>JBAMAX010003367.1:0-134492 GCA_037043745.1 Chymomyza amoena
CAGTGTGACAATCAGACAACTTTTCGCGCAAGCGCAACCCAAACGCCACCCTCTTCCCACCTTTTTGTGCCCACTCATCTGAAATATATTATTTAATTCGTGTAGAATTGATCTAATCGTCTGTTGTGAAGATAGTAATATCAACTCTGTTAAAAATGTTGCGATTATTGTTTTAAGCGAATTCCAGAATGTATAATATTATTATTATATTATACCATAAACAGTTAAGATTCTTTGAAATACTCTAACCTTTGTTAGGCAGAACAATCAATTCGTTGATGAAAAAGTGCTGTGTTTGATCTTTGTTTTCGAAATAGTATAAGAAGGAATTCTACTACCGTGTGAAGTGTATAAAAAAATGTTAGTTCGTTCACCGATGAATGTAGAATGCCCTTTGATTTGAAGCAAATTTAGCACTGTTTATGATAAGTACTATAGGTATATTCAGTGCAAAGGTTTAGGATGTTTTGTGAAAAATTTCATACCCAATTTTATGGGATCATTTTTTGCATCACTGGAACAAAGTGGACTATAGTTTAGAGACGGAAAATATGGAATTTGGTAGATTTTATCTGCTTTAAATTATTTCCTAAATAAATGCAGCCAATTATTGTTTGCAGCTGTTAGAACTCTAATTTATACCACATGAACATGAATCATCATCATCTCATGGACTCTGAGATCTAGATGTCTAAACGTTCAGACGTATAAACATTCTACAAACCTAATAAACTCTTACCTAAAGTACAGACTGAAATAAAACCAAAAAACTCACCCAAATTGCGATCTGCTGCTCTGTTTAGACGTGTGCATTTGGCCAAGAAGGCACGTTCCAAAGTCAAAGTCAGGCAAATTTGCCTAGAAAAGCTATAAAAAAAATTGTGATTTATGTTTTGAAGAATGGTGTAAAACGGTTTTAAAGAAACAGTGGCAATAAAAAAACTCATAAAAAAGCTCAAACAATTGTTGTTTTTGCCCTCTGCTCGTGTGGATGTGTGTGCTTGTGTGTGTAATCAACGAGCATTGAACTTTTTAACGGGGCGTTCAAACACGCCCCCTGCGCGCCTCGCGACGTCTACAAGCGCATAAATTATTAGGCCTAAAAACAACAAATTGAGGCAGGTTCTTGTCAGTGTCAACATACACACACACACACACCTACGCATTTTTAACAAGTGGGGTGGTGAGGAGGGCAATCGCAGTTACTGTTTTTGTTGTTATTGTTTATTTGTTTTTATTGCTGATGACAATTCGTCAGATATGCAAACAGACACGCACACACACACATGCATTAATTTACATATTATTTCACACGCTTTTGCTCCTCTACATTGCTTGCACTTGCCGTAATTATTGACACTTGCTCATTTGCGCACTCTCTTTGTGCTTTGCTCTGCTCTTGCTCTCTTTTTGTTTAACAGAGTTGCTCTCAGCTGTTTGTTACTCGCTGATGTAGCTGCGCTCGCTCGTTTGTTCAGCTCAGTAAGTTTTGAACGTTTGCGCGTTGCGGATCTTCGCTTCGATTTTGATTATTTTATTTTATTTCGTGTTTTTTGTTTAGATCGACAAAAAAAGCAGAAAAAAATCGTTAGCTTTATTAAACACTTCATCTGTAAAACGTTTTATTATAATTTTATGCTTAATCGCGTTGTCTGTCTGGCCGCTGAGATTAATGCCACGCTTTGTTGGCCCTACTTTTCAATTTGGTAATAAAATTTTAGCTGCCGCAAAGAAGACACACAAATTATTTTTGTTTCGGTTGTTGGGGGGGCATATAAAAATTGATTAGAAGCTATCAAAAGCTTGAAGCGGCCTTTGATCGGCTACAAGCTCCCAAGTCAAAGAAACATGGCATTCTATTCGCACTGCGCTTGTTTTTTATTAATCTTTTTCTATAGAATTTCAATCAATTTTTAATGTTTTATGTACAATTGGAAATAAGTCTGTAAGGCGCTTCCGCGTTTAACTTTTATGGCAAACGTAAAATCGAAAAAAAAAATGCTAATAATTTTTGAATTGTAATAACAAAAGCGAATAAAATGTAATTTTAAAACGTGGGCCGCAAATTTCAAATGCTGAACGTGTGAACGCATAATATTAAATATTTTAAAAACTACAATAGAATCAAGTAAACAAAAGTGAAAAAATAAAAGCTACAACGAAGTCGAAATACGCTACATTTGTGATCGGTAAAGTGCTTAAAAAGAACCGAAAGGGCTTAATAATAAAGCTATAAATAATGAGATGAATATCATTGAAATAAAATATTAGAAATAATGTAAAAAAAAATCATTGAAATAAAATATTAGAAATAATGTAAAAAAAAATCATTAAAAATTAATAACACTTATTTCTTATTAAAAAATAATAATAAATTAATATTTAATGACTAATTAATTTTTCACAAGGAAAACTAAGTGCATTATTAGTTTTTCTATTTACGAATTCACTAAATTTTAGTGAATTTATTTAGTCCATTTAAGCTTGTGTTAACTACAGTAAAAGTTGAGAAAATGCTTTAAGAGTTAACTTCTGTGTGGAGCATGGTATTTTAAGGTAATTTTTCGATTTTTTTTTTTTAAACAAACATTTTATATTTAAAATCCAATTAGGTCACGATACTTTACCTATTATACTACAAAACTGAATTTTTCCAAAGTAATAAAAAACAAAATGGCGCCTATTGAGGGCTACGAATACAAAATAAATTTTCGGTGAGATCTCAATGGCCATTAATCCGAAACATACAAAAAATTTGATCCTCATAATCTATGGAATTCGCAAGGGGTTTGGAAAATATTAATTTGAAAAATGTACATGTTTTAAAATAAAGTTTTTATTGTTGGTTCAGTAGAAAAATTATGTTGTAAAGGTTGTCTCAAAATTTAAAATTGATGGTATAAAAATTGCAAAGTTATTCGTAAAATCATTTGGAAAAAGTGATTTTGATAAAATCTCGTTTAGCGGTGTGATCTCCATTAATATTTCTAAGGCAGCAGTAGGACAGGTGCGCAACGCTCCTGTCATACATATGAAGGCTTTTCTTTGCAGTTTTTGCATGTTTTGTTACTCCAGACTATGGTCCCATACGTTAGCATGGGTCTGACCACTGTAAGGTATAGCCATCTTAATATTCGTGGTGATGTACCCACGACTTCCCGGCAATACTTCTACACGTAAAGAGAGCTCTTGTATCGTGTTATCTAAATAAGTCTTGAAGTTCAGCTTGGTGTCAAAGGTCACTCCAAGATACTTAACTTCTTTGCTCGATTCTATACTGAATCCCGATAGGGTTATACTTCTCATTATTCCAAGTTTATACCTCCTGGTGAAGGGTACTATGACAGTCTTGGCAGGTTTGAGACTCAGGCCTGCCTTTTCACGCCTGTCAGGTTTCCTTGTCTCTTACTATAATGACGATGTCATCCGCATAGCATTGACATAGTATGCCTCTGCTCGTAGGTCTCTCTAGCAGCTCATCTACTGGTAGGCTCTATAAGAGGGGTGATACTACCCCGCCCTGAGGGCAGCCTCTTGTTGTTACTACTGTGGTGGATTGTCCTCCAATAGTTGCTGTGGCCTGTCTGGGTGATAGCAGTGAAGCTATCCATCTGCTGGTGGTTGTGTCTAGGCCCCTTTTGGCCAGTAATGCGTTGACAGCGTCGTCGGAGGCATTATCAAAAGCGCCCTGTATATCCAGGAAAGCGCATAGTGCCACCTCCTTATGAGTAAGGGATTCCTCAATAAGGGATTTCAGCTGGTACAGTGCTGTGTTCGTAGACCTTCCCGCTCTGTAAGCATGTTACATCCTCTGGAGAGGTCGTTGTTCTAGCAATGTGCTTCTAATTCTGAAGTGTACCAGCTTTTCCAACGTTTTCAGCAAAAACGAACAGTCTGTACGACTTTGGATTTGTGATGTCCTTCTTTCCAGCTTACGCTCATAAATCGGTGAATTGGGTCTTTTAAATCAATTACACATATAATTTCTGAAATATTAGTCTACTAATTTAGCTTAATTTTTTTTTTCCTGAATTTTCTGAAGATTCTACACTGGTTTTAACCTTTAAGATGTTTTTTTAACAGTTGGGAGTGTAGACAGATAAATATTCTCACCGCTGTAGTCACCTTAGCTTAGCAAGAGATCTTCAGTTGCCTCTACTAAAATATATTTTTAGTCTAAACGACAAACTGACGTACTTAGCTGAGAAATCGAGACTTATATCTGAGATTTCAATAAAAAAAACTCAATAGATTAGCTAGCGAAAACAAAAAAAAACCGATTCTTTGAAAAATTAAGTAATTTTTTCATCTTATTTCTATCTTCTTGGTAGAAAAGCCATAACATTTTACTTCGAGCTAAAAATCTTATTTGTTAGGATTGATTTTGGCTGGGGAATGCTATAAATATGGAAGCACCTGCTTCTTTTTTTTCGGTTATATGCAAAAGCAAATATAGTCTCAGTAAGAGTATCACAAACACTAAACAATCTGTATCCACACAGCTGTATTGTGGCTTCCACATCAATAACCAAAACCAAGTATTTTTACAGTTGGTCGATCGGTCGGTTTGTTGGTTAGTTGTCTGTCTATATATATATGTAGTATTAGTATGTAGTCTGTATATGGTTTGGTCTCGTTTTTGGTTTCGTCTCATTTGATTTCAAGGGCTCATATTTTGACGCCTGATTGAGTTACAATCGCGACCAGTCATATGAAAAAAAAAATAAGCATAAATCAAATCCATTGGCTTTGTCTTGTCTTGGTTTTTGGGGCGGCTTCTTTGCACGCTGCTTGAACCTAAATTATGAATTAAGTGCAGCCGAATCTCGTTTACAATTGTATGTTAATTTTGTATGTAAATACTTTACAATATGACGACGGTCGGTAGAGGTTAATCAAGAGTCAATGCCATCCCACAAATTGCTAACCAAGTGCCAAGTTGAGAGGTAGCAACTAATTAACAAAAATTTTCAACAGATCGTATAAATTTTGAAATATCATCAATTGCGCGATGTTGTTTGTGGAGAGGTTAAGTCTTTAAAGTGATTGAAAAATGACTCTAAATCTGTTACTATTTTAGTCTAATGTAAAACTTAATCAAGATTATCTTCACAACCTTCGGGTTTCGATACCAAAAGCAGATAGAAAAAATGGCGGACGTAAAGTCGGGCGCGGACGACTTTAGGATACCCTGTACCACTAGCTTGTAATAAAGTCCGATTTCTTCACAAAAAACCAAAAACAGAAGAATTTTTAAGCAAAAATTTTTCTTTTGACCGATCGTTCCTATGGGAGCTATATGATATAGTCAACCGATTTCAATAAAATTTGACACAGTGCTTAAATACCTTAAAAAAGCTATGAATGCCAAATTTATTTCAAATATCTTTACAAACAAACAAAACACATCGAATTTTGTATAAAAACCGTGTTTTTGGACCGAATGGTCCTATGGGAGCTATATGATCTAGTCAAACGAATTGGATTAAATTTGGTACAGTGCTTAGGAACTCTAAAATACTCACGAATATCAAATTTGGTCCCAATATCTTAACAAACAAACGAAACACAACAAATTTTGTTAAAAAATCGATTTTTTGGAAGATCGGACCTATGGGAGCTATATGATATAGTCAACCGATTTTGTTCAAATTTGGCACATTGCTTAAGTGGTCTAAAAAATTTCCAAACGCCAAATCTGGTTAGGATATCTTTATTAAAAAACGAAATATAGCGAATTTTTCTTTAAAAAAGTTATTTTTGCCGATCGGTCCTATGGGAGCTATATGATATAGTCAACCGATTTCGATCAAATTTGGTACAGTGATTGGGAACTATAAAAAACTTTCGAATACCAAATTTGGTTACGATATCTTCATAAACAAACGAATTATTCATCTAAAACGCTTTTTTTTTGTCGAGGTCGTCTCAAACACCCCCATGGGAGCTATATAATTTATCCCCGATATCAAAAAAATAAAATAAACTTGCCTCCTATGGAATAATATGGGATCTAATGTGAAAGTTTGGTAACTCTAGCTCTTACCATCTCTGAGATCTAGGCGTTCACACGGACGGACGGACGGACAGACGGACAGACGGACGGACAGACGGACAGACGGACATGGGTATATCGACTTCTCTATTCACCCTGATCATACTTTAGGTAACTTTGGGGTGTCTCCGACGTCTCCTTCTATATGTTACATACATTTTCGGCTTGCACAAACTTAATATACCCTTAGTACCATATGGTACAGGGTATAAAAATGGCGGACGTAAAGTCGGGCGCGGACGACTTTAGGATACCCTGTACCACTAGCTTGTAATAAAGTCCGATTTCTTCACAAAAAACCAAAAACAGAAGAATTTTTAAGCAAACATTTTTTTTTGACCGATCGTTCTTATGGGAGCTATATGATATAGTCAGCCGATTTCAATAAAATTTAAATAAAACACAACAAATTTTGTTAAAAAATCGATTTTTTGGAAGATCGGACCTATGGGAGCTATATGATATAGTCAACCGATTTTGTTCAAATTTGGCACATTGCTTAAGTGGTCTAAAAAATTTCTAAACGCCAAATTGGTTACGATATCTTTATTAAAAAACGAAATATAGCGAATTTTTCTTTAAAAAAGTTATTTTGGCCGATCGGTCCTATGGGAGCTATATGATATAGTCAACCGATTTTGATCAAATTTGGTACAGTGATTGGGAACTATAAAAAACTTTCGAATACCAAATTTGGTTACGATATTTTCGTAAACAAACGAATTATTCATCTAAAACGCTTTTTTTTTGTCGAGGTCGTCTCAAACACCCCCATGGGAGCTATATAATTTATCCCCGATATCAAAAAATAAAATAAACTTGCCTCCTATGGAATAATATGGGATCTAATGTGAAAGTTTGGTAACTCTAGCTCTTACCATCTCTGAGATCTAGGCGTTCACACGGACGGACAGACGGTCAGACGGACATGGGTATATCGATTTCTCTATTCACCCTGATCATATTTAAGGTAACTTTGGAGTGTCTTCGACGACTCCTTCTATATGTTACATACATTTTCGGCTTGCACAAACTTAATATACGCTTTGTACCATACGGTACACGGTATGAAAGGTCTTCATAAGCAATATTTGCGTGTTGCTATCGTAAAATAAATCTTGTCTCAATTTCAAATGTAGATTATTGGCTTTTCATCAATATTGTTAATATTCCTTTGCATACATATTACTTTTCTAGTTTATTTTGGTTGTGTTTGTTATCTAATCTTGGTATTATTCCATTATAATCTATGTGTATTTAGGATACGAAATTATCTCTTATCTACAAATTTGTTACAATGCAATGGCCTATTGAAAATATAGTCCCTTGGGTGTTTATACCCTGTAGCTTATGGTACAAAGGGTATGTTCGATTTGTGCAAGCCGAAAATGTATTTAACCTACAAAGGAAACGTCGGAGACTCCCCGAAGGTACCTCAAACATATAACCAATATACCCATGCTCGTCTGTCCGTCCGTATGAAAAGTTAGAGCATTCAAATTAGATTCCTAATTATTCCATAGAATACAAATTTATTTTACTATTATTATTGGTGTCATATTATATAGCTCCGATATGCCGATAAGAACTCGGAAAATAACAAAATCAGATGGATGATTCGCTTTTTCTGAAGATATCGTTCCCATATTTGGCACTCAGAAAATCGAATGCTTATATAATTTTTTTCCCAAGGGGTTGACCTCAAATATGAAACCAATATAAAAAACCTGGATTACCGAGATGGTAAGAGTTATACTCCCTTATTGTTTTATTATTAGTTCCCATAGAGATATTTCAAATGACATAAAAAAAAAAAAAAAAATTTAATTTTTGATAGATGATTCGCTTGTTTCTAAAGGTATCCTACTAATATTTGGATACTCGGAAAATCGAATGCCAATATAATAGGACTGATCCGCCATAGGACTGATCCGTCAAAATTTGTATGTTTTCTTTGTTTACCACAATATCGTAGCCAAATTTCCACTCGTAAGTTTTACATTTAATAGTTTCTAAGCATTGTTCCAAGTTTTATCAAAATCCGTTGACTATATCACATAGCTTTCATAAGAACGATCGGCCAAAAAACGATTTTGGTGCGAAATTCGTTTGGTTTCTGTTAGATTTGGTTAGGTTGTATAGGCAGCTCACATAGTGATTCAGATCATCCAGAAACCATGAGGTCCAATATGTTGCCTGATTAAAAGAAGGTGACGAAAGGAATTGAAAGGGAGGGATAGTGAATGAGGATCAGAAATCGTACATCCCTAATCGCTTTTGAGGCTTCGACGGAAGCAACCAGATGGGCTATGGGCACATAGGCTAGACTACCCAGATCCTCAAAGAATTGTTTATCCAGAAACTGGGTTAGACTTCTAAGATGCGCCGGGCAGTCACATAGCAGGTGTTAGATGCTTTATATCTCTTCCTCATCTCCACAGCTGCGGCAGAAATCGTGCTGGGGAGCGTGCAACCTGTCATTCATATTGTCTATTGTGCAGTGCTCCGTTACAATGCCTACAACCATCCTAGTCCTGTTTTTATGAAAGCTCAGGAGTTCAGATGTTCGCTTTGGATCATATCTCGGCCAGAGTGCTCAAGAGATGCGACAATCGGACGCCATGTCCCATTCTCTTCCCGCCAGAGCTCTAGCTGTCTCCCTGGTTTGCGATACGACGTCCTGTAATGATCTTTCTAGGTCCGTAACCGCAAGGCTAGCTGCCAGCGCTGAGCCATTCCTAGCGCACTCGTCCGCTACTAGGCTATCATTCCAGAGGTTATCGGATCGAATCCCACGTTGAGCATGATGCTGAAATTTGCAATTTTCCTTTTTCCCTAATTTTTTCTGTCTATTCTATAAACTTAATTTAAATTAAGTAGTACAGCGCATCCCAAAGTCATCTGCACCCATCCTTACAGGCACGTTTTTCATGTAAACAGATCTTTGATTATGCTTGAAGTGACATCCAGAATATTTCTGAGGCGCCTTTATTTATTATTTTTCTTGCTCAGATAGTTGTTCGTCATCTGAAGTTGCTTTCTTTTTGAGAGATTTCCTTATTTTGGGCCTTACATAAATGAAATCCCTCTTATACCATTTCAATGGATAAAGCAGCCAACGATTCCCGTAACTTTGCTTGAACACTTTCCTTCCGTATTGCCTTTTTATATTTATGCTTAAAGGACAATCCTTGTTTAAGGACACATAACATAACACTTTTGATTAACCATTCACATCAGGGTCAACTGGTAACTATTTAGCTTGTTTACTTGTTTGCGTGCCTAAAGTGTGTTTGCCAATTTTGTCTATTCAAGCCAGAACTCACATAACACTATTCTAGGTCAGATTTCTATCATCATTGCGTGTTGGCCCAAGGTCCTTAAGGGGTCCAAAAGAGCCACCTACTAGCCGAGGCAGTCATTGAATCACTCGCTTAACCTCTAGTCGGCACAAATCACAGAATTTTTACTGACCTCGCAACCGCGTTTTAGTTTATTCTTCTTTCCTTTTTGGCCATTGCAGTGTTTTGGCCAAAAGGAAGACCTACATTTTATGGCCAACAGCGCACAGCTTGTAGCCGTTTTGTAGTTGTTGTAGTTGCCATTGGCCAGTAGCTAACACCTCGCCAGGTGTGGGGTCTACTTTCTAGGTTTTTCTCTTTTGGCATGAAAGCGAATTCTTCCATTGCCTCATTTTTCCGCATTTTCCGCACGAAATGTCTGAAAATTTATTGAGTGTTGTCGGGTTTTTTCTTTTTGGTTACAAGGTTCTGACCAAATTGATTGCAACTTATAAAACATTCAAATCAAGTGAGTAAAGTGGCCAAGTACTTGGCGTTTATTGTTGCCAATAACAAATTTGTGCTATAAATACAAGTCGGCATTATTATCGCAGCATTTATTATTCCTATTGGGTGTTTATCTGTCCGAATACATTATTCAAAAGTGGCTGACTACAATGTAGCCGCTTTTATAAACTTATCGTTTGTCATTTCACTGCCCCGTCATCCAGGCTGTCTGTCCAATCTGTCGGCCGGTTCTATCTGCGTGCGTCTGTCCAAATATTAACATCAATCCCATCAATAGCCCATTGAAATTTGCTTTGCCATTGTCGGAGCCATTGACATTCAACGCACGCGGCGTATACATAATATTTTAGAATTTTTATGCCATGTGGGATGTCTATCTGACAGACAAAGCACAATTCAAACTAGACTTCATGGCTTTGACTCTGGGCTGGGGTCCGTCTCTCTATGCTGTAGCTTTTGGTATTGTTTTGGAGCTTGTGCCTCGGGCTTAACATGTTCTAAATTAACTCAAGTTCTGTTTCACGCAACTTTCGATTACAATGGTTGAGTGGCTTCTCCACTTGGCTAACGACCGCAACAAGAGTCATAGAAACTCAGAGTCGGAGGCCCGCAGGGTCAGCTTCTTGGAAACCGCAACCAGCCAGCCTATACACACACTTCCTACATGGCATTGGTTTTGTTATTTATTTAATAATATTCTTGTTAGTATTCAATAACTGTTGTAAAATAAAAATTAATAAAAAAAAAAGAGGTAGAGATGGCGAGTGTTGAAGTTTAGATACTCTTTAAGTTGCTTTTTCGATAGCAAGTTGCGATGTTTTGTATTAGCTTAACTTAATTGCGTCCAATATATTGGGCATTTTTATTTTCTCGATTTTTCTTATCGAAACCACGATAATTGGATAAATAATTAATGGATAGATTGATTTAAGTGTCGTTGGACATAAAATAAAAATTCATTATATTTTTCTTATAAAATTATTCCGTTGCATTTATTTAAATTCAAAACTTTGGTACGCGAGAAATTGTGAAATTTAGCGGTGCTAAAAGTAAAGCACTTCATATCGGGAGTATGATTTTTTCCGATTCATGTAAAGAGGGATTTTCTGAATTTTTGTGAATTATTTTAAACTAGCTAAAAGCACATTTACTGAGAATTAAAATGAATCGCAGGAATGTGAAGCTAACGATAATGATATCTATAGGAAATTTTTAACGAAGATATCGCAGAGATCAAAAATTTTAGCTTTTATAGCTACATTATTTTTCGTAACAAGCCATCATTAATTTTTATGTGATATGTATTACCCTTTATCAAAAAAGAAAATTTTTATCATTTTCAAAAATTGAGGGGTAAACCCAACCGCCTATTTTTCAAAGTTTTTTTTATGGTTTTTCGATTATAAACCAAAAGTGCAAGTTATTGGTTTACAAAACTAAATTATTTATTTTAAAAATCTTAATATTTAGAAAATTTACATTTAAATGAAATATGAATGAATGTCAATAAAGGATGATTGGATTGAATAGCTAACTACTCCGAGTTATTTCCAAATAGCTGTCAAAATAGCTTGATAGAGTATTATTCGAGAAGACTAATACGAGCTCGCTCAGTACTGCCGTTTTTTAAAAATAGTGGAAGGTCGGGTTTGCTCCACCTTACTCTATATGGAACATGTAATTTATTATCTGATTTTATTTATATCTTCTTCCATATATAGTATAGACCTAAATCGGTTAGATGGTAACAACATAATTTGATTTCAATTCCTTTACATTTTTCGATGTAGTATTCTTATTACATAACTCACTTAGGGCTTTACAAATCATTTAAAAAAATAATAAAAAATTAAATTAAAAATTTAAAAAACCCCCGAACTTAAGTAATTTTCATTTAAAAAGTGAAAAATAATAAAAGAAACTTAATGTTAAAGTACCTAAGAATCTATTAATAATTCTAAAAAAAATACGTCGCGTTGGGGGACACGCGAGGGCAGACGTCGTTGACGGTCGTATCTTACATGCAAATTTTTTGAAGTAATTCTATGAAAGTTTTTGAAGTATTTTCTTAATTTTGTTTTTAAGTTAATCTTTGTTGCTTAATTAGACTATTTGTATTTAAATTGTTAGTTTAGGAGCGGTCCCCCAACGCGACGTATTTTTTAGAATTATTAATAGATTCTTAGGTACTTTAACATTAAGTTTCTTTTATTATTTTTCACTTTTTAAATGAAAATTACTTAAGTTCGGGGTTTTTTAAATTTTTAATTTAATTTTTTATTTCATACTTTTTATAGGTAGGTTAGGTTAAGTTAGACTTTAGTATATTATAATATACTTACTATAATTTAGATTCTTGTTAAGGTATAGATTACATTTAAGGTCAAGCTCGTTTGCTTTTTTTTACGCATTCTCCCCACTTTCACTCCCCACAACTTTAAAACGGCTCGACCGATTTTCATCATGTCTAGGAACACTCGCACATAAGTCACCTTTAATACAAAAAAAAAATAAATGGAAATCACTGCATGCGTTCGGGAGTTACGATGCCACAGACAGACAGACAAATTTTAAGCCAATCGGACAAAGTTTATGTTTTTAACTTCAAATGGCCATTACTTCTAAGAGCAAAAATAACCTCAGATTCGAATCAGTGGCGTCGTCAGCTTCAATAGGATGAAATTTTAAGCCAATCGGACAAAGTTTATGTTTTTAACTTCAAATGGCCATAACTTCTAAACGCGAAGAGATAGAGCAAAAACGCGAAGAGATAGAGCAAAAATAACCTCAGATTCGAATAAGTGGCGTCGTCAGCTTCAATAGGATCAAATTTTAAGCCAATCGGACAAAGTTTATGTTTTTAACTTCAAATAGCCATAACTTCTAAACGCGAAGAGATAGAGCAAAAACGCGAAGAGATAGAGAAAAAATAACCTCAGATTCGAATCAGTGGCGTCGTCAGCTTCAATAGGACCAAATTTTAAGCCAATCGGACAAAGTTTATGTTTTTAACTTCAAATGGCCATAACTTCTAAACGCGAAGAGATAGAGCAAAAATAACCTCAGATTAGAATCAGTGGCGTCGTCAGCTTCAATAGGACCAAATTTTAAGCCAATCGGACAAAGTTTATGTTTTTAACTTCAAATGGCCATAACTTCTAAACGCGAAGAGATAGAGCAAAAACGCAAAGAGATAGAGAAAAAATAACCTCAGATTCGAATCAGTGGCGTCGTCAGCTTTAATAGGACCAAATTTTAAGCCAATCGGACAAAGTTTATGTTTTTAACTTCAAATGGCCATAACTTCTAAACGCGAAGAGATAGAGCAAAAACGCAAAGAGATAGAGAAAAAATAACCTCAGATTCGAATCAGTGGCGTCGTCAGCTTCAATAGGACCAAATTTTAAGCCAATCGGACAAAGTTTATGTTTTTAACTTCAAATGGCCATTACTTCTAAACGAGAAGAGATAGAGCAAAAATAACCACAGATTCGAATCAGTGACGTCGTCAGCTACAATAGGACCAAATTTTAAGCCAATCGGACAAAGTTGATGTTTTTCTCCCCACTTTTACTCCCCACAACTTTTAAACGGCTCAACCGATTTTCACCAAACATGTCTAACAACACTCGCACATAAGTCACCTTTAATACAAAAAAAACTAAATTGAAATCACTGCAAGCGTTCGGGAGCTACGATGCCATAGACAGACAGACAAACAGACAAACCCCTCTTTTTGCGTCGGGGGTTAAAAATATTTAAATTTATTCAAAAAATTTAAATTTATTCAAATATTTTTTTTATAAGATTTTAAGAGTTCCCGAGCACAATTTATTATAATTGGTTGACTATATGACATACTCCACACAGAGCGATCCATCCTAAAAATCCTTTAAGGATGTGGAGCTATTTAAAGTTCCCAAGTAGTATACCAAATTTGATCGAAATCGGTCCGATCTTTGGTTATCATTGTCACATTCGGCAATCAAAAGTTTTTATATTAATTTGGCGATTTTTACGATGTCTGAAACTATTCAACATAGAAGTGCGATCAATTTTTGTTTCCTGAATAGAATAAATGCTGCAGAAACGTTGAAAATGTCGATTAACTATAAGAGACATTGCTGATGAAATTGGCATATCAAAAGGATCAATTAATCCAATTTTGAAAGATGTTTTAGGCCTCAACGTGTCAAGTATCGATTGGTACCAAAAATGCTGAATTTTCTCGAAAAACAGCGTCGTGTTGATGTGTGTGAAACAATGCTCTCTGACTATCAGGCCGTTTATAAACGCATTATTACTGGAGATGAGACTTGGATCTACGCTTACGACCCCGAAACAACCGACCAATCGAGTGAATATCGTGCCAAAAGTGAGGCAAGAACGAAAAGACCGCGTCAAAGTCGCTCAAAAATATAAGCATTTTTATCGACAATTTTTAGAAATGTTTTTGTGTTGATTTTTTTCACAATTTTGTATACCCTGTACCTTATGGTACAAAAGGTATATTCAGTTTGTGTAGAAGTAGGAATTGTACAAGAGTAGTTTTCGGACACCCTCAAAATTATCTAAAGTATGATCAGGGTGACTAGAGAAGTCGATATACCCCAGTACGTCTCAAATATAATAAGAACTGGGCACCTATACTTTCAGATAAGTTCCCTTAGTATTCAATGGGGACAAGTATATTTTCCTTATTTATATCGCTGTTATAACATATTATATAGCCCCTATAGGATGATCAGCCCGAAAATCGTTTTTATATTAAAATTCTACGTTTTCAAATTTGGCAATTAAAAATCTTTTGAAGTTTCTAAGCAATATATAGCCTTTTATGGCATATGATGGCACAGGGTATCCCAAAAGTTTAGTTATCTATCCATCATAATTCATAGAATATAAATATTTGTATATTAACTTGTTTCATGTGTCAGTTAGAATCACTTTTTGTTGTTGTTGTCAACGTCATCATCATCGATCGTCGTGCCAAGTTGATGTATCCATATTTGGTTAGGTGAATTTAAATTTATTGACTGTTAATATCTTGTTTTGGTTTTGGTTGTAGGTCTTGCCTCAATCTATTGCTATAAGTATATTAGTCATAGTGCCAAGTAGGCACGACCTTTGTTTAGAATTTAACGCTAATTAATTTTATATAAAAATAACTATATTTATATTCGTCAATTCTGATAGTAATTGTCAGTATAAAAAATAAAGCACAGTACTTAAGTTTTTTATTTAAGCGGAAAATGGCATAATTTTAGCCAATCGCTTTTTATGGTTATGCAGCGTGCGGACAGGTCGGTCGATAGACCTCTATCTATAAGTCAGAATTGAAAAACTTGAATACAATTTGTTGTAGTTGTTGTAGCAGTTGTTGTTGTTGTTGCAGCTGCCACTGAACGTGCAATTATCGAGTTACAAATGCATTTGTTGTTGTTGTTTTTGCTGATTATGGCGCTGGTTGGTTTCTTGTTCTTATAGCCGATATTGTTGTTGTTGTCGTGGTTGTTGTTTACTTTACATGCATATCATGCAATAAGCCATAAATTACATAATCGCTGCACATTTATCTACAAGTTGTTGGTATATAATTGAAATTGCAACCGTTTTTGTGCAAAAAAAAAATTACCCAAGATACCAACTTCCCATTTGGTTGAATGAACTTGGCTTGAATTAAGATAAGTTTTAGAATTGGTTTGCAAATATTGTTGGAGCCAAACAACTCAATACAATATAATTAAAGCTAAAACAATGTAAACATAGCATAGAATTCTAAATCTGTTAAACAGCTAAAACAATGTAAACATAGCATATAATCCTAAATCTGTTAAGCATCTTAACATTAACACTAAGTTTAACATAAATATGTAAATTAACATAGAATATTCTCTTAAGCAATCACAACATAATGTTAACATAAAGTACACAAACTGTTAAGCTGTTTCCTGTTGACAGCTTTGTAACAATTTAAATTTATAGCTGGCGAAGATTCAAGCTGACACCTTTGGAGCTAGATAGTTATCTCTATAGAGATGGAGATTGGCAGATCTCTAAGTTATGTCTGCGTTTCAGTGATTTATCTGCGTCTTTGTTACCCTACTTGAGGCTGTGTTCAGACCAGACACGATTTGCATGATTAAACGTTTTATAGAACTTACAATATCTTTTTTTTATATAATATATTTATTTTTCCAAGTCTTTGTTGTTGTTTCGCAACGCATTTCTCATATGTCAAAAGTTTTTAGATATTTATTTTGCCTTTGTATGCAAATTTGCATTGGATAAAGGAAAAATAAATAAATAGTTAACATTATCTTGATGTTTATACGGGGATATGTCAAAAGCGCGAAAATCCATTTCTTATTAAAATTAACATGAGCTTTGTAAACATTTATAAACACGTAGCCATATGTGTTAATAATTTTATTATTTACGCTCAAGTTCTTTAAACTTCAAGGCGCCCAAACTGTATAAACAATATGGTATATTATTATATACATACATATCTTTGTTTATAAGTCTGAAAAGCTTTTAAGCTAAGCTACAAATTGACTTTACACTTTGCGTATAAAATTTCAAATGAAGCGCTGAAAGTTTTGTTTTTCTAACAAGCTTCCTCCTCTATCCATCCGTTCCGTATATACTATATAGTAATAGTAATATTATATCTTTGCATAGAACGTGTAAAAGGAAGCAACTTCAATGGGTTTCCAAGCATTTTGCGAGGGTCACCCACAACGCTTTGTGTTGTGGTTTTGTGGTGGGTGGTCTGGTGGGTGACTAGGCGGTGGCTACTTCTCGATTGGTGGCGTTGGTTGGGCACGTTGCCAATGTGAAATCCATGGGGTTATCATAAAAAAAATGTATCTTTATGCTTTTATATATATACGGTTTAAAATGACTAATTTGGCTGAGTGAGCAACAAAAAGTCAAACTGTTAAGTTGACAAAAGTGAAAAATTTCAAGTAGTAATCAAAACTTTTTTTATATCAGCTACGGTTTCCTGCTGGCAACTGAAAATCGATAATTACATCCTGTTTACACTTACAATCGGTTCCTTAAAAAATGCCAACAAAAGGATTACATAATTATTAATACCCTGCGTTTAGGGTATAAAATGAAGCTAGTGCAAAAAAGTGAAAACGCCATAAACTTTATACCAAAATAATAATCGTGACGATAAAAGAGGTTAAGCTAGCCATGTCTGTCTTTCCGTCCATACTTCAGTGGCCCCAGGGTACGTCTTATGCCTAGCTCTTCACTTGGTCATTCTTTATTGAAGTAACGATATTAAAAGTCTCAACAGATCTTACGTTTATAAACATTTTTTTTTTAACTTTGGAAGTTTTACTCAAAATTTATTAATTTTAAACAAGAAGCAACAACATATAATGTGTTCTTTAAAATTTATACGCCTTAAAATCGTATGAAAACTAGTCATTAAGGGGACGCTCCCCTGAATTTGATCAAAAATAAAGCAATTTGTATTTTTTTTGTGGAACAATGAAAAGGCGTACAAACTTCCTTTTTAGATGATTGTATTCGTTTATTATTAAAGAATTGAAAAAAGTAAAAAAAAATTAAGAAAATTCAAAATGGCGGCTACAAAATGATATTTTTGCGATCTTCTGCGCTCAAACATGCAACTCTGCCGCCAATTGTAGTGAACTGTACTCTACATTTTTTATCATTTTTGAAGATAATAAAGTTTCCTACGGCTGAAACTAGAATGGTAAATATTTACTAAAAATTCATTGAATAATGAAGTTACATTTTTTACTACTTTTTTTAAGTCAACCACGTTAAAAAATATGTAAAAAAAATTATATACTTTCAAACAGTCTTTAGATGAAGAAAATCGGATCGATAATTCAGGCGTGAGAGTTATAGCTAGATTGGAAAACCTGGTTTCGAGATAAACGTGTTTAAAGTTGGTGGAGCTTCCTGTAGCGCTCGTGAGACATTCGAAAAATTATCGTCGTATCGGAAAATCCTTTTAAACATATATCCAGGGTAGCGTTTCCCTAAGAAGAGTAGACAGTATATCATAGTAGTCTTGACCTGTAATCTCTCTCTGTCCCACTGCTACGGTAAACGAATCCGATTATTTTATTCCCATTCGTTTTAAATCTGCGAAAACGCTTTTTTGATATGATTTGAATCCGACTGTGTTTTCTTAAGTGAAGTTAGTCCGATTTTGCCAAATAGGTTCAAAAGTGGGCGGATTTTAGATAGAAATCATTTTTTAAATATTCTTTGGTGCCAATTTAAAGTAAGATGTTTTTTGATTATTTATAATTAATTTTTATACCCTGTACCGTATGGTCCAAGGGTATATTAAGTTTGTGCAAGCCGAAAATGTATGTAACATATAGAAGGAGACGTCGGAGACACCCCAAAGTTACCTAAAATATGATCAGGGTGAATAGAGAAGTCGATATACCCATGTCCGTCTGTCCGTCTGTCCGTCTGTCCGTCCGTCCGTCTGTCCGTCCGTCCGTCCGTGTGAACGCCTAGATCTCAGAGATGGTAAGAGCTAGAGTTACCAAACTTTCACATTAGATCCCATATTATTCCATAGGAGGCAAGTTTATTTTATTTTTTGATATCGGGAAATAAATTATATAGCTCCCATGGGGGTGTTTGAGACGATCTCGACAAAAAAAAGCGTTTTAGATGAATAATTCGCTTGTTTATGAAGATATCATAACGAAATTTGGTATTCGAAAGTTTTTTATAGTTCCCAATCACTGTACCAAATTTGATCGAAATCGGTTGACTATATCATATAGCTCCCATAGGACCGATCGGCCAAAATAACTTTTTTAAAGAAAAATTCGCTATATTTCGTTTTTTAATAAAGATATCCTAACCAGATTTGGCGTTTGGAAATTTTTTAGACCACTTAAGCAATGTGCCAAATTTGAACAAAATCGGTTGACTATATCATATAGCTCCCATAGGTCCGATCTTCCAAAAAATCGATTTTTTAACAAAATTTGTTGTGTTTCGTTTGTTTGTTAAGATATTGGGACCAAATTTGACATTCGTGAGTATTTTATATGTCCTAAGCACTGTACCAAATTTAATCCAAATCGTTTGACTAGATCATATAGCTCCCATAGGACCAATCGGTCCAAAAACACGTTTTTTATACAAAATTCGATGTGTTTTGTTTGTTTGTAAAGATATTTGAAATAAATTTGGCTTTCATAGCTTTTTTAAGGTATTTAAGCACTGTGTCAAATTTTATTGAAATCGGTTGACTATATCATATAGCTCCCATAGGAACGATCGGTCAAAAAAAAATTTTTGCTTAAAAATTCTTCTGTTTTTGGTTTTTTGTGAAGAAATCGGACTTTATTACAAGCTAGTGGTACAGGGTATCCTAAAGTCGTCCGCGCCCGACTTTACGTCCGCCATTTTTTTTTGTATACGTATGCTATGGTGAAATTTTTTTTTTCTTCTTTGGTACTCCTCCTGGGAGCTTTGGGCTTCTACATGAACTTTCCTTCTTCTTCTGTTATCCTCGACTCCCAGTAGAGCATATTGCCTCGACCATTCTTTTATATCGAACTCTATTACGGGATTCACGGCTGATATCACTCCATGAGTAGCTGGCGGCTTGTTATTCATGATCAATAGATCTTCTCCATGTTTTTGCTGGCGCACCAACGCGACGACCTCTCCCCTAAGGATTCCAACGAAGTTGCTGTCAAGCGAGGTTCTCGTTGGATTTCCGAAGGATATGCCCAATCCATCGCCAGTTACGCTCGCACACATTATCTACATTATCCAACGGACTCTATTCAATGTCCCAGAGGGTTTTAAATAACAGCTGTTTACAAATTTCAATTGCTCAATAGGAAATAATTTTGCAGCTACTATTGTGACTGCTGTATGGTCAATTATTGCGAAGCTGACTTTAATCTCTTATAAACTCAGTCCTGGTCTAGTTACTACAGACTGATTATCATTCCCTAGTCAAATTTCCTAACACACATATTATTCCCTTCAGTTCGGGTCAGGCCAGAATCAGCCATGAAATCATACCTGAATCAGCTGTGAATTCAGTGGTGATTGACTTTGAAAGCTCAAAGGAAATAGATAGAAGACAAATTTTTGTATGTGTCCTGGTTCCTCTCACAAGAACTCAGGAGTTTCCCTTAATTTTTAGAAAATTTTTGTAGTTTTAGACAATTATTGAAAAGTTTACAAGAAATAGTTCTTAATTTCATTATCACATGAAGATAACCATAAATTGTTGCTAGCTTTTAAAGAAAACAAATATGATAACTACCAAAACGTACATTTATCAGATAAACAATTTGATTAAAATACGCTGCAACTAAAATAATTAAAAGTATCTTTTCATAAAAAGGGGTGCCCCAAATATACTATGCTGTCAGAAATAACAAGGAATTGGCTTTGTTTTATAAATCATTATCTTCGCGGGCATAAAAAATATAGTTGAAAAAAAAAGCGTGATATCTATTATCTTTACCTGAAACAAAACGCAGTCTAGCAGTGGGGAATTATACCATATAATTAAAGGTTTAAATATAGTGTGTTCCTAAAGCTGAGTCAACTTTATGCCGAGTCACAGAGCTAAAAAATAATATTATGTCCATTATAATTGCTTACAGCAAAAAATAAAAAAAAGATGAGATTAAATACAAACTTGGAAATAATTTACACTCACACACTCACATCTTTCGTATCTGTATCTGACTCTGGTGTATTCTCTTTTTATTTGCAGTTTAATTGTACAACAACAATTGGCACAATTGGCGATAAATCAGCCGGAGCAGAAGCAGCTCAAGACGAAGAAGCATCCGAAGAAGATAGCGAGGAGGAGCATGAGAGCTGCCAGAGAGACATTGTGTGAACTTTGGCAAAATAAAACGAAAACGAATTAAAAACAAAAACAAACAAAACGAACAAGAGAAGTAAAGCAGACAAAGGAGTAGGAGGAGGAGTGCCGTCTGTCTATCAGTCAGTTGGCAACATAGCAGAACAGTGCATCATTAGCACAGTTAATCGTGGGCCAGATAGAGGGACGAACTAGAGTAGCTGCCAGCAGCTGTCAGTCGGCTGCAGCTAAATTTGCAAAGGCAACAGCACCATCATCCTCAACAGCAAGTGGGATATCGATTTCGCCGACTATATTTATAAGTAAATACATCGAGTATCTTGAAGATACGTTGACAAGCTCGCGGCATTGCCAACGCCCGCGCGTCAAGTGGCTGGGCAGAAATGTGCAGCATGTGGCCCGATAGAGTAGTTGTCTGCCAGCATACCTAAACACCCAGAAACCAAACGACGAGTAGTGCAGCTACTCACTTGGTATTCAAGTCGAATTGGGCTACGTGACGCTGGCGAAGCGTAACCAGCGATAGACCGGAAAGACTTGGCTCTAGCTGTAGCCCTTGCAGCGGAAACAATGGACGTTACGTCGTCGTCGCCTACAGCAGTGACGTCAGCCACAACGTTAACTGCAGCGCATGCGCAACCCCCACCACAGACGCCACAGACGTCGTCGTCGCGCACATTCACGGGCAGGTCATTGGACCAACAGGTCGATGCCTCGCCCAACAACTCGAACTACTCGAATCTCACGAACAGCAGCAGCACCAGCAGTGCCAGCAGCCCCTCCGCCGCCAGTGTGAGCGTTAGTGCGTCCAGCACATCGAGCTCCTCGGCGCCGCAGTACAGCGAGGATATGAGACGTAGCGCAGCAGCAGCACCGCGACAGCACAGTGGCGGCTCTGGCTCCACCAAGACCTGTGAAGTGGATGTGGGCGATGAAGAGCGCGATACATTCTCGCCAGTTTCCAGTCCAGACTGTAATGGTGCAGCCGCACTAGAAAGTGTTGGTGCCACATCGCTGGATAACAAAAAATACGAGGGTAGCAAGTTAAAGCCGCCTTCTAAAGAAGAGAAACAGCGTCAAAACGAGGAAATTGTATGCATGGAAACCTCCACAGTATCGACAGAGACAGGCTCTTGGGAGTCAGTGTATCCCACGACTGCAGGTCTGAATGCGGTTGAACCGCTCAAGGACAAACCAGCTGATAGCTATTTGGAGGAGTGCGCGGGCGAACGCCTGGAGCGTGAACGCACCTATTCCACGGGAGCAGCTTGCAGTGTGGTCACTGCGGATACTAGTTCACTATTTAAAGGCATTAGCGCAAATTCATTGCTGCGCGAATTTGAGAAACGCGACCAGCCGCTGTCCACGTCGGGCACCAGCGCCTGTTTCATAGATGCTTCGTCGCTGCGCGATGAAGACGAGGTGCTCTCGTTTCCCAGTCTCGATGGGCAGGCGCTGGACGAGGTGAACGCGCCGCCGGTTGACGAAGAAGCAGCACATGAACAACGCGAGGCGACAACAGGTTCGCCCACGAAACAGCTGGAGGAGTTTCACAAGGCCTTTGCCAAGTGCAAAAGCATAGGCAAGTCGGAGCTCTCTCCAACCGCAACCCATCCTAACTATGCACGCACCAACTCCAGCTCCAGCTCGCATTCGGGCGAGAACTCACCACAGAAAGCGCAACTAGAGTCGGCAAATAATTTGTCGGATGAGGAAAAGTTGTGGAAACGCGAGCAGCAGCTGCCCAACAGTTGTGCTAAGGAGTTAAAAGATGCGGATGCCACCGAAGCGTCCGTATCGCTTGCCGCCGATGCAGACTCTTCGGACTCCTCGCTTAGTGTTAAAATGCGACGTGAGCGCGAGGAACGTCGTCCGGTGCCCTACAGCTTCCAACACAATGCACAAAGCTTTAGTGTGCATCCGCTGGGCACCAGCCCCAAATTTGCGCCACATCATGGTCCCATGCACTCCATGCCTCATCAGACCCATCACAGCGATCTCAGCTACACCACAGACTACTCCTCCTCCAGTCCAGCACCAAGTTTAGTTTGGTCGGAACAGGAGCCTCGTGGTGTTGGCCTACTACGTCAGCAGCCCCCGCATGCTCAACCACATCATACAACAGACACGCCGCACAATTCCATGGTCCACATTGAGCCAGTCTCCAGCAATAATTCGTCTATACATCGTGACTATACGTTTTCTTCGTCACTTTCGCATCATCGCGACTCGGGCGCTTATTGCAGTGATGCCACAGACTCACCGGTGCCGCTACCGCGTACACCAAAACGTTCCAAGTTCGATGAGGCTAATCCCATAGTCTCAGGCGGCGCTTCAATTGAAGATTTTCAATTGAAGCAATGCGAGAGCCCTAGCATCAAACGAAGAACTGATACCTGCCCCATAGTATCCGGCGGTTTTGTGTCGTTGGATTTTGCACCCACACGACCGCTTAACGATGAAGATGAAGATGGCGATGCAGAAGATGCTGACCTAGAAGGCGTAGAACTGCGCGTCAAGTCCAAGGCACGCAAACCCGTGCCAGGCATAGCCTCATGGGTGGTAGACATGAGTGATTGTCGTCCAGAGCGCCGCAAGAGCACCAGCTCTACATCAAGCATGGAGACAGCCTCACGCTATCGTGAGCGTTCCGACTCTACCAGCTCGCACAAAAGCGGATGTGGTTTCTATGTCTCACTGGACGACATGGACAAGAAGCCTGAAGAACAGCCAGTAACGACGACGGTGAAGGCGCAGCCCCTAAGCAAGTCTTTTACGGCGCCCAAATCGGCTGGCTTCTTTGTGAATCTCTCACAGAGTGAGTGTCAGGCAAAAGAAGCAGAAGAACAGCCGAATGCAGAGCAGTCGGAGGACAAAAAGAAAGTCTTCAGCATGTTTATAGACTTTGGTGAAAAAAAACAACGCGTCAATGGGCGCAAGGAACCGTTTAATCTAGCTCAACGTTTGTCCAGTTCTTTAACATCTGCACAACGTCGCGCAGATGAGGCCATGAAGTCCAGCGCTAGTTCCACAGAAACACTAATGGCCAAGAGCGCCACGTCACGAGCTCAACTCGAAGAAGAAGCTGCCACGGAGAGCAAATCTCTGGACTACAAGTGCAATCTGGAGCCGCCGCTAACGGTAGCAGCGTTGCGTCGAATTTCTCATCAACAACGCCAGCAAAATGATCCTAGCAAGCGTCATTCTTGGGGCACCAACAGCAATAGCAGTGCCGAGCCAGGTGATTACAAGCGCTCAATAAGCTTAACAGCTAACGGGGATGGCAAGGATGCAGGCACAGGACTAATGAGCATCATTGACAAGCTACCCATCATATCAAAGGCCTCTTCTTTATCGGTGGATAGTAGTCTGTCGCCTTATGAGGACTATGCAGGATTTAAGTCTGGGCCAAGCAGTTCGAACGCTTCCACGCGCAATTCCATGTCAGGAGGCGATGAGGCGGTCGAACATGGAGGCAATCAGCAAAATGGTAGAATTAAAAAACGTCGCCGTGATGTGCAGATTAATGAGACTTTTGACAAGAGCAGCATAGCGTCTGTAACCGAGGGCATACTCTCAAAGGACATGTCACCCGCTTCAACCACAGACACAGATGATCTCACGTTTCAGCAGGACGAGGAGTTGGCATTACGCGAGGTAGCTTTGCAGCAAGCAGCGCTAGCTCAGCCTCTGCAGATGAGCAGCAGCTCTAATCGCACATCCACCATTATTATGGAGACTATTATAGAGGCCAAGGAGACATCCTCGCCCAAGAAGAGCGCTTTAAATAATGGGCATACCATGGAAACGCTGCATGCCACAATTGAGAAGCAAAAGCAACTGCTAGAGACGGTCAACGAAAACGCAGAGCCCGCCAGTTTTGTAAAGCTCTCCGATATGGACAAACCGGTCAAGCATGAGTTAAACTCGCCCGATGCCATGAGCAAGAGCGTAGGCAATCATCGCAGTTCACAGATGAATCGTCTGTATCAAAACGATTCCAAGGCGCGTCCACACTCCTGGGCCATGACGCGCTCCACTGGCAATAACCAGCTTGCCAACTTTACCAGCTCCGCAGATAATTTGCGCAGCCTCTCACGCCTATTTCCAAATTTTTCCAAAGAGTTTTCAAACTCGCTGCCCAACGACATGGCGCTGGATCAGCAGTTAGACTATATACAAGCCGACATCAGTGCCGACTCCAGTCTTGCCTCCAGTTTTAGCCGTTCGGCCATGGATGAGTCTTCCATTTCTTGCCGACAGCCGCGACGTCTGGGCGAGGATTTGCTCAAAATGTTTTTGCAAGAGATTGCCACTGACATGGTTGTAGAAGTGCATGGACGGCGCATACGTGCCCACAAATGCATATTGCGTTCACGTTGCCAATATTTTGCCGCCATGCTGGCCGGACACGGTGCCCAGAGTGTCGTTTCCCTGCAGGGTTATTCATATTCTTCGGTGCACTTTGCTTTGTGCCACATCTATTCGGGAGCATCGCATCCGCCGGACGGCATTAGTTTGATGGAGCTAGCCGCTTTAGCCGATCTATTGGGACTTGAAGGCCTTAAGGAGGTCACTTCGCATGCATTGAAGACCAACTACTGCCACAATTTCCACAAGCCGTGCTCCGGGTGTATCGATGGTATATTGCAGGTGTTGCCCGTGGCATTAAATCATGCGCTGGACGATCTTTATCGCAAATGTTTGCGCTGGACCTGTCGCCACTATCTGAAGGTGTGGCCGACGCGGCAATTTGCGCAGTTGCCGCCAGATATTTTGGGACGCTGTCGTCAGCAAATTGTTGCCTATTTGGTGGGTTAACTATTATAAATTGAGAATGGAAAAATTAAATTTAGGTTCCCTAATTAAAATTATATATTAAAACTATTTTTTCCTTATAGTCATCCGAGACGGTGCTTGACACGGTACTGGACTGCGATCATTTGCTGGCCCAACTATCTGCCTATCGTTGGGGTCATGTATGCGAACAGTTGGTTCGTGACATCTTAGACGCAGCCTATGCTTATGTGGGAGATCACTTTGCTAGCTTGATTGCCAGCGATGCTTTTCTCTCGCTAGGGCACGATCGCAGTCGACATATACCGCGACTGGAGAGCATATTGCTGCACACTGCTGCCACTTTAACCGCGGATCAAGCGTGCCGCAGTTATCAGCGCGTTACTCGCCTCAACACCGTGCTGCAGGCGAAGATTATACATATGCCAGTCAATCTGGGCGAGTTGGCCAAGGAGCTGCAGGGCTTACAGGAGGAAGAGCTGGACTGGGATCCAGAATATATACGTCTGGTGAGCGCGTTGCTTTCCGCCGTTGAGCAGTGTCTCATAAGACAATGTTCACGAGCCATGCGTGTCACGGCTTGGCAGCGAATGGATCTTGATTTGCGCAAGAAAATCCAGACCTTGGCGCGACTCACCGAACCGCTTGATCTCAAACGCAACAGCAAGCCAGTAAGCAAGGCTTTCTCCTTTGGCGGCAGCACGCGCAGTCAAGATCTGGTACAGATAAAGTTAGCTATACAGGCGCAGTCTAAGCGCGCTCAGGCGCAGGAGACACAGCTCTATAAGGCCACGCAGACGCAGGAAGCTGCAAATGTGCAAACTACCGAACGCGGTGTGCAGGCTAATCATGACTTGAGGGAAGGCAACAGTGAGTAGCTAGGAAAAAAAATTAAATAATAATAAACTGAACAATTATTTATTTTTCAGGCAAAATACTCAAGTCAAACTCTCGCGCCTATGTGCCGCAAACGCATCGCTCCAGTTCACAGACCGCATCTGAGCGCAACAGTCTGCAGCATCATAATCTGCATAGACGCACGCAATCCGAGGCGCCACCAGTGAAAAAGCCAGTTGCTGCAGGCACTATAGAAACCAAACCTATGGCCACGTCGGCTAAGGCTACAGCATCTCTAAATAAAGTGCGTCCACGCTATTTGGAACCACGCAAGCCGCGCTTGGCCGCTGTGGTCAACAACAGAAGCAGCACAGGTCCTATACGCAGTGCCACTAGTTCCAGCATACCGGCTGGACACAATAAAGCCAAGGGTCTACACATTTCATCCAGCGATAGCTCACGTCATTCCAGTCCAGCTGCGACACGTCGTCTACAAAATGGTAAAACGTCGGCGCGCATTGGCAGCAAATCCACTAACATGTCTATGGACAGTTTAGCCTCTCCGGGGCGACGTGCCAAAAGCGCACCACGCCAGACGGGCAAAACTGTCGATAATGAACAACGTTATGCATCGGACCTCAATGTCGACTCGCTTACAGAGAGCATGAAGAGTTCGGTAATAACCAATAAAACGATCTCACATGAGTCTCTAACGGGCAGCAGCAAGCTGGCGCGTGTGCAGCAGCTCAATAGCCGCAACAAGGAGGTAACTGCAACGGCCCATGTTAATGGCAAGCCAATGCAGCGCAATGCTGCTGCCATGGGCAACAAATCTACGCGGCAATTGAAGCAACAACATAATGCCTCGAATGGCTCCAGTCCTAGCTCAGTGCATACCACCAAATCAGCGACTAGTCGTCTGTCCTCTGTTAGCTCGACTTTGTCTACACGGGAGCTGTTTAAGCAGCGCTCCATATCGGTACCAGCGGGTGATAATGCGCCAGCTAAAGGACGACACAGCTTTCTATCCGCCAAGTCGCGTGAGATACTGGCCAAGCGTGCCGAAAAGAACAAGCTGCAGCAACAACAACAGCAAAACGCTGCCACCAACAGTTCTGGTGATGAGCAACGTAGCACACATCAGCGCGCCTCAACCGGGCCGCTGCGTTCGGCTTCACATTCCGCGGTTACGACTATGCTTCAGCAACATAATTTGCGCAACAGCTTGCCATCGAATATACCCACAAGACGACCCAATACGCTGCAACTAAAGAAGACGACAGCCAATGGGTTGGGAAGTCAGAAGCAACAGCAACTTAAGCTGGCTAACACAAATGGTGTAAATGGCGTCTACAAGGCTGCACACGCTGTCAAACAGAAGTTGGATATGCTTATAGATGCCACAATGGAGGGAGAACCCATGCAACGGGTGGAATCCAAACTGGAACGCTCTAGTACATTCTGCAAAGAAAGCGCCGATCTAGATATTGGTGAGCTGCAGATTGTGGAGTAAGACAGAGTTTAAAATGACTTAAACCAGGTATGTAATTTGTGGAACAAAAAAACATATATATTTAATTGTTTTTTTTCTTTCAGGAGGAATCAAATATGTTTGGCTGAATTTAATAGACACGACACATACACGTCCCATTACAGCAACTCTAGTCAATAATAGCATGTAGTTGCGAGCGAAGAAAACAAATATTAATAAACAAAAGAAAGAGAAAATGAAAACCATGTTACTACCTACCCACTAAAATTATAGTAGTTAAACAGAGTTATTGTCGTTTATACTCCCAGAATAATATTAACGCGTATTAGCTAAACATTAATATAACATAACAAATTGTATGTATTATTAAGCAGTTTGTATGTCTTGTCAAAGACATAGATTTTGGTGATATTATTTAATGTGTGCGCGCGCTTTCGCTTATGTTTAAAATGGAAAACTGGCACTTGCTTCTGGCTTAAATTGTCTACACTCAAAGTACTACTCGAAATCTCTCGATAACGACGTATTCCAGGGGTTTTTTTTTGCTATAATTAAAGGTGCATTTATGTATTTTTCGCATAGCCCGCTCTCTATTTTAAAATCTAAGCTGCACATTTTTTTATACTGTTGAATTACTTTGAACACGGCATGGTTGGATACCTCGTGAGCGTAGCAAAATTAATTTGAAGTTTGTTTTATGAAAATTTTATTTATACATTTCTATAATTTTACAAAACGACTATTTTGTAAGCCACGGCATTGATAAAGTTATATTGAAGAGCAAGATATATATATATGTATGTATTTACTAAAAGTTATATTCTTACATAATTAAATACCAGATATATAAAAAAACCAGGCGCAATTGTGTTTTTTTAAAAAACGTAGTAAAATTATGGTAGTTGAATAAAAATATTCAAATGTGCGTTAAGCGCCAAGCTGTTATTGTAAAACAAGTTGGCAACGCCATGTCTTGCGCTCAACAGCTGATCGGCAACAACACTTGGGCGGGCATGGGAGCTGCATTATATGTTTGCTAAATGCTATTACTTAAATATAAGTTTGACTAAATTATTGGCATTGTTCTTTGTAGCTACGTTGGTGAGTTTTTTAGTGAGCGCGCCCATTCGTTAAAAACATTTCGGCAGTGAATGACAACACACTCGTTACTGCAATACTCATCCTCCCAATCGGGATTTATTATTGCTGGCTTATTACATTGTTCACGCGTGCATTTCTGCACGGCTGCCGCTTGTGTTAACAGCTGTATCTGCTGCGGCGGCTCCGCTGCTTCATCAGCTACAAATGGTTGCTGCTCGCTGGTAATGGACGGCGCTTCCTGTTGACTATTGTTAGCCAGTACTGCTGACTGCTCCGATTCGGTTACTTGCTGACGATAGTCACGCATTTGACGTATGTAGTCGCGCTTGCCCTGCTCATGTCGCTGTATGTAGACATTCTTTTGCGTCTCGTCCAAGGCATCCCACATGGTATTTACTATAGCGGAGATTTCTTCCAAGCTGCATGTTGGATTCTCATGTTTAATGGCCGTAACAGTATCGCGAAAAAACAGTGCAAAGGGCGCCAACGGTTTTGCTGGTGCAACGTTGGACTGTGGCTGAGCTGGTGTTGGTATGGTTGGTGTTACTCGTGGTGTTTGAGACATTAATTGCTGCTGATTCAACATGCCAAACGTGTCCAAATGTCTGGCAGCTGCATCGTAATCAATAGCGTCTTCCTCATCGTCATCATTTAACGAGGAACTGTGATCCAGGCTAAGCATTCTTCGCGACTGTAATGATAACAAAAACAAGATAGTTCGTTAGTCATATCTTTATTTTTCTTTTAGGAGAGGGACATATTCTAAGCGCTCACAAGTAACTTCTTCATCTGATGCGCACTAAAAGTGAAATTATGAATAAAAAAAATAACACAAAGTGAACAACTAAACTAGAATAATTGGTACGCCGCAAGCCCAGAGCTAGCTAGTACATGTGCTTCGTATACATATATATGAAGTATGAACATATATCTCTCGTATAGCCCATATATGTACATATGTGTAGACCGGGAGCTGCAGAACATTTGGCAGTGTCAGCAGCGACAGCATTGCGCTGACTACGGATGGATGACAATGTGTTTGTGTGCGTGTTGTTAGCTGATAAGCAACTTGCGCTTGCTTATTGTTTTTGTTGTAACAACGACGCTGTATCGATAAGCCTGCCTTCCACAAAATCACCGGAACCCACTGCACGTGTGCGTTCATTGTATGTGTGTGTGCTGCGTCTTGCAGAGGCACCTAAACAAACAAGTTGACGCAATTGTTGTTTCCAATGCGTAGAGATCATCAAACAATAATGCCACTAATATCTTCACATGCTTCACTGGTTGGGCTCATGAAGCGGCCATTATAAAACAATTTGAAATCCACAATTATATCATGTACTGAGGTGTAAAATGATGGGCACTTATTATATTGTTAATGGCAACAACAAGCTAATTGTGTTGATATATATGGAACTCGTTAATGTAGTCCACCCAGTTCAGCTGCTTGCACTTACAGCAGTTTGGTTTTGTGGTTCCATCGTAGGCGTATCATTCAGCTCAAATACTTCGTCACCAAATGAAGGCGTGTGAAATTGATTCATAGCGCAATTGTGATTATGCCTTCTGCTCGTATTAACAATAATTTAATAATTTTAAGGTTTTAGGGATGTAAGCAGTACGTCAGAATGCGATAACATCGATATGTTGAAAAATACACCGATAGGCAACATATCGAAAACCTAACATTTTAAAATGTTGCCACCTGGTTCGTTCATGTTTTGTTAGTAGGCTAGACACTCAAAATTAATAAGCAAATTGCGCGTGGAGGTTTATCTTAATTTATTTATTTCTATTTTTGGTCTACTTAATTAAATTTAAAAATGGCTTTAAGTATATTTCGGACAATTACAAAAAAAGTGCCTCTAGCAGGTGCAACTCACACAACTTTACATAAATGCGGTATAAAACAAGATAACGGTAAAAATCACAGAAATAGTGAAAAGAAAATAGAACAAAAATGTGCTGGTGACAAGAATAGTTTTATGTGCGGCATTAATGCCAAATATTTGGAGTATCTTTATCATAAATGGTTGAAAAATAATGATTCGGTTGATAAGGTAAAATAAAAATAGTATTATGATTATTTGTACTTGCATTTGCAAATTCCAGTCATGGCATCAATATTTTCGGCAAGGTCTGCTTAAAGACGATGAGGAATCTGGTAATAAGACGAAAAAACTAACTGAAGTGACGGAATCCAAAGATGCCGCTGAAACACTGAAGGAGCCCGCCAACGATAAGGCTTCCTTAGGTGACGCCTTGGTAAAACCAAGTGATACAATTCAAACCAGATACAAACAGTCGCAGTCGGATGCAAAGAGTTTAATGGAAAAAATACATTTAGACTCAATATTCAAAAAGGTATCTAGCCCTTTCTCAAAAAATACAAATGACCAGAGCAACCAGAAACAGCATAAGAACAAGAAAACTAACCGCAAGCCAGGAACCATCCAAATGCTTAAAGAATCATCGAAAAATGCTGATGCAACTACACGAACGAAGTCTTCAAACAAAACAGACCAGTTGAGCAGAGCACAAAGAAAAAAAAAGGAAACCAAGCAATCTGACAAGAAAGATCAAGAACCTGTCGAATAAAAGTATAGCACAATTTTGTCTGTAGCATGCCTTGAAGGTGAATATTACTTTATGTATGACTTTACTTTTTAGCTACACAAATCTATAGTTTAATTTTCGGCCTATTTTTATACAAAATTTAATTTGAAATTCGTAAATATGAACGGTTTTATTATGCAGAGGCGGCATATGGGCGATATTATACTCATTATCAATGAGATATTGCCACTATCGCTAAGATGCCGTTGTAGAAGTTTACATTGCTCGGCCGTGCATTGCGCAAAGGATACGTCGAAAGACCAAAACAAAAACGACAGCTTTGCCAATGGCTCGTCTGCGGCATACATCGAAGGGCTCTACAGGAGTTGGAGAAAGAATCCCAAGTCGGTTGATTCGGTAAGTCGCAAACAATTCCCTATTGCTATATTAATAACTGAAACAATTATTGCTTTTAAGTCTTGGGATGCATACTTCAGCGGCAAACCGCGCTTGCTCTCCAATCAATCTACGAAAGTGTCGCCTACTATTAACGTTCCAGCGGTATCTACAGGAACGCCTCGAGCCATGTCGACCACACAGCCTCCAGCGGCAACAGATGCTGCCCCTGCTACTGCAGACTCGAATTCCTTAGACGATCATCTAACTGTCCAAGGTATCATAAGAGCTTATCAGGTGCGCGGTCACTTGGCTGCCGATCTCGATCCTCTCGGCATAGTTGGACCTCTTGGAGGCTCAACGTCGTTAGATGGTGCCACACGAAACGCGACACAGGCGGTGCTACGCCAGCATTACTCTTATGCATTTCGTAAGTATTACCAAATACTACTTTTACCATAAAAACTAATTGAGTTTAATCTAATGAATAAGATAATTTAAATGCCTCGTTTCGGTTACCCTCATCTACAACGATCGGCGGAAAGGAGCAGTCTCTACCACTTAAGTGGGTATTTGCCTAACAACCGACCTCTTTTTTTTAATTAAACGAATTTTGCAGAGCTATATTGGACCGTTTGGAGAAGGTGTATTGCGGCCACATTGGTTATGAATACATGCAAATCACATCACTTACTAAGACCCAATGGATTCGAAACCGTATAGAAATACCAAACGCTATTAATTTTACGCCTGAGGAGAAATTGTTAATACTGGAACGCCTAACGCGATCAACAGGCTTTGAAAATTTTTTGGCTAAGAAATTTACATCTGAGAAACGTTTTGGACTTGAGGGATGCGACATTATGATACCCGTTATGAAGGAAATTATAGATCGGTCTACAAATCAAGGTGTAGAATCGGTATATATTGGTATGGCTCATCGTGGTCGTCTAAATGTGATAGCCAATATTTGTCGGAAACCCTTAGAGGATATACTTTCACAGTTCCATGGCCTCAAGGCCACTGACTCGGGCTCCGGCGATGTGAAATATCACTTGGGCTTATACACAGAGCGACTTAATCGCCTTACCAATAAGAATGTGCGTATCACAGTTATAGCCAATCCCTCGCATTTGGAGCATGTTAATCCGGTATTACTGGGCAAGGCTCGAGCGGAAATGTTCTATCGCGGAGACGTCCGAGGTGATAAGGTTCTGGCCATCATTATACACGGTGATGCGTCGTTCTGCGGTCAAGGTGTGGTTTATGAGTCAATTCACTTATCCGATTTGCCTGCATTCACAACACATGGCACCATACATATTGTATGCAACAATCAGGTGGGCTTTACAACCGATCCACGCTTTTCACGTTCATCCCGTTACTGCACCGACGTAGCTCGCGTTGTTAATGCGCCAATTTTGCATGTGAACTCTGACGATCCTGAGGCCTGTGTTCATTGTGCGCGTATAATAACAGATTATCGTAACGAGTTCAAAAAAGACGCAGTCATAGATATTGTCGGCTATAGGCGCAATGGACACAATGAGGGTGACGAGCCCATGTTTACTCAACCTTTGATGTATCAACGCATAAAAAAACTAAAGCCATGTGTTACGTTATATGCTGAAAAATTAATTAAGGAAGGGGTTATCAAGGAAGCAGAATACAAAGCCATGAATGACAAATACCAGAAAATCTGTGAAGATGCCTGGAATGAATCTAAAAAAGCCAAATCTATCACGGTAAGTATATTTATTTTTGGTGTGCCAATTACTGCTCATAATTACTATATATTTAAGACAGTGGTAACGACCTGGTTTTGCATCCAAACTTAATTTTATTAAAACAAATTTGTTTATTTGCAGTACGCAAACTGGTTAGACTCACCTTGGCATGCCTTCTTTCAAGGGCGTGATCGTTTAAAAGCATGCCCCACTGGTGTCTCTGTCGATACGCTAAAGACAATCGGTAATATTTACTCTAGTGAGCCACCAGAGGAGCACAAATTTGAAGTGCACAAGTAAGTTCGATTTGGAGAAAACTTGAGTTTAAACGAGACTAATAAGCATTTCACAGAGGCATCAAGCGTATTTTGGCGCTACGCAAGCAAATGGTGGATTCCTGTATAGCCGACTGGTCGCTGGGAGAAGCTTTTGCTATTGGCACTCTGCTCAAGGATGGCATACATGTTCGTCTATCTGGCCAAGATGTGGAACGTGCCACATTCTCGCATCGCCATCACGTGCTGCACCATCAGACCCAAGACAAGACCGAATACAATTCATTGCAGCATTTATATCCCGATCAAGGAATCTATAGTGTAAATAATAGTTCCCTATCCGAATGTGCCATACTTGGGTTTGAGCATGGCTACTCCATGGCTAATCCCAAATCGTTGGTCATCTGGGAGGCGCAATTTGGTGACTTTGCCAACACCGCACAAGCTATAATTGACACGTTCATTGCCAGTGGCGAAACAAAATGGGTGCGCCAGTCGGGCATATGCATGTTTCTGCCGCACAGCATGGAAGGCATGGGACCCGAACATTCATCAGGACGCATAGAACGGTTTCTGCTATTGAGCGATGACGATCCAGACTGCTATCCTGATACCAAAGACCCTGACTTTGTGGTGCGTCAGCTTATGGACATTAATTGGTTTGTAACAAATTTAACCACGCCAGCCAATCTATTTCATGCATTGCGCCGACAAGTGAACTTGGGTTTCCGCAAACCATTGATTAATTTTTCGCCAAAATCAGTGTTGCGGCATCCGCTAGCACGCAGTCCTTTCAAGGACTTTGATGAATGCAGCGAATTTCAACGACTAATACCCGAACAGGGTAAGGCCAAAGACAATCCCGACTGTGTCACCAAAGTGGTATTTTGCTCAGGCAAGGTTTACTATGATTTAGTAAAGGAGCGCGAAGAACATCAGCAAGATGAGGTAGTAGCCATAGTGCGTGTCGAACAGGTAAAACATTGAAATTTAAAGATTGTTAACAAAAAATTTAATGTATATTATTGCTTGCAAGATATGTCCGTTCCCCTACGATTTGGTCACCCAACAAATTGAGCTTTATAAGAACGCCGAATTAATGTGGGTACAGGAGGAGCATAAGAATCAAGGCGCGTGGTTTTATGTGCAGCAGCGCTTCGACACTACGCTCATTAAATTGGAAAACGAAAGGTAAGCCAATAATCTTTACCAGATGTTGTTGAAATGTATGAAATTGTATTGTATTATGTACTAGCATGCACTAGGCGTCAAAAATTTGTATGGCAAAGTTTTGACATCATCTTCTCAATTTTTGAGTCACACGAAACAAAGTGCCGCCCTCGTTTGTAGACACACCCGATAGATACTTTCATCAGTGGGCAGACCTCCACCAAACGTTGCTAGTCCAATGCGCAATGTCAGCAGCGCCTTGAATGGCGGTCACATTGCGTAGTGTTCACCTAGCCATGCAATGATTCAGGTGCGCCAGCGACATGCCTTCGAAATAGCCACTAAAAGTGTCAATTAATGTCTGCTATTTTGTGGTCTGTGACGATTTTTCAATCATTTGGCAGAAAATGGCGTGTCGAGGTCTGCATGACGCCATATACCATATATAATATACTATTTGTCGTCCCACCTCGACAATTGAATTGCTGGCGCATGCCAGCAACTTGATGATTTTTCTCTTAAATCGATTTTAAAAATACGATATAGTATCGTATAGATCGTCGGCGGACTACTAGCGTGTGCCAAGAGCCGTCGCAGCGTCTAAATTCTAGAAGGTTGTTCGATTTATAGCTTTTCTGTTTGCACAAACAAATAATTTTTTTGTAAAATTACAATTCAGGAATTTAGCCTTGTGTGAGTTCAAAAACCGCTGCTATATAAAAACAAATGGAATTAAATTTCAGAATTTAGTTCGCAATTTGGGGCGTACCACAAAAACAAGTAGTTTCTTTGACTAAATTTCTTGAAGAAAGAACTCAAGAGTAACAAATGAGTTTTCGCCCATTACTTTTCTGAACCTTAGCACTGCGTAAATTGCAAGTAATATCCCAAATTATAGTATGGATGTATGTATGTATATATGTTATTGTATAAGAGAGAAATGCTTGTACCAGTGTCAGATTTAAGGAAAAAGGCCCCTTAGAAAATTATGGCATTTTCGAGACAATTATGGGCCATCAAAAGATCAACTTCTTTATTCTGTAATTGCACTTCAGCAATATCAATGAATGATAGGACTGAATGCCACCATGCCAGGCTTTGTAAAAATAGCAAATTGTCTATGCCGAAAGTAGAGAATTTGTGTTCATTATATCTTGACAACATAGTCAAGTTTTTGGATAATTGCTTCTACTGCAGACCAACGATTATCACTCAAGCCTTTAATGTGGACTCCACATTGTGGAGTCTTCGTTTCTGTGACAGCGCTTCGCTTTCGATATCTTCCAATGGCACAGCACACTGTTCATCTTGTCTCTCTTCGACAGTCAGATTTTTGCTTTCTTCCAAAAGGTTTTTCAATCCCCGATGAGACTGCGAGAAGTTGTCTATAATTCACTGTAATGTTGCGAAAAAGAGTTTGATTGAAGGGCGCCATCGAAAGCTAGACTACATAGATGAATATTTTCGAATAGATATTTTTCAAACAAGACGCCAATAATGTTATAAGAAAGCGAGAAAGCGAACTTTTGCCCACCTGTTAAATCCGCAACTGGCTTGTACAGATATAAAACTTGGTGGATTTGATTATGATTTGGTCATACATAGAGTTTGTACAAAATTTCTGATCGATATGGCTACGGCTACATTGTGCTCTCTCTCTCATCTTGCCTTTGTTCTTCCTTTTAAAGAGGATCCGATATGATGTGTTCCATAGTTTTAAAAGAATTCCTTGATCTTTCAACAGATTAGGAAATTTCAATTTCATGAATATAGATAGAATGTAGATGTTTCCACTGTGATGTATAGCTTTTGCTTAGTAATTGGCCCCGGCCTTGCTGCCACTTTTGCAGTTGTTACAATTTGTTAGACATATAGCAAGCACATAAGCCCCATATAACATAGACATATGTTTGTATATAAATTTTCTAGTTATATACTTATATGCAATGTTTTGATCGCATTTTATGTGTCTACTATATATAATAAAATTAAGAGAGCTAGTGCAAGGAACTTGGCACAGTTTTTGGTCGGGCGTTTGACACCAAACTAGTAGCGTCTAGGTGTTGGCCACTTGGTTTGGTCTTTGGTCAAAGAAATATTTCAATGTTTTCTTAATCTACAAAAAAATTAATGTTGCGATATAAAATGATATTGTTTTTTGGCTTATTCTTTTTGTGTACTGTCTGTGGCCAAGTGGTGCGCTAGATTGTTGCCATGATTTATGGAAAAACTTTGTATGCCTCAAGATCTTTGTTGCTATCCCAAAGATGTGTTGGGGAAAAAATTCATATTTTAGCAGCTCTACGAAGAACATTTGCCAAAAAGAAATCAAAACGACGGCCACACTCCACAGGCAGAATCTAAGATGCTCAGTGTCGCTTGTATGTAATGTAGTATATAGGGTAGATGACCATTCCGACAATATACAATATTCATATACCATGTGCTGTGCCGCAAATTTTGAATGAAAAATCGCACACATAGACACATAGCGCTAAACCTCAGGAATTAAGCATATTTACCAATGTATCTTTGGGATGTGGGCTCTGTATACTACATGCAGGTATTTCTGCTTTGTTTTTGCTTTCATAAGTAAATTTTCCGCGATAATTACGAGAGTTTGCTCGTTGGAACTTGTTGACAAAACACTTGGATAAAAAAATCCCGCAATAATCTTAGCAACGCCTTGACAATCAATTATGAGCTGTTTGTTTGTTTTAATGCAGTCGTCCAATGCACAAGGCAATTTCATGGACACATTCCTCAGTAGCGTTAGTGCTGATGGAGTGCTGATGACTGTTGGGAGCAAATCTTATGAATACTATGTGTTGACAATTAGCTAGCTAGTACACAGCCACAGCAGCGCCTATTTATAAAAGCCGTCTAGGAATTTAAGATTGAAACTCTCGAGACTGTAAAGACTCTCGCCAGCAATGAACGACCGTGGATCGCAACGGTTCGCAGCTCTATGACACTCAGCTCGTACGCTGGCCTGACCGCCACTATAGAGCGCCAGCGCCGGGGATAAAATATATTCTAAAACAAATTCGAATCATTTTGCTTGTTTTGGTTTTTTTTTTCGTTTTTCATTCATTTCAATTTGATGCGCCATACATTATACAAAATTATTTATAAATAAATTGGCAAATGGCAATAGGCGAATAATAACATAAATATAAGGACTGAAATAAACAAACTCATAAAAATTTTCGATGAGTAATTGAAATTTCAAATCGGATGTGCATGTTTGTTATTGTTATAGCACGCCAAGAATCCCAAAGTGATGATGTAAAAAAAAATTATTTATTTTTAATGCACATAGCTGAAATTTTTCGCAATGAAATCAATTATACGTTTTTATTTTTTATTTATTTTTTGTTTATTCATTTAACAGACTTTGTTCAGTATAATACAGCTTAATAATAGGGCTAAACTCTTTAGAAAGAAAAGTAAGCGTTTATCAGCTGAAGGCTTAACTAACTTTTTGTTTATAATTTAACAATTTTTTTACACTTTTTTTTTGGAATAATTTACACTTAACAAACACTTGGTTGGCATTTGATTTTGAAACTTTCAAGCACTGTCTTAACAGTGCCTTACAACACTTAAATAACGTTTAACTGCTATAGGTCACTAGATGTTGTTTTTTAACACTACGATTCTCATATTTACAGACATTAAAACTAACTAGATACAAAGACTAATTACAAAATTGAATGTCACTTGAGATCCTTAAAAAAATGTCCTTGCTTGAAAGAATTTTTTTAATTCTACTCATAAACTGCATACGGCGGGGTACAACAGGCATATGTATGTAAAACTTACACGAAACCTTCATATTCATCACACCATGTTCCAGATGCTATAACTACGCGCACGACGTTCCTCTTCGACCACTTGCTCGTAGTCAATCTCCAGGTACTCTTTGTTGCCGAACTTTACCTTACGGCCGGTATATTTTTTAATATAGCTAATATGAGCTGCCACCTCCTTGCCCTCAATTTCGAGCTTGTATGAAATGCTGGTAATACGCTCGAGCACGCGTCCACGCTTCCATTTGACTTGCGTCTTACGGAAACGTTCGGCATAGAGTACTAGATCGCCAATTTTGTACTCTTGTACATGCATACAGGATTTTAGTGGTTTTGGTGGTTCAGGCGCTGGTTCATCCTCTACATCATCATCGTCGTCTGTCACATAGGCTATGGCTTTTTCGATAGTCTCGATCTCAGGCACTTTGGGCTCCTCTGGCTCGGGTTGTAGAAAGAATGTATCGCCTATAGATAGTTTGCGCTTTTGTCGCTTGATAATAACTTTCTTTTTGATTTTGCGAGGTTTCTTAGGCTTTGGTTCTGGTTCAATCGCGGGCAGCTCCTCCTCGGCTGTGCTATCTGCTATAGTCTCTTCGGCAGTGGCACTCTCTTCAGCATCAGGCTGCTGTTCACTAGGCGTAACGCTGACTGCAGCTGTTTTGACTGCTTTTGGCTTGGGTGGTGTTAGTTTATTTTGCTTAGCCACCAAGCCGCCAATCTTGTTCTTATCCTTAAGTATATTATTAAGCTTCTGGCTATCGGCTTTTGCTTCTGCTTCTTTTGTCTTCTCTTTATCTATGGAATTCTTGCGCACCAATTTCTTTAGGTGACTTGTCTTTTTTTTGACCACAAGCCCATCGTTGGGCTGCTCCAAGTCATGGGAGTTGGGCTCTACTTTGTCAATTTTAACGGGCTGCACGGGACCCGCAAGTACTTTCAGCTCCGGCATAATGGCTAGACTGTTTTGCGGAACGGCGTGTGCGTTGTCTTTTGTAGCTTCGCCGAGTGGTTGCTGTTGTTGTTGTTGGGGCACTGACGATGACTCGTCGTGCGACACTTCGCTCAATGCCGCTGCGGCTATTTGTGGCGTTGGATGCGCTTGCTCAACGTTGCCGGCGCCAGCGGGGGCGACTTCAATGTCAACGGCGACGACCACTTGTTGGGGCGATTTTAATGTGGCAAGTGCATTGGCTGCTGCCTCAGCTTTTGCTTGTACCGGAATACTTTCCGCCTGATTAATGAGTTCTTTGGACTCGCTTAAGTTGATTTTAATTGGTTGCGCCGCTGCAGCTGCTGCGTCCTGCGTTTTATTGCTATTTGCGGTTGCTCTGGCTATTGGGGAGACAAGCACCGTCTCGCCGACCAATTCAGCTAGTACCAGGCTGGCGCGTCTGTTCCGTTCGTCAGTTGGCGTTTGATTGGCGATTGCTGCTGAATCTGCAACGATATCGTTTGGCAATTGTAATGGTTCTGACTTTGACGCTGGCGCTCTTGTCGTGTCCTCCTTGTTGCTGTCACTGATTTTGGCAGTTGCTGTTGACTTTTCGAATTTGGCAGAGCCTTCGTTGACCTTTGCTTTAGCCGCTGTTAATTGTTCATTTGTAGCGGCGACAGTTGAAACTGTGGATGTTGTTGTTGATGTGGGAGAAGCTGAAGAAAAAGAAGGTGCTGTTGGTGTTGATAAAGTGGGAGATGTTGACGACTTTGACGATGTTGGCAAAACTGGCAAAGTACAGGCTGAAGAAGTTGGCAATGTTGCCGTTGACAATGATGTTGCCGATGTTACCAACTGTGAGGGTTGGGCTGTCGTTGACAGTGTTGTTGTTGTAGTTGTTGTGCCGGATGTCAACGTTGGCGTTGTTTTTGTATCTAGACCGCTGCGCTTTAATTTAGTAGGTATGAGCAATTTGGGCGTTGCGTCGTCATTTGCAGCCGTATCATTGCTGCCGGAAGTCAATTTGTTGCTATTTGCTAATTTCTCTTTCTTTTTCCTTTTAACTATCGCCTCCGAGTCGGAGGGTCGCCTTTGTGGCACTGCGAGAGCACTTTCAACGGGCGACTCAATCTTGGAACCTTCAACTGCAGCAATTGATGCACGTCGCGAATTCTTTTTGACGATAATTTTCTTTTTGGCTTTGGCATCGGCCTTGGATGGCTCCGACGTTTCGGATGCGGGTGCTGTAACATTAAGATCGGGTAGTTGTTGCGTATGTGAGTCATCTGCCGCGGTATCTTTATTGGCAGTGATTGAATTTGTGGCCACTGTTGCGGCTGCCTTCTGCTCCTCAGTTGCTCTTGTTGGCTCCAGCGCTGTTTTGGGCTTCTTTGTTAATTCCTTTTTCACTTTGTCTAGAAATTCTAAGGACTTGTTGCTGTTGTCTTGCGGCCGTGGCTGTTTAGAGGCTTGCTGCTCTGAGGGCTTGGTATCTGATGAATTTTGGTCTGAAGATGACTCAGCTGACTGCTCATTGCTTACCGTTGCCTTCGAGGACTCAGCTGACTGCTCATTGTTTACTGTTGGCTTCAAGGACTCTGCTGACTGCTCGTTGTCTTTGTTTTTAATGTCTTTTTGTACAGACGAGTCATCAGCCTGCTCCTTGTATTCATCCTCCTCATTAAAAAAACTACGGCGTCGTACCTTTTTAACAAATCGAAATTGTACTGGCTCGGCTGCTGGCTTTGGCGTGGTTGTAACAAGCGCTTCTTTGCTCTCATTGCCAGTTTCGCTCTCACTCTCCGTGCTGTATTGCTTAAGCACGCCTTTAACCTCGCTAAGGGCACCTGAAATGCGCGCCTTGAGCTTGTTCAGCCTTTCGATGACATCTTCGGGCGTCTCCTCGGCAGAGTCCTGCGAGCGCATGCGTCGCTGACGACGTAATCTTGTGCGTTCGGGCAGCACCGACTCGACATCGCTCTCATCGCGACTTGTGGTTAAGCTGCGGCTGGGCTGGCTCAGCATGGGTTTGCTGCTCTGTAGCGGCGCGACATCGCGCAAACGACTCAAATCACTTTCATCGCGACTTGTCGTTGAGCTGCGTCGAAGATCCCTTAGCATGGGCTTGCTGCTCAGCAAAGGCGTCACATCGCGCATACGACTCGTTGACGCACTTAAGGGTATATTGTCCAGGCTGCTCTGCAAAGCGTTTTCGCGATCACGTATACGACTCGTCAGCAGCGTAGATGATGTGGTGGACGATGGCGTTAGCTCATGAGGACGCGTTGTGGTAGTCGGCTTTAAATCATATTTCATGGCGACGGCGGTTAAATCGCAGCTCGGGCTGTTTTTACCGCTGTTATTGTTGTGGCTGTTGTTGTTGTTGTTAAGATCGTCTGAACCTCCTTCATCAATTTGATCTGCATATGGTTCTATAACGACTGCTGCTGTTTCACTTTCTTCACTCACTTTAGTTAGAGTCATTTCCGGGCATGCACTAGCCAACTGCTCGCACGGCACACTTGTCTCTAGAAGATTACCCGTTTCGGCGCGCGTCTGTGGCGTAGCTATCAAATCAATTACGTCGCTTAATAAATCAATAAATTCAATGTCTGTTAGCAGTGCATGGGCGAGATTGTCATGCCCGGACGCGGCTGCTTCTTCTTGGTTTAAAAACTCGCGCACGGCACTCTTTAAAAATTCTATATTTGCGAACTTTTGACGCGTTGCTGTCAAGAGCAGTTCCGGCGACGCGGCCAAGGACGTTTGGTTTGTTTTTGTTGTTTTTAGATAATTTTTGCGCGCTAGTTCGCAGCTAGTATAATCCACTTGCTCTGGCGACGTTTGGCGCGCGTCTGAGCGTTCTATAGCCAGCTGCTGCTCATTGGAGGCGTTCGACAGCGACGCCAGCGTCGACTCGGTAACCTCAGCAACCACATCTATTGTTTGTGACGGCGGCAGCTTCTTGGCTAAACATATTGACTGCTGTTGCTCTTTATGTGCTAAATATTTGCTTGCCTCCGCTTTAGTCATATATAACTCATTATGATGTTGTTGCTGTTGTTGGATTTGTTTTTGTTGCTGATCGCCAGTTTTTGCCTCTGACTTGGTGGCTAGCTCGCATATTTCACGCATATTTTTAGCGGCATTCATGGCGTCGTACATGTTGTCGTCGTTGTTTTTCATCCGCTGGCTGAAGGCGTCATTAAAATTTTCCGCCTGTTGATGCTCAATTTCCTTTTGCTCACCTTTACCTAGCCAACAGCCAGCATTGAGCACAGCATTACCCTCACCTTTGCCTTCATCTTTTGCTGTTTGTTCATCTTTTTTAAGTTCATTATCAAATGGGCGTCTTGTACGCATAACATCAACATTATCGATATCATTGTCAGTGCCAGTGATAGCTATTTTTGTGCCTTTTTCATGGCTAATCTGCGTCATGGTTGCTATATCCGTTTGGGCAATATTGTTTGGATTTCCATTAACTACATCATCAATTGCGTATGGCATCTTATAGATTTTTGCAGTCTTTGTGTGCTTATAAGGAAAACCGAAAAATCTTTGTTTGGTTATAGGGAAACATGCTTCATTGACAGTTGTGCTCTTATTAATCAATTTTATTGGGTAAGGCATGTTGGATCTTATTTTCCCAATAGCTATGTTTGAACAATCAAGATTACTTAAATGGGATTTTTTATTTGTGTTCCCTTGCTGTGTGGGAAATTTTCGAACATTTGTTACGCATTTTTTCTTTAAGGGAAATTTAGGTTTAAACCCATCAAGTTGCTTGTGCTGCTTGCGCTCTACGAGTTGCTGCTGCTTTAAAGGAAATCTACGCCCATCTTGTTGAACTTTCAGAATTGGAAACTTAAGCCCAATTGCCTTGGGTCCAAGCATAAATTGATTACTACGCAACTGGCTTTGCTGCGTCGTTTGTTTGGTTTGTTTTTGCTGTCCAAAGCACTGCAGCGGAAATTTTTTATCCACTTTGCTTTTCCTAAGTAAAACCGGAAATTGCGACTCGGCGGCTACATAAATGGGCATTTCCGTTCTCTTGCTGTTTGTTGACAACATGGCTGACTCAGCGTTATGATTTGTAGTGGTGGCGTCAACAAGCTTTTGCGAATTATTATTAGATATGGCAACCCTTTGCACCGTCTACGCTGCTCCTGCCAGTGCTGCTAAATTTGGCATTGATTGCTGTTGATTAAATTTACTCTTCGCTGGCGTCTTGACTAGCTTTAACGTGGGCGTTTTAGCTGTTGACCTATTTCCAATCAGCACAAATCTATTGCGTTTAATTCACGCGCGTTTCGATCAATTGCAATCCCCGTACGTTGCTGCACTCAACGCGTTGCAAGCAGAACTGTGAGACGTTGCATCTTTCAACGATCGCAAGACAAATGTTTTTCCGTTCTTGTTGTTGCTGAGGCGAGAAATTTTATTGCACGTTCTTTTTTGCCAAATGCCAGATCAATGCAACAATCTGTTGAGCTAATTGCAAATAAATTGGAGGTAGCAGCGAGATAAAATAGATTGATCACATCGGAAGCTAAATACACTGCAGGCACGTGTTGACAAAAAGTCCTTATTACAGGGTCCCTAATATCAAACATCAACTTCTAGGATAGAGCTTGAAGAGTTTAATAAATCCCTTGTTGCCAATAATGCGGGTCTCTTCAAAAGTATTAGTAGAAACTAATAATTACAACGGGCTATTCTCACAAAAGTCTAGAGGGTATTATCAGCATTAACAGCAGCTAGAGTGCTCGCGCGTGTTTCTGTTGGACATCTCAATATTATATATACTTATAGTATTATTCTATATACATAAGCACACACTTACAAATACATATAAATAATATGTTAGCTTGCCAAATAGCTTTTTTTTTGCTGGCGACAAAAACTAGATAAAACAGAACATTTTGCCATTGTTCGTATGTATATTTTGTATCAAATTTATTATATAGAGCTGTGTGGTATTCCCTTGCCAAGTTTTACCGGCTGAAACATGCACAAACACAATGAATTAAACGTTATAAATGGCAATAATAATATATGATCCTTAAACATTCCACAGCCGTTGTGTATCTTATCACGGACGTCCACCAAACTCGTCTCCAGCAACTGGCAATAAGGTGCAATTCAAGAATGAATACAATGCATTTATGACTAGCGTATTTGGAGAATTAACTGAGGAAAACAAATGCCGGTTGGAGCAAATAAAGCAAGACGAACAAGCTAAAGTAAAGGCCGAAGCTGAGGCAGCTTCAAAGAAGGAAGCGACTCAAAAAAAGGGGGCTCCAGTGAAGAAAGCAGCGGATGCAGCAAAGACAGCTCCAGCTGCAAAAAAAGAAGCTGCAGCTCCAAAGCAGGGCGATAAGGCTGTAAAAAAGGACGCTCCGGCTGCTAAAGATGCTGCGCCTGCTAAGGATGCTCCGCCAAAAGACAAAAAATAAGTATATGATTTAGTGTCAAAATTTTAAGTGGGGAAGTAAAACTCAAGAAGGAAAATTTGAAAAAGCATATAAAATGATTATTCTATTAATAATTACATACACTAAGAACGTATAAAAATATTTTAAATCAATGCTTCCAGAAGTTAGGGTTTTGTTCCATGCGCCTATGAAAATTCGTGTACCAATTGTGTACAACAGAAAAAGGCACATAGGACTCGGTGCTGGCAGGTGATAGCTCCGACACGCTCACACAAAAGCTAGACGCATAATTGAAAAAGTTTTCCAGCATGCGTTGTCCAAACTGTTTGTTATCATTGGCGTTGGACTGCAATAAATTGTATTTTATAACCAGCAGACATTACACATTATGCTTATAACTCACCACAGCAGGAGTTTGTTGTGACACAGTCAGCTCGGGTTCAATGGAAATACCTATTTGTGCTATATGCGAGATTTCTTGCGCGCCAAAAACCATGCCATGTAGATGCGAGTCCAATTCATGGCCTTTCTTAAGTTGTGCTATTTTAAATATAGCCGAGGGTTTATTATTATTGATGTGCCCTAGATATTGCCAGGTGGGAGCCGCATTAGCATCCGGCCAGCTGAAGTATATGGCAGCTGCGGTGCCGGGTGGCAGTGGTGAAACCCCTGTTAAAAAGACGACTATGTAATTGACTGACTCGATATCGGGCACATTGATGAGTAGTTTGTTTTCATCCACAGCAGCAAAGTCTGTTTGGGGCTAAATTGTTTGGATTGGTAAATAAAAAACACTATTTATTTACTAAATACTTACCAGTCGTCCTGATATAATTAATCCAAACATTGTGATAGCGCGCCTATTTTGTCTTTTCTAGAACAAATCTGTTTTTGCCACAGGCTGCAAGTTAACAGCTGTTGTGTGGCTGCTGTTGTTCAACACTGCAGAGCTGCCAACTCGTTTGTTTTTATATAGACGCAAGATAAAGAGAGTTGTGTGCCTCATGCGAACGACACAATTTTGGGATTGTTAAAAAAGTAATGGCTGGACTTTTACACTTGTCAAAATTGTACATAAACAATAAACCACTTGGCTACAGCTGCCGCAGCGCATGGTACAAATACAGGACCAAGGAAACAAACTATCAAGCACGAGTGGTGAGTTGCTGCTAATGTCGCCACTGCTGTGGGGCTAGTGTTCAAGGCCACAACAACATACTTGTCTAGATTTCGTAATTATACTTAATGGTTGTTATGATAAGAGATTAGTCCAAAAGGTTTGCGTGTGTGTTGCTTTGGCATTTTCGGAGCAGTATACCACTAATACTACTACAATAATATTAACGCACAAAATACTTGCTTCTTTCGTTGCAGCAAGAGTAGAACAAACGTAATAAGCTCAAACAATCGGCCAAAAGAACACACACGCAGACCTGGGCATACCGTGAGGACACACTAATGGGACGTACACAAAGGCGCCGCCGTCGAGCTGCGCAAAAATCATCTGATGATACCGTTCCTGCGGATGCGCTGAAGTTGCTTTACGAACAGTTACACGCACAGGGCTGGCGTAATTCGACACATCTCTCCGTGCGCAACTTTACAGAAACTGGACGTGGTCTTTGCTCTAAGCGGCATCATTTTGTTGCCGGCGACGAGCTTATACGCCTGCCTATAAGCTGCCTTATAACCATTGCTACTTTGGAATCGGATCAAACTTTCAAAACGCTCTTCAACGAGCAAAACTTTGACAAAGATGCTCGCATTTCCTTTCAGGCGCTTGTAGCTTGCTACTTAATGTACCAGTTGCATTTACATCATGCTGGTTTTACAACAAGCTTAGCTGCTTATTTGGATACTTTACCAAGAGTCTATAGCACTCCATATTTCTGCAGCATACCCGAACTGCAGTGCCTGCCAGAAGCGATATTGGAGCGCACAGTGGCACAAAATCGCATCATACGCGACAACTACTTGATTTTAAAGGCCGTGGTTGGCAGTCAAAGCTGTCAATGCTGTGGCGAGCAATATTTCCAAGATATATGGACGCTATCGGACTTTCGACGCGCCTACTTTGCTGTAAACACCCGAAGCGTGTATATAAATTCACGTCAGCTAAAACCATCAAAATGCTACTTTCAGGATTTATTAAGCGGTAATACCAATCTTGCGCTAGCGCCATTTCTTGATCTGTTTAATCATATTGATAATGTACAAACCACCGCCGAGCTACAGTCCTCTGACTTTGTGCTTACGCTAGTAACTGCATCAACGCCTATTATCAAGCCTTACAGCCAGCTTTATATAAGCTATGGCGCTTTACCAAATCTGAAACTGCTGACCGAATATGGCTTCTATTTGCCGCAAAACACGCATGACTACTTTGAGTTCTCATTGCTGGACATTGAGCAGCTTATCAAGCACAGAAAGGAATTGAACAGCCAACACTATCATCGTAATATATTCAAGTTTATAAGAGAGCACAACCTGTGCGATCAAATGTTTGTGCACCAGAAAGATGGCTGTTCTCATAATTTACGAGTGGTCTTGCATTTGATCTTTAAACAGCAGGCGTACTTTCCCAATGTGCTTAATCAAATCGCTTTTGGTGAAGCAAGCCAATTTGATGCTGTGCAGCCGGAACTGTCCTACTTGGTATCCTTCAAAATAAACGAATATGAGCGCTACGCGGAGGCTTTATTACAGATAAAAGATCTAAGCGCTAGTGGAGCTGTAGCACGCGGATATCTGCTGGAATGCGTGCGATACTTGAATGATTTTGTGACAACGCACTTTATGCCTTAATTAAGCTCGATCTTACACAGAAATAAAGTACATATTGTACAGTAAAAAGAAAATGATATAATGGTCTATTTACCATCGTCTCCCTTGCAGCTTTACTCTTCGCTTCAAGGAGCAGCCACCACCGACGATGACAATCGTACGGGTAAAACAAAAAAGGTCACACCCTTTACGCCCACGCCAGGCAGCAAGTTGCTGGGTGGAGTCTTTGCCAAGAAACCAAAAAGTAAGTGCATATTGTCACTAAAATCATTAACTTGGTAGAACTTTGTCGAGTTTCTTAATGCTAACTAACTTTGTTGAGACCTCCTATTAGCCCCCTAGTTTCTATTTAACCAAAGCAAAGCCAACGCTCGTTTGTTTGTTTTGTTTGTTCGTTTGTTTGTTGTATGCGCCTGTTTCTGGATTTTGCTGCTGCATTAAGTGAATTCCATAGTTTGTGCATCGGTAGCAACAACAACAACATCACAACAAGAACAACAACGAGGACCAACAGTTCAACAATTACGACAATGTCACGTTCATATAGGCAGCAGTTCTGATGGCGGCAATACACTGGGCAACTTGGATGCAAGACAGGTGACGTCACAGGACATGATGCGCGCTATGATGGCATACATATGGCCCAAAGACGATGCGCTGGTGCGCAAGCGGTAAGCAGAAATGCTTTAACTTGACATGTAAATAATCCTTATGTATATTTTAATAGTGTTGGCATTTCGCTAGGACTGCTAGCAGGCTCCAAACTATTGACCGTTTGCGTGCCGTTTCTGTTCAAAGGTGCCGTCGATACTTTGACTACTCTCAATATGGATACTGCGCCGGATACAGTGCTGTCAATGGCAACGGCCATATTGTTGGGCTGTATGTATATAAAACACGTTCCATTCAAGGTTCCATTAAATTGAAACCACGTTTTTAACTTTTTTCAGATGGCATAGCTCGCGCTAGTGCTGCTGGTTTCAATGAGCTACGTAACGCAGTGTTTGCCAAAGTAGCCCACCATTCCATACGCAAAATTGCAACCAATGTGTTTTTACATTTGCATAACCTGGATCTTGCTTTTCATCTTAATAAGCAAACCGGCGCTCTCTCCAAAACCATCGATCGCGGTTCTCGAGGCATAAACTTTGTGTTGTCGGCCATGGTCTTCAATATTGTGCCTACCATATTTGAGCTGGCCTTGGTATCTAGCATATTGGGAATTAAGTGTGGACTTGCCTTTGCTGGTGTATCTATGGGCTGTGTGGGTGTATATGCATTTTACACGCTTGCCGTGACGCAGTGGCGCACACAGTTTCGCGTTTATATGAATCAGGCAGAGAACGAAGCGGGCAACAAGGCTGTAGATTCGTTAATCAACTACGAGACTGTGAAGTACTTCAACAATGAGAAGTACGAAGCAGGTTGTTATAACGAAGTCTTGAAGAAGTATGAGGCAGCCAGTCTTAAGACCAGCACCAGTTTGGCGCTATTAAATTTCGGACAGAATGCCATATTCAGCAGCGCTTTAAGCATAATCATGTTGTTGGCCGCCAAAGAGATTACACAGGGCAACATGACTGTTGGTGACTTGGTCATGGTAAACGGCTTGCTGTTCCAACTTTCTATACCTCTAGGCTTTTTGGGCAGTGTTTATCGAGAAGTGCGTCAAGCTTTGCTGGACATGCAAGCTATGTTTACGCTTATGAACGTGGACAGCCGCATACAGACAGCGCCCAATGCACAACCATTATTTTTGGACAACAGCAATGCCTCGATCGAGTTTCGCAACGTAAACTTTGAATACGAACCGGGAAAACCGATTTTTAAGGATTTGTCATTTACTATACCTGCAGGCAAAAACGTTGCCATTGTAGGTGGCTCGGGTTCGGGTAAATCGTCAATGGTGCGCCTGCTGTATCGTTTCTTTGAGCCTAACACTGGAAAAGTGTTAATTGGCGGTCAGGATATAAGCACAGTCGAATTAGATAGTCTGCGCAAAAGTATTGCAGTTGTGCCGCAGGACTCGGTGCTGTTTCATAACACTATTAAGCATAACATACACTATGGCAACCTGACCAGGTCTCAGGGGGAGATGGAAAATGCAGCGCGCATGGCCGATTTACATGATTCTATAATAAGCTGGCCGAATCAGTACGAAACGCAAGTGGGAGAGCGTGGACTGAAGTTGTCGGGCGGTGAGAAACAACGAGTGGCCATAGCAAGAGCAATTTTAAAAAATACGCCAATTTTAATATTCGATGAGGCTACCAGCAGCTTGGACTCCATTACGGAGCATGTAAGTTGCAACTTAAATTATTATTTCAATTGATTTGTAATATTTACTTGTTTCTAAAGAATATACTAAAAGCGCTGTCTCGTGCCACCACTGGACGCACTAGCATTTGCATAGCGCATAGACTATCTACGGTTAAGGATGCTGATGAGATTCTTGTGCTTGAAAACGGACGTGTTGGTGAGCGTGGTACGCATATGGAGCTGTTAAGTCAGAATGGCCTTTATGCACGGCTCTGGGAGACACAGACCCAACAATTTGATCCCAGTCGCCTTTTAGATGACAAGCAAAAGGAAGCCGCGAGGTCTCGATAATTTATCGTTAGTGATGGTAAAGTAAAATTCATATATTATCGGTTTTTTTGTGTCCAAATTCCCTATCACTTTGTTTGTAGTATATAATTGATCCTTTAATTCCGCTAATCAATATTTGTTTGTAATGTGCTGTTAAGAGTTGTTAAGACAGGAAAGTAAATAATTTCAAGTTGTAAATACAGATTTTTATGTAAATATATAAATTCAATTATTTGTGGGATTGGGACTAAATAAATGAAGGCATCGCTGAATGTATTTCAATTATGAAGACTTGGAGTTCTTTCTCTAAAACATTGAACATTTATTATCAGTTTTATCACCCAAACATTTTGTTACTCATTTCACTAGCTTGTGTATTAGTTTAGTGCAGGTAGTAAGGAAACATATCGCATTAGTGTAAGAATATAGAAATTAAAGTCATCTTAGTCTCTCTCCCGTATGGTGAGCGGTATGGGCACATCGTATAGCAAGTATAGTATACAATTGCCTATGTGTATGAGGAAGTTTTGATAATTTTGCACACGCTGTTTAAACTCCTGCCAAAGTGGCAGCAAAGAACGATTTTCGATAGCCAAAGGATCGTCATCGATAACAATTTCTTGTTCCAGCATTGTCTTGTTCACGTAGGTGTACAAATACGACGCGGGCTTTTGTCCTATTGTGGTTACATAGTGCGTAGAATTATTATCTAGGGCTATGCTCTTGCCGGCTGTTAGAAAGTAGGCCTCCGCATCGTTAGCACTCTTATAGCGCACATTACCTTCGAGTATGGTCAGCGTGCAGTTGATAAGATCATTAGCTATAAAGTTACTTAAGGTTAGTCCTGGAAAATCGGCTACAAAAATGACATCGGAATAGTTGTTCCAGGCCAGCACTTCGTTAGCTATGTTTTTAAGCTTGGGACGCATGCCGTTCAGTTCTGTTAGCAGCGGCAACGACCAGGATGTGCGCTCAAAGGGCGACCAAGGCGCCTTTAGCAGATCTATGCGTGGATCGAACGTGCGCTGCTGAAAGCGTCCATTCATTGAACACCAAATATCAAAATAAATGGAAAAGTTTGTGCCTGTTAATGGACTATGTTCAGGATCTTTGGCTATATCCTCGCGTATGTTACGTTCGATGCATTTGGCATATTGCACAGCCATGTCGGCATACTTGGTCCAACGATCGTACTCAGTGAAGGCGTAGGGATTGAGGTAATGCACCTTCTGGTTATCGTTATCCACAATCTTAATGGACGTTAAAACTGTGTCATAGGAATGCACCATCATGTCCCACGAATAGCCGTATAGACCATTTGTCCAATTGTTGTATCCCTTGGTTATGAAGTGTGAGTAGGGCAAAAACAGCTGCAATGCACAATAACTCATTATAAACAAAGTACGCAGCTTAGCTATGCAACTGGCTTTGGTAGGACACTGTGCGGACTCCGTTTTATCCGTAATGTAAGCGCCAAAGCGCCACCACAGTCTACGTGGCCAGTCAAAACCAAAGAACAGCGGAACTTCTGCGAGGCACACCCAAGGAAACATGCCTACAAAAAGCAAGGTATATTTTATTGAAATATGAACCTAAGCCTTTGGATAGTTGGATCCTTACCTATAATAAATAAACGCGAATTCATCAAGTGAAAGCTTAGCATAAATGGCGTGACCAGTAAACGTGTTTTCTCCCAAGTCATAAAGAAGGCTATGGAGAAATCAAAGAAGGCCGTAAACCAATGTACTATAAGCAGATCGATTAGTTCGACATCCAGTAGCTGACGAAAGGGCGCAAACATCCAATGATGGCTCAGACTGGACATGGCATAACCGGAGAGCCATTCCAAAGAAAACTTTTTAAGACCCGCATACATGTACAAAATGAAGAACTGAAACTTGATCAGAAAATAGTTCCAATATGGCACTGTGTGGCTTAACTGGGTGGTCGTTCGATGTTTGTCCACTGAGCTGTAAAGCAGAGTTCCAATTAGCGACCCAGCGACTTCTCCAAGTGACTACCCACCAGTAATGATGCGCATTTGTAAACAGCAGCAAAGTTCCCACCAGTCCAAACAAATAGCTATGATTGTTCCAAGCTGGCTTGTCCAGTAAAAATATATACCAATAGGGCACTATAAAAGCCAAACAGCTGCAGCGAAAACGATAACCCAACATAATGCCCCAGGCGCCCAGCCACATGCACAAATAGACGCAGCCCATCAGCGGATACTCCAGCACACGCAGTCCATTGAAAAGCGGAAAGTGGCAGTGTTGTGGTTCTCCATAACGTATGTCCAGCTGACCACCGCCACGCTCCTCGGCTATATCAATGAGCATGGCGGCGCCTAAAGTGTTGGTTTATGGTTAAGCAGTTTGTTAGTCTGCGACACCAGTACTCACCGTAAAGCATGCGAAAGACGCCCAAGGCAGCTCCATCCACGGGTCTGTGCAGCCAGAGTGTAAAACTGCTCAGATCTGCAAAGTTTGCCGTATCATAACCTGTGCACTGTTTAAAGATTTGAGCGTAATTGCAGGCGGATGCGGTTGCTGTCGGTTGGGGAGTTATGGAACTGTCACAAATCGGAGTGCTCGAAACATTAGGCTTGGCGGGCTTGCGCTTGGAATTGGCCATGACTGCAAGGTCTACCAAAAGGTACAGTTGAGTTGTTAGCTGTTGTTAGTTGCCCCAGGGTTGTCCCACTTAAAGTACCATTGCTTTGTTTTTTGTAGAATTTATTGAAAAAGTCGACATAAATACATGCATGCATAATGTTGTTGTATACTAAATATATCTGTTTTTGCGATCCTTGCATAATACTAGATATTCTACGGTTTGTTCATAATTAAGTGACCTTCAGTTGTTCATTTGGAGGTCACTGCATTTTGCTGTTGACAAAGAAAATATACTCAAAAGTGTTTGCAAATAGCTTTCGACATTATTTCGAACGAATTTCCATGGAATTACGTTCGAAATCTATGTAAAAGTATATACAAAACACTCCAATAGCTTTCGACATAATTTCGAACGAATTTCAATGGAATTACGTTCGAAATCTATTGAAAAGTATTTTCGTAAAAAGTATATTCTATTTTACAGCTTCACTTTAAAGAATTTATTGCAACAAATTTTCCCAGCTTTTGGTATTTGTCGTTTTTGGTTATACTAAGTTCGAATTTCGAACTCGACAAGTGCAGAAAACATTTTGAATTCTTCTGAATAGTAAGTTTTATGATTTTGTTGAACATTTTTCATTTTTATTCCTTTTTTGTTTTTAATATATAATTTAGAATACACAAATACATATTTTTTTTGTTTGAATAGATTTTACAATTTTCAATTGTACGTTTCATTGGTTCGCAAAATTTCTAAAAAATTTTTGGAACAAGCTTTGAAAATGCCTCAAACTAACGCATTCGAATTAGAGAGTTATACAATATTAGTTGACTGTTTTTTTTTTACCATTAGTTGAATAAATATTTTTTTGTTTTGTTTAATGTATTTCTTTGTTTTGGTACTACTAAGTATATAAAATATTGAATTGATCGTGTTATAAATAAATTGTGTACCAAGTTTGTTTTTTTATTTTGCAAATATTTAAAATTGTTTCAAATCAAAACTATATTTGTTGGGACATGTTATAAATAAGTGAGTGGTATATTTTTTAGAAGTACACTGCTAATATTGCCTTGCTTAAATAGTTTAAATATGTTTGTTTTAATTATTTAATCATTGTGTATTTTTGGATTTTACTTTTGCGTTTTTTAATATTTTTTAATTTAAGTACGACAGTTATGCATAAATGACTAATAAGTACTTTTGCTTGACTTCATTTTAATTTTTTCCTTTAAAATATAAGTATATAGTATTGTTTTGTATAGTTTTGACCAGTGGCGGATTTAAATATTTGCCGCTCCTAGGCAATCCATAACTTGCCGCCCTACAATTTAAAGTGCAGCTGAATCCAAATAAATTGTTTTTTTTTTTTAATTCAGGTGACACAAATTTTGCCGCCCCTTAATTCTGCCGCCCTACTATAAATCCGCCACTGGTTTTGACTCAACGCTAAAACATTTTAAAATGCATTTTCAAAGTTAATCTGTATGTAATTTTGTTTTAAGTTATTTACTCTTTTTTTAATATTCTTGTAAGCTTTGAAAGTTTTTAGACAAAGTTTTTGAGTGTCAAAAATTTGCATACAATGTGGGCCCCCCCGCAACGCACGTCTCGTCTTAAAAGGTGAGGGCAAAAAGATTATTGAAAGAAAATTTTTTTTATACTTGATGTTGCTACAAACGACGGTTAGCTTCTGGCTAGCCGGCAAACTACCCTCGGGTTAAAGTACCCCCCAAAAAGCCTGAGCTGCGCATGTCTCTCTCTCTGTGCCGGCTCTCTCACTGACAGACAGTGCACCTTATATGCGATTCTGATTCAGCTGAGAGCGTGGTGTGAATGGACTAACCATAACACCGCTGGGCCAAATCGCCTCGTTGAAAAGCTCGTTGAAACGATAATCCGGTATGGATATCTTGAATTTGCAATAGCTTAATTGCGACAAATTTGCATCGTTTTTGACCAATTTGGTGCATTTGACCAAATTCTTATTGATCTTTAGCTCCTCAGCTAGATGCTCTATAATATCATCCTCGCTGGTGTTGGTCGCAAACTTGCCCACCTGCACCCAGCGCCCATAGTCACAAACGACTTGCAATCGATCCGAATTGCAATTGTTGCCGACGACTATTAGATTATTCTGCTGTGGATGTTTTTTTCCATCGAGTGTGCCGCCGGCAACGGGATTGTTACCAAACTGAAAGTACTGCTGGTACATGCGTCCCTGTATCTGATTGACGCCATTGCACACTTTATTAACCTTCTCCTCGATGGTGTGCAACTTGGCGGCCAGCGCCTTGGGTGATTGATTTTTGCACTCATCACAGTTGAATGAAATCATGGGATTCTTCTGTATGACATCGTAGACGGCATCGTCGATGTTCACGCAGGTGCGATGAAATTTCTTCAGACAGTCATCCGAATTGCAAATAATAATTGCATCCTTCGAGTTGATTGATTTTTTGCACTTTGGGCAGTTTTCGGCCATTTTGACTACGGCGGCGACGACGGCGTAGACTTATACAAGAGAGAGTAAGAAAACTTTCCGAAAAGCAGCACACACACACAAATACACACGCACACTTCGACAGTTAAACCAACAACAACGTTAACAATGCAAAGTTGTACGACTGTGGCTATCTCTTTTTCTCTCTGTGTGTGTTTGTGAGAAGTTTGCTAAAAGTGTATGGGAAAAGAAATGGCAACGAGAACGACACAACCCAAAACAGTTGTTTCCGCGACCGATACCGTACGTTCCAAAGTTTACTGTTCAACTGTCGGCTCAGCCGACATCGACACCAATTCACAAAAGTTCGTTTCGACACTATTTAAATATCGATAAATTCAGTATCGATAAGTTACATCCCTTAACAAAAGCAACCAAAAGGGGAAAAGTTCAACTTCAAAGACAACAGCCCTTAAAAAAGCTGCTCCCAACCCCTGTTTGTTTTATTTTTTGCTCTTCCTGCTCGCTGCATTTTAAAACCAGTATTTTACCATATGATTTGGATTGTTCCAACAGGCGCTATTCCTATCAGCGTGTGTGTTTACTGCCGCCTGCTCAATGTGATTTTGTATTTCAAAACGTGTGGTCCACACAATTTAATCAGGAATCTTTTTACTTTTTCCCCTTTCGATATTAGGCACCACAATGGACCGCACCATTTTTGGGTGATCTCGGCTGTGCAGCCCAAATACTTTCTTGTGGTTTATTTGCTAGAACACAATTTATGTTAATAGATGCATCCTACCCAAATATACTATAGAGAAGAGGAATACTAGATCCAGAAAAATATGACTTTGGAGATCAGAAAAGCAGCAAAACTGTGCTTGCCTTCCATCACTGTGGCGATAATTTCATGCTGCGTTTCTAAGCTAGTCTATGAACATAACTTTTTCTAAACGGCTTATAGATTTGATACTTTTTAAGATTTTAAGATTATAAAAATTGAATATAATAAATGGCGTACGGAAAGTCGTGCGCGGACGACTTTGGGATACCCTGTACCACTAGCTTGCAATAAAATCCGGTTCCTTCATAAAAAAACCAAAAACAGGAGAATTTTTAAGCAAACATTTTTTTTTTGACCGATCGTTCCTATGGGAGCTATATGATATAGTCTTTCGATTTTGAAAAAATTTGGTACAATACTTAAGACCTATAAAAAACTTACAAGTGCCAAATTCAATTCCAATATCTTCACAAACAAACGAAACAACAAACTTTGTTAAAATATCGATTTTTTGGAAGATCGTCCCTATGGGAGCTATATGATATAGTCAACCGAATTTGTTCAAATTTGGTACAACGCTTGGGGACTATAAAAAACTTTCGAATGCCAAATTTGGTAACGATATGTTCAAAAACAAACATATTCATCTAAAACTTTTATTTTTTTTTTGAGGTCGTCTGAATCACCCCTAGGGGGCCTATATAATGTAACCGTAATATCCAAAAAATTAAATAAATTTGTCTCCTATGGAATAATATGGGATCTAATATAAAAGTTTGGTTGCTCTAGCTTTTACCATCTTTGAGATCTAGGCGTTCAAACGGACAGATTTCAAAAATTCACTACGCATTAAAATGATTCTGGAAAAGGAGACGATAGCCAGAACAAAGCCCGTACTTTCAGTCAAAACTTTACGAAAATCTACAACACTTAGCACAACAAATGCTTCGGCTTAATTTTATAATTTTTGTATTACTTTATTTTTCACTGATTTCAAGATTCTAAAAATTATTTAATTTCAATAAAATTGAGTTTTAAAAATTATGTTACGAACTTTTTCAAAGAAATCAAAATACCTGTTCCGTCGAAAAAATTAACATTTATAATTTCTAATTGATCAAAACAATTAACTTACTAGCTTTAATTGCCTCATAGCTAAAATTGCCAAATGTACGATTTTTGCCAGTTAATTATGTTCCTAAAATTCCTAATCCGATTTGCTGCAATAAATACCAAGTGACATGCCACTTAATTGAATGCAGCGCATTTTACTCTTGCAAAATTTTTTCGCACATTTTCCAACACTTCAATTATGTAGCTATTTTGATACACAAATCAAACATTTGAGCACTTCAAGCTAGTTATTAATAGTGCCCGAAATAAAAGCTACCATAGCCAAAAAATAAGCTGCCTTAGCATAAACTCTAAACTAAACCGATCACTTACCTGCTACGGTTAAACTTTAATTCCGTAGCCTCGGATTTGTTAACCACGCACAGTTAATTCGACTGCAATAAAAGCCACAACTTTGTTGATTTCTTGATTTTAGCAGCACGGGAACAACGCATAAAAACACCCGCAACGAGGACCACAAACTGAAGATGTGCGCAAAAGTTGCGCCTTATTTATACACAAAACGCGCGTCGAGATGAACCCTGCCTGAATCGGTTTAGGAGGCAGGGCATGTTGTTAGCTCGCCTCGAACCCCTCCTTACGGCTGGCGGCTGTGTGTCGGCGTATGTGGGTGGTGTTTGCGCATGTCCTTGCCAGCGAACGGGAACGCTGGTTAATAACAATAAAAATACTAGGAAGAAGAAATGCAAATAAAGTTTACAGGTGTCGCAGCAGCTACGTCATGGAGCACTTGCAGCTGTTTTTGTTTGCTCTTCGCAACGACAACGACTCTGTCTCTGGCACCGTAGCTTAACGGACGGCTTTGGTAATTGGGTTTCATTAAGTGGCAGGACGCAATAGTGCAAAATGTTTCCGTCTCCTTTGTTAGCGCTGTTAGCCGGCAGTGCCAGAGGTAGAGACTTGTGGCCTTTTTGCCGTTGCTCCAATTTTACTGTCTGCATTGTCAATAGATTTTAATCAGGTGTGGCAAGCATAGTGGTAAACAGGTATCAGGCGCCTGGCTCGGCGTCAACAAGGACTACTTCAACCTTCTGATTTAAATATAAGCACTACAGTTTGTATTCGGTTTTATTTTATGGTCACATAGTGTAGCTATTTATACTTGGGCGTCGAGGCAATTGATATTTATGTATTCAATATGCAAGGCACACGTTTGGCTGGCTGGCTGGGTGCGAGTCTTACCAAGTGCGTAGTTTACTTTAAATTTTGTTAAATTTTGTGTAATCCAAACGATTTGCGAATCCCTGGCATGGGAAATCCCTGCTCAGCGTTCTACGATTTGTCTACTTTATTTCTATTTTTAAAATACTGCTCTTGTCAGGTGCTTCTCGTTGTAGATAATTGAACATGGGAATGCTCTCATGCTAAAGTTTGCGACAACAATGAGGAGGACTGAATATTTAATTTTGAGTTTAAGGTTTGCCAATCGATACACTTGGTTTCTTGGAAATGCGAATATGCTTCGTTAGCATTTAAGTGGGCTATCATCTACGAGTGGCTTTAATTAAGCTTAAAATAAATATGATTTATGAATATCAGGTTCAATAGGGACGCTACAAAAGTAGATCGATAGGGACAGCAAACGACGCCATATTTTTCCCGCTCTCTTGACGTTTGTCTTCAGTAAGGTTTGCCATTTCATCATGGAAAGATAAACGATCCAACAACGAGTCGAAAATATTTAAATTTACTACCGAAATTTGGAGTCTGTGGCCTCAACTTTAGAGCGCTACGTCCAAATTATGGGTGTCATAATTGTCCTGCCAGATCAACAATTGAGTTTCTAGTGGACAAATTTTAATCCACAGGCACAGTACAAAATGTTCCCGTGCCAGTGAGACAAAGAATATTGCTGCCGCTAGCGCATCAATTAAGGAAGACCCAAATCAGTCAGTGATCTTGGCTTAAATCCTTACAAGATCAAATTGACGTTAGAACCAATTTAAAACCCAAGTTTGGTGAACGTGTTACCTCACGAAATGGCCCATCCATTGGCCGCCTCGGTCGTGCGATTTGACGCCGTTAGACTATTTCCTGCGGGGCTACGTCAAGGCTATGATCTATGCCAACAAACCAGCGACGATTGATGAACTTCATACGAATATGGAACGTGAAATTGCAGTAGTATCAGCCGATCTATGCTTGAAAGCCGTTGAAAATTGGGTTCAGCGTCTGGACTTCTGCAAGCGTGCCCTTGGTAGCCATGCAAAAGAAATCGAGTTTCATACATAATGGCATCAAATGTACTTTAACAGGAATAAAGAATTTCATTGATATCCAAAACCGTTTTTGTTTTATTTAAAAAAACTTTTGTTGCGCTCTTATTGAAAAACCCTTTATTTGAAGCTTGTTAAGATGCTCCTTTGGCTGCATTAATCAACACTTTATTTACATTTCTGCATTATCAACACTTTCTTTACAGCTGCTTATAATGATGCAGTTGGCAGCGCAGTCGCTGCAGGCTTAAGAACATAGCAAAAAAGAGAATCAATAAGAATAAATCACGCGACGGGGTCGGTCACGCGCTGCGGTTGTTATTGAAAATTTATGTGTTTACGCATTACCAAAAAGGTTTTAATTATATAATTTATATATTATTAGTGTAGTACTAAGCAATAATTGGAGATCATTGGTAAATAAAATTAATAAAGTGCGCGCGCAGATGTATGCAAGTTTTTTTGTTGTTTTTTTTATGTGCAATAAGAGTTTTACACAAAGTGCGTGGGTGTGAAAAAACGCGCGCGAAATTTGTTTTTGTTTTTTAGGTTTTTTCTTTAAGTTATTAGAGCAAGCGTATGCTGTGCATATGCAAGTGTGTAAAGTTGCGCACGCAGCTGCATGCAAGTTTTTTTTTGTTTTTTTTTTAAGTGCAATTAAAGTTATATAATAAAGTTATATTGTGTGTGGGTTTGAAAAAATTGTATTTTTTGTTGTTATTTTTTAATGTTCATTAAAGTCATTAGAGCAAGTGAGCAAGAAAAGTTGCACGCGCAGATAAGTGCAAGTTTTCGTTGTTGTTGTTTTTGATGTGCAGTAAAAGTTATAAGTGCCTGCATGTGTGTGTGTAAATATATATGATAAAGTAAAGAGATTTCAATGTGTGTGTGTAAGCTGTTTGCTTAGTAATCATATTTGCAAATAGAAATGCCGCGAAAATAATAATAATAATCAAATAAATAAATATAAATAATAATAATAAAATAAATAAAATAAGCCGAAACGATCGCTATAAAACTTAATAAATAAAAAAATAAAAATCTTTATAAAATATAAAAAATATCAATACATATAAAAAAGACGAAAGCGGGTAAGTCAGTATGCTTTTTAAAATATATATTGCAATTCAATTTATTGCACTAATTTAATAAAATACCTATGTAAAATATATATTTTGGGATACTAGGATACTTTGTATTAAAGATTTGTACATAATTACAGGCCACTTGTCTTCTTTATATGTTACATAGAAAGACAAATTTATTTAAGAAAAAAAACTACGATAACTTGTTTTGTAATCTTTTAGCCAATTTTTTTGCGAAATTTGTTTAGAATTATTTAAACAATTAGAAATATGAGCATCAATAGCATAATCCAACATTTTTAAATCGATTTTTTTAAGCTGATTGATTAAGTAGCTGATAAAGCTACTCTTTCTCTTATACAGCAATATGGAGAAAACTCTATATATAAAACCTTTTCATTCTACATTTCAACATATCAACTTTTTTCAAATGATACAACAATAGGCTAAAATTTATCAAATTGTCTTTTTATAGAAACTATCAGAATTAATTTAGCACAGAATCTGTAATTGTACAGAAATTAAACATTTATTTAACAGTCAATCGTTATTAGCTGCCTAACAGAAAGGCAGCAGAAGCAGCCTACTTTTTCCTTAAGTAGTTGTTGTTGGGTCAAATAAGAAGTTTATAATATTATTAATTAATTAATTAATATTAATACATTAATATTAATACACAACTTATGGTCGGCCAAATCATCTTTTGCCTGTATATTGCACTATTTTGCAAAAGGCTTGACATCGCAAGACACATAAACAAACAGATTAACAGCGAAGCACCAGGCGAACAGAAATTTACAGGCGGTAACTGCAAATTTAAATGGAATAAATAGTATGCTACACTTTTTTTACATGCTGGCAGTGGCGGATCCACGGGGGGACTTTTGGATCTGAGCCCCTCTAAGTTGGATAAATGGGTTGCCATTTTTTCTATTTGGGCTCTGAAAATACGCTGCTGTGAGCAAATCCTGGATCCGAACCAGATTACATATACTCGAAACGACATCGGCAATGATAATATAAAAACTATAGCATACTTTTAAGTTGCGTAAATTTTTATACCCTGTACCGTATGGTACAAAGGGTATATTAAGTTTGTGCAAGCCGAAAATGTATGTTACATATAGAAGGAGACGTCGGAGACACCCCAAAGTTACCTAAAATATGATCAGGGTGAATGGAGAAGTCGATATACCCATGTCCGTCCGTCTGTCCGTTTGAACGCCGAGATCTCAGAGATGGTAAGAGCTAGAGTTACCAAACTTTTACATTAGATCCCATATTATTCCATAGGAAACAAGTTTATTTTATTTTTTTGATATCGGGGATAAATTATATAGCTCCCATGTGGGTGTTTGAGACGACCTCGACAAAAAAAAAGTTTAAGATGAATAATTCGTTTGTTTATGAAGATATCTTAACCAAATCTATACCAAATATTCGAAAGTTTTTTATACTACCCAATCACTGTACCAAATTTGATTAAAATCGGTTGACTATATCATATAGCTCCCATAGGACCGATCGGCCAAAATAACTTTTTTAAAGAAAAATTCACTATATTTCGTTTTTTAATAAAGATATCGTATGCAGATTTGGCGTTTGGAAATTTTTAGAGCACTTAAGCAATGTGCCAAATTTGAACAAAATCGGTTGACTATATCATATAGCTCCCATAGGTCCGATCTTCCAAAAAATCGATTTTTTAACAAAATTTGTTGTGTTTCGTTTGTTTGTTAAGATATTGGGACCAAATTAAATGTTCGTGATTATTTTATAGTTCCTAAGCACTGTACTAAATTAAATCCAAATCGGTGGAATAGATGATATAGCTTCCATAGGACCAATCGGTCCAAAAAAACGTTTTTTATACAAAATTCGATGTGTTTCGTTTGTTTGTAAAGATATTTGAACTTAATTCGGCATTCAGATTTTTTTTAAGGTATTTAAGCACTGTGTGAAATTTTATTGAAGTCGGTTGACTATATCATATAGCTCCCATAGGAACGATCGGTCGGAAAAAAATGTTTGCTTAAAAATTCTCCTGTTTTTGGTTTTTTGTGAAGGAATCGGATTTTATTGCGAGCTAGTGGTACAGGGTATCCCAAAGTCGTCCGCGCCCGACTTTACGTACGCCATTTTTTTTTTTTACTTGTTGCTGTTGCTGCTTCCCTGGTAATTGCTCGCTTAGTTTATAATGCTAGTTTATAATGCCCGGGCCCGCAGCTCTCGGAGGGGCCTGGACGCGAGAGTCAATCGGGAAGTTTTTTTGTTTAAAAAAATCATAGTAAATTATCATTCTACCAGAGCTCCTTAACATAATTTTTTGTTTAGCCATACCGAATGTTATTATTATGATTGCAATGATAGAATTTAATATGGTGATACAAAAGTGTACGAATAGTGTGTAAAATGCAAATTTTACTGAAAATTGGGAATTTTGTGTGCCCACATACGACTTGTTAAATGCCATTACAGCTAAAAATTTGAATACTCTGTTTCCAAACATCTGCATTGTTTTAAGAATATTTTGCACTTTGCTTTTTCAAGAATAAAAAACTATCATCGTTCTTGTCAACTCAGAATCGAGTCTCAGGATTAGCAACTTTGTATTTGGAATCTGAGTTAGCAAGAAATTTCGACTTTGATGATATTATAAAAGCTTTCGCCTCAGCTAAAGCACGGAAGGCGAAATTCTAAGCATCTTGACGGTTATTGTGAAACATATGTAAGGCTTAGTTAATAAAAAATTCAAACTTCTTTGAGTTGAGTTTTTTTTTTTAGATCTGCATTGGAGTTTTATAAAATTTATCAAATCATCAATTCTATCAGAAATCCTTTCTATACTTTTGATCTCACACTTTTCAACAATTTTAAGTACTTTTATATAAATATTCTCTCTACGGCCCTGCCTACGATGCACTTAACCATTAACAACTGTTTTTTACCTAGACGTATACGTAGTTTTACATTGCGTATACGTATTTTTATTTTTTCTATATGTTCTGTCAAAATCAATCAATAGTAACATAGTACACATAACTGTAAATATCAACACATAGCCAAACAACATACAAATAACATTTTCCCTCACTCTCATTACCGTTGCACTCTGTTAATCAAAAGCCTATACATGAACCCACTCCCACTGTTAATAATAAATCACCCCATATGTGTTATATTAACATATCGGTCATGTCGCTCTTCTTATTTCGTCTGGTTGCACTTTGACCTTATGCGCTAAAACGTTCCAAGTTTTACCACGGCCCATCCTAATCACAAAATGCTACGATGACGCTCCTTTTTTTAAAACTGGAGTTAAAGTATATACATACTTTACTTTCTAAGCTTACTTTTACATAGTTTTCGCTACAAGTCAAAACAAATGAACGCTCATCAATAACCTTGAATGTTAACATAAAGAGGTATCAACATATTTATTTTCCAGTATATAAAGTAAATAATGAAAACACTTTAAAACAATTTAGTTTTCGTTTATTTATTTAAATAATTATGTATTTTTTGGGTGCAATTAATCATTAAATTAATTAGTATTATTATTGTTTATATGTATAATGTTTATATATTTATATATATATAGATTTCAATTATATACTTTTATCTGCTGCTCGTCTGGCACATACACCAATGTATACGCAGTACGTATGTAGTAGTATTAGTAAAACATGCTCCATCTCATCATATGACCGACTGACTGACTACACTCACCACTCCTCTCGTAAGGGGAGTTTAATGACTGACGACGACAAACTGAAGGTCAGTCGAAAAGTGATACAATTTTTGTTGTTGGCAAATTGCAATAATAATAATCATTTAATAAATGTATGTGTATTTATTTACCAGCTAGAGTATATGATATACACACAAACCTGTTATTATTATTATTATATATTGTAATTTAGCTCAGTTTTTGTTTTTTGCATTTGGTTAAATGTTAGCTAGTATATAAAGATTTTGTTTAAAATCAAAACAAATTAAAAACTAAGCGCTTTACTATTTACTGCACAAATATTTCGCTGCTAGTTATTATAGTATGTGTGTATATGTATTACTTGTATATGAAATTGTATATGTATTACTTGAGTATATGAATTTGTGTGTGTGGAAATCAATGAGCGACATCAAGCGACACATGCGACATATTGTACACGCTACAAATATTGCTAAAAATACCTGCTTTTGTTCTTTTTTATACTGGGATTTTTCGTTCTTTATGTTTTTCTGCCATGGAGGCAAAGCACTTGGGGGCAGGCGCTTATTTAATTGTTAATAATTATATATTAATTTGTAGCCCTAAGAACATTTGATTGTTTATAAACTGACGACAAAGAAAACAGTAAGTACAATATGTATGTGCTCAGTTTTACACCGGAACCGGATGCTGTTTGTTTGAAAAGCTTTAAAGTTTTCCCTTTATCTTATGGTATGAAATTTTTTCTGCTACATAATAAATATACATATATTTATTTATTAAGTAAGTTACATGTGAGTATTAGCCAAAGTTGAGTTTTGTCAGTTACTGTCTTTTATATTATTTTTTTTTAAATAAAATTTCCCTTTGTTAACAAATTTTGTCAAGCGCTTAACTTAATCGTTGAACTGTTTGTTTTTGTTTTCTCAAAATTTTTATATATTAACTGCTTAGAAACACAACACTATGTAACATTAGTATTTGCACACTACGTGGAACCAAAAACTTTAAATTAATACGCTTCTTTGTATATTTTTGCTAATAGTTTATCATTTTATATTGTTTAATTTATTTAACCAACTGTACGGACTTTTGAATTTACACATTTGTTAGTTACATACATGTATATAATATTTTTGTTTTTATTTGGATTACATACATTTGAAATATATTCATTCAAGTTAGGAACAAAAGCTTAGATAACGTAGGGTAGCTCTAAAGTTATTTTAGCTTTTTATTTCCAAAACGGCCTTTGGGTTTTTTTTTTTTTAATTTAAGCTAAGGAAACTGAGTACAAAGCGCTGCAAAAACGTTTATAGGCTTCTTGTCTTAGCAGCACCGTTTGAGTTAGTTAAGTTATAATAAAGATCTTTCTTCTTTTTTTTTATTTAAATACAATGTATATATATAGTTTAATTTGCTTTAAATATATATATATATATACGTTTTATGCCAGAAATAATGTAACCATAAACAAATTAGCAACAACTTTAATTTGTCCGGAGCGTCTTTGAGATTTTTGTATTATAAATATTAATATTATTGTTATGACATAATTTACTTAAAGTGAAAATCATTTAATTTTGCAATTATATGACATTTTCTATTTATAACTTCAACTTTATTTTGTTTTCATAGTTTTTTAACTGAGTTTGCTTCTTCTTTCCCTTCTTTTTTTATATATAAGATTTTTTCTTTCGGTTTCCTATTTTTTTTTTTGTTGTTTTAATTTTCTTACATTATCTGTAATTGAGAAATTTGCTGCGACTGCTTTTGTTGTTGTTTTTGGAGTTGGCTTTACAAGTAAATGCCTTCCAAAATTATTTATACGCCTCCATGCTCCTGCTTAGCGCCTCCGGCAGCATCGTCCACCAAAGCCGATTGTCCACCTGCTGGCTGTGCCTGTTGGGGCGGCGGTGGTGGCATATACGGATATTGTGGATACTGCGGTGGCTGCTCACCGCCAATTAGGCCTAGTTTATCTGTGGGTAGTTTTGGTAGGGAATATAACCAGATATCATTAGTTTACTGCGAGATTAAAGCGCAACATATATGTTTGGATATTTCATCAATTATCTGACAAATACATTTATAATATAGTACGCCAATAGAATAACAATATTCAATGGACAATCAAGGGATGATTAAGCGTTGTAAGTAAACTATGGAGTCTTTCCAAGGAAAGTTTTTACTCAAAGCAACTATTATATTACAATTTGGGTCTAACTTTCGTTAAAATAATGTATTTTCTTAAAATTTTATAAAAACGTATTCTTCAGATTACGGCAATACCTAAATAAGCATGTTGCGACCTTAACAAGTTCTTGGAAGATCCTCGAGATTGAAAAAAAAATTCTAAAATGTCGTTATTGTTTCAAACGCTTGCTGCGTAAGCCACCTATTAACTCAAGAACTTATATACACTTCTTAAGTACAGACCCTAAAAATATCGGATATCGCGCTATCTCTAGCTTTGATCTATCTGGCAAAGGAAAACTCAAATTTGTTCTTCTTGTTACTCTTAGTGGAGCATGAGCCCATCGTGAATTTTTTCCATTGATCCCGTGAGCTAGAGCTTTAGGTGCACCCCCAGGTCTTTCCGCTATCTTAAACTTCTCTTTGCAGGGTTATTCGCCAAGTTCTTTTTGGCCACCCTCTGCATCTGCTTCTTTGTGGATTCCAGTCCAGTGCCAAAATTAAAAACTCAAAAAATAAGCCCGTCTAAATCTATTTGTTTTTCGAAAAGTTATCCTTTGCTTCTGAGAAATAATTAAATATTTCAGCTACAACTTGGCTGGGCAAAACTGTTTTTGGAAGATATAGCATTTATATAGTATAGTAGTGCGATACAGATCAATGCTTCGGCATACACGTGTATCTTTTCAATATATTTTTCAATATTAGATTTGGCTTAGATAGATTTCGAAATATATGGTAGCTATATAATACAGTCGTCTGATGCGGACCAAACTTGCCACGTATGTGTAGCTGCCTACACTTATTATTAATGCCTCGGCTGATTATATTAAAAAATATTAATTTTCTGACGCCAGATATGTTAAATCGACCACTGTGAAAGTATGGTCAAAAAATGTCCTATTTGCCCTTGAGGGAACATTTTTTTATCTAAATTATGTTAAAAATATTTTAAAACAATGCTGAACAAAATTATGAAGTCCTATTATTTTTGAAAGCACAAGTGTGTATAAGCTCTTAAGCCCTTAGCTTAACTACGTCTTATAGCTGAAATCGAGAAATATCTCTGTAAAGTTCTACCAACAGTAAGTACATACTCCAGCATTTTAATTTTATGTAAAAACTTTGCAAATGTTAAAAATTCCCTACTGCTAGTAACATATTTTTTTTCAATGTATTGCTTCTTCTTAAGCAACAAATTTCCCTCGTTCAAATAAATTTATAACTTTAGACAGCACTTGCTGTCAGCTTCAATAACTTTTAGTGCAATAAAAGAAATAAATAAAATATTTCACAAAGAAATAAATTAATTAACAGCTTTGTAGAGGGGGGCAGCAAAAACTAGCCTTTTGGGATAGATTAACACAAGATTATTACACTGGGGCCAACAAGTATACGCACACACAAAAATACACAGCGATAAAGCGAGTAAACTAAAATGGCGTACTGTAAATTACATTAACATGCAGCTCTAAAATTATAAACAAATAGACGCTGGGTGGGATGTGGGGAATAATACGTATATAATAATTACGCACAATGGGAAGCGAACGTGTAGAGGTATGTAAATTGTTGCTTACAGTGTTGGATAATACGAATATATTGATTTTTTCATATTTTTTAAGCTAAGTGTGAAATGATTCAATTTTGTAACAATGTTGAGCACTAATGTTGTAAATTTTTTCTTTTCTTTAATTTTTTGTTAGTTCTGGTACTGTTGGTTGTTGTAGTTGTTGTTGTTATTTATTGTCCTGTTGCCACTTGATCCGTTGGTGGATTTTGTGGTATGGCCAATGGAGTTTTCTCGAGTGTTGTTGTTGGTTCAGATTTTTGTGTGTGGTGTGATGCTGATAGGATAGAGACAGGCTCACCCTCCTCCGAAGGAGAAGGTGGAATCTCATCCGACATGAAAAAGTCTACGGGAGATTTGCGAATTTGTTTTTTTTTTGTGATAAGAAAAAGAAGTTGCTAATTAACCGAATTGGTATTGCAAAGTTTTTGCATGATAATGGGTATGGGTAATAATATAAAATATATAAAAATGGTGCGCCTAATCATGTCATGATTCATAGCTATAATGCTAATGAATTAAATATTAATTTTTTTTAAGTTTTACCTCACAAAATAAAATTGAAATTGAATTTGATTTGTTATTATTATAGGTTAACTTATGTTTAGTTAGAATAAAAATTATTCTTCGTCTTTTTCTGTAATTTTAGAATAAACACAAAGAAAGTTGAGTTTTGGTAATGGATTGGTTTGTTGTAGTGTGTACAGAAACAGAAACTGGGAAATTAAAAGAACTCAGAAACTTAAAAAATAATTGCAGTACTTTATGCATTTGCTGTATAAACTTTATATTTGGTGAAGTTTTTTGTGGGTTTCTGGTGGTTCGCTAAGAACTACTTAAGTACTATAACTGCAGGGTGTAGCTAGGCGTGGCAATGGCGTGGATATATTACATAGGACACAATACAATGCTATTGCTTTAAGATTTAATTATTGTTTGGTAGCGAATTTTCATGGGCGCGAACAAAACCAAAACGAAACATAAACAAAACACTCAAAACAAATTACGATAACGCTAAAGCTAACTCTAACTAGATATTTTTGGAACACAAATCATAAGGTACGTCAAGTACTACAAATTATGAATATCTTTAATTTCGAAACTAACTAATTTGTTTTTTAGTCAAGATCTTTTTTTGTTGTGGTTGTGGACAAAGTGGACACTGTTTTGTGTATGCTGTTTGGAGCGTATCCAGCCAAACATGGTAGAGTATGTAAAGAACGTTTTACACATTTACATAGAGTACGAGTACTTGGTACATACATAGAGTAAGTATATAAAGGAACAACACACAACACGACTTTATGTTGGGCTTCAAATTTAATTCAATACCGAACCTGGTGCATTTTATAATTTATTTCTATACGGATTCGATGATGTTGAAGGATTTGGTGTTGGTGGGTACTTGATCGATCGTTTTATTAAGTATATAAAACAATTTAGCTTTTTGAGAATTTTTCGTATGGCGTCGAATTCGAATCATCTTCAATAATATTGCTTAGTCGAACGAAAGATCATCAAATCGTACGAAAGTTGAACAGAGTGAGTTTCATCTATTATTTAATTTTGGTGATCTAGCAGAAGTTAAATGAATTTTTGCATTTGTAACTAAGTTACTTATAGTTTAGCAAACTACATAAAGTTACCTAGAGAAAAAGTTGACGGAATAAAAATAAATTTAGTTTTTGTACGCAAAAGTAAATTAGTTTAAAAAAATTAGGAAAATTATACGGAAATAAATTTTAAACTGTAAGTGTTTTATGTAATATATGAAAGTGTCATGAGAAATTAGTTCTAGGCATGATAAAGAAAGGTTTTATGTTGTTGTAGTTTTTCTGTTTTTTTGACTTGCGAGTTTTCGAGTTGTTGTAAAAAACAGTCACAAATAACTTACTTGCTATAATGCCTACAATGACTAGACCAATCACGCCCATAATAATCATCATCTGTGAATAGAAGCAAAAAATCTTGTCTAAATTTATAAACTACAAATTGGTAGGGTAAGACAGACCTTCAAGTTTTGCAACCAGAATTTCCTTTTTAGCTTGCCCGCCTGCTGTTCAAATTGAGAGGCACCCTGCTGCAAGGCATCGGCACGATCATCCAGTTCCGATAGCTTCTGATCACGCTCTAAGACCTTCTCGACATTCGTGCGCATGATGTCAACGACCTGTGGAAATTTAAAATTTGATGTATTTTTGATGTATCATATAAAGGGTTTTTCAATAAGAGCGCTACAAAAGTTTTTTAAATAAAACAAAAACGGTTTTGGATAGCAATGAAATTCTTTATTCCTGTGAAAGTACATTCGATGCCATTATGCATGGAACTCGATTTCTTTTGCATGGCCACCAGGGGCACGCTTGCAGAAGTCCAGACGCTGAACCCAATTTTCGACGGTTTTCAAGCATAGATCGGCGGATACTGCTACAATTTCACGTTCGATATTCGTACGTAGTTCATCAATCGTCGCTGGCTTGTTGGCATAGACCATAGACTTGACGTAGTCCCTCAGGAAATAGTCTAACAGCGTCAAATCGCACGACCGAGGCGTCCAATTGACCGGGCCATTTCGTGAAATAACACGTTCACCAAACTTGGTTTTCAATCGATTCAAATCGATTGTTACATTCGCTGTGTGGCTTGTGGCGCCGTCCTGTTGAAACCACATATTGTCCAAGTACATATCATCCAATTCGGGCCAAAAATATTCGGTTATCATTGAACAGTAGCGATTCCCATTCACAGTAACGTGCCGGTCTTGATCGTCACGGAAGAAGTACGGCCCATAAACCGCACCAAACCGTAATTTATTCGGGATGCAATGGTGACCCATGGAGTACGTGTAGATGGCTGCCTGATCAATAACGCATATTTTGCTTATTGACGAAGCCATTCAGCCAGAAATGAGCCTCATCGCTGAAGATGATTTTTCGATGAAAATCCGGATCATTATCAAGTTGTCGCTCAGCCCAATTGGCGCTTCTTGTGGTCAAGCGGCTTCAGTTCTTGCGTCAATTCGTTCTTGAAAGGATGTAGGCCAAGATATTTTCGCAAAATTCGCCACAACGCCGTCCCAGAGATGCCCAACGCTTGAGAAGGACGTGTGAGAGACTGATTTGGGTCTTCCTCAATTGATGCGCTAGCCGCAGCAATATTCTTGACACTACTTTTTGTCTCACTGGTATTAAAATTTTTCCACTAGACGTGCAATTGTTGACCTGGCAGGACAATTATGACATCCATAAATTGGACGTAGCGCTCTTAAAGTTGAGGCCACTGACTCCGAATTTCGGTAGTAAATTTGAATAATTTCGACTCGTTGTTGGATCGTATATCTTTCTATAATGCAATGGCAAACCTTACTGAAGGGAAATGTCAAGAGAGCGGGAAAAAATATGGCGTCGTTTGCTGTCCCTATCGGTCTACTTTTGTAGCGTCCCTATTGAAAAATCCGATATTCCCGATGTCTCAGACATATAGCCAAACTTACCTCATCGACTTGTGCCTGTGTCTGTTGCAAACGCTTTTGCGCCGCAATTTGCTGCGGGTTGCGTGGCCCGCCCACAATCTCACCATCTGCGCCCTCTCCGGCTGGTGGGCCATCAGTAGGTGGTGCATCGCCAGCTGGTGCAGCATCCGCCCTGTGGGTGGCAAGATTCGGTCTTAGTATATGTTCTAAAAATAGCAACTCGGCCAATTATACTTTTTGGTATAAACATGATTATATGTACATACAAATGCTCTAACTTTTAGAATGGTTCGCAACAATTTACTTACTGATCTATAACTAACTGCTCAGTGAGGGTATCGAGCTCAGTAGTTACTTGGATTGGGGTTACTGATAACTAAATGATTCAACATTTTGCATTTAAATTCTATAGACAGTGCGCTTAAGAAATTCTAGCCGGCTTTAATTTTCAGGACAAGCACAGCTGCACTTACTCTTCCTTTTTCTTGTCTTTTTTGCCCATGTTATAGGCGGCTTTCGAGTAAACATTAGACGAAAAAAAATATATATTTAAAAACTAACTCAGACTTGGTAAGATATCGATTTTGAGATGCAATGCGATGCCGCGAAAATGAATCATTCAATGGTTAATTCGAGCCGCAACAGCTGCGGAAAATCCCAAAGGTCAAGCAAATTGTACACAAACACGCCCAGCGCAGACCAAAATGGTCAGGTCACCTCGTGTCGTATACTTAATGTATGGTAGGTGTTAAATATAAATTTCTCCGAGGAAAGAAAAATTGGTAGCCCTTTGGCCAAAGAAATCAATAACATGCATCATATGAGCCTCACTTACATTGCTTGCTTTTTGTTGTTGTTGCTACTGCTACTTTTGTTGGTTTAACAAAATTTTGAACGTCGTCTGCGTCGATTGCGGGGAGGGTAGCGGTGCGTTGACTGCTGTGCGGTTTCTCAGTCTATGGTGTATGCACTCGGTCAATGTTTTGTATGCACTGAAATGATGTTGGTACGACGACGAAGACGACGACGACGGGTGCAGCGCAACTTGCGTTTCGTTGTTTTTGTTGTCGAGGGTTACGTACACTCGCTCACTCGCTTGCGTTATAACGTAACGTACGTACGCTCTGCTCTCCTTTTGCCTGTGGCGTGTCAAATGTGTGAGCTTTCGATTGCGATTGCCAAATAGCAAGGAGCGCTCTATTCGTCAATGAATCTTTGCACACGCACAGTGGCACACACACACACACGCGCAAACAGTGGCACACACAGGCAAATACTTTTACTCGGTTATGACGGTAGGTATGTATATGTATGTGTGTGGTTAACACTTGCCACGACTCCTCTGCACCAAGTGTTCAATACAGGAATTTTCTGGCTTAGTCGGTACGTTAAAACTGTTTTGGATAGATAATAAAATTTAATATGTATTTACAATATTAATAGTTTTCAGATACTAGAACATTTTGCGCTAACGCCCACGCGCAAAACAGTTTAGAAAATTTAAGTTATTTTATTTTATAGCTTTAAATTTTTGTTGCATATTTATGGGCGCTATTTCACAATAATATTTTTCCAACATCGCCTTTTTGTGCTTTGCAAAAACATTTGCGTCAAAATTATACACTTGCTTGAAAAAATCAATGAGAATTTTGCACAGCACAATTCTTAAATTTATTTCGTTTTTTTTTTGATATAGTTAACAAAACTTTAAACAATCAATTTATGCGTATAGCACGCAAAACATTACACTCTAGCCTTAAATACGCCTTATTTGCGCATTAAATTATATTTTTTTAAGCAATAAAATTATAATTAATTTAATGCAGTACAAGAAAATTTTTCACTTACGACGATTTTAGCCAACTGTGAAAACTTGCAGCTTTCCTAACTCTTATGTGTATTTGGGTAAAACTGCTTAACGATTACGTTTTGTAGCGAGTAGCGAGTAAAAGCTTTATACGCTCAAAAGCTCAGCTCGCCTGCGGCTTTCTGAATTTCGTTTGTATCCACACACGATACATTTTAAGACAGCGTCCACGATTGACTTGTAACCGACGATCCACAATAAGCTGCTCCTCCACCAAGCCTGCCTTGGTAAACATATCACGCACTTCCTGTTCGGTAAAAAAGTATACCAAAGTGCCGTCTCCGCGTACATAAAAATTGTCCTCCAAACATTTGCCACTTTTAAAGCGTAACTGTGCCAAATCATAGCGTCCATAATCACGAAAGAGCAATAAGCCACCCGGTTTTAAGAAACGATAGCAATTCTCTATGACTTGCTGCATCTTGGACGGCTCAATAGCCGATAACACAAATATCATAACTATTATATCCTGCGAGTTCTCTGCAAATGGCACACTCCACTGCTGCTGCGTTGCATCCATGACAAAGACCTCACAGCGTTTAGCATCAAATTCACTTTGAGCCTTTAGTATTTCTATGGCTTTTGCAGAAAAATCACAGCCATAAAGCTTTAAATGCCGCTCTGTGCTATACTGCATCAAGGGTAGCAGGGTATTGCCCACACCACAGCCTAGCTCAAATATGCTGCGCGGCTCGTCGCAATCCTTTGCTGAAGCTAGTTCTGGAAACTCTGTAAACAGCCAGTGTCTGTTTTTAAAGAAGCGATTATCGTGTATTTTATAAAAGGAATCCCAAAATTTGTGTGCATCCGTTTGAAAGCGTTGACGTTCATCAACATTTACTTTGTTGGCAGAGTTTTTCTCAACAGCAGCCTGAGCGGCCTGCTCTTGTTCAGCGTCCCACTCAACGTGGTCCCTATAAAAGATATTGAAATGCTTTTTAACTAAATTTATAAGTAAACATTACAAAGTATGTGCATTTGGAAGACTGGTACCATGCATTGAACTCGAACACTTCCTGCGCATCTGTTAGAATGCGACTGCCTCCAGCGCTTGGTTTCTTGCGCTGGCGTGTGTGTTCCCAAGTCTTGCTGGCCATACGTTTTGTACAAATCATATAATTACCAAGCATTGTGTGTAAAAACTTTGTCGTTTTCGGTAAGCAAACGTGTTCCAAATTGTGGCCGCTTTTCAACAGTTTCCAAACAATCACCTGTTGCAGGCGCCAAGCCATTGTCATTTTCGGTAGTATTTTCGTTTGCAATGCTCATAGTAAACTTAGTTGAAGTTAATTATCATTGGGTTTTATTAAATGCTAAGCATTTGTAATGTAAACAAATTATAAATAAGCACGTTTCCTTTAGCGACTAATAAATAGAAGTTGCCACATTAAAATAGGCAACAAAATTAAAAAGAGCTGCCAGACTGCGTTGTAAGCAGAGTTGACAGCCTTAATGAATATTTGATTATATGGCAGCCATCAAAATTAAACCGAGCTGCCAGACTGCATTGTAAACAGAGTTGGCGGCCTTAATCAATATTGGATTATATGGCAGCACTCACAAAGTTAGTATAACAAAACCGCAAAACCCATTTTTTTTGTAATGCGCGTTGTTTTCTAAAACAAAGTGATACAACTTGATAAATAACATCGCCAGAGATAAAGCAGTTGCTTATATCAGCACTACGTGACCCACTTGTTATTTGTTTGCTGCAATATCGAAACAAAAACTGCGTCAGGATGATGAATGAAGCTGCTGCTTTGGCCAACATGATACCCTACGATACAATTGGTCTGTACGAGCAACCAAAGCCCCGTTTTATCTTTAAAATGCCACGAGTTGTGCCCGACCAGAAATCCAAGTTCGAAAGTGATGAGTTGTTTCGTCGTCTGAGTCGGGAAAGCGAAATACGCTACACAGGCTACAGGGAGCGCAGTGTTGAGGAGCGCCAGGTACGCTTTATGAACGGCTGCCGCGAGGGTCACACAGAGATTTCATTTGTAGCCTCGGGCACAAACCTGCAATTGGTGTTTAATGCGAATCAAAATCCCTATCTACACGACAAGGAATGTGATTTTGACAAAGAGCACGGCAAGGTGCATATTAAATCCTACTTTATTATGAATGGCGTTTGTGTGCGTTTCCGTGGCTGGCTGGATTTAGAGCGCTTGGATGGTGTCGGTTGCCTTGAATACGATGAGCGACGAGCCATGCATGAAGATGCTATTTTACGTGACCAAATCGATCGCTACAACCAGCGTTTGCGTGAGTTCGAGGATACAAAACGTGCCTACCGCGATAATCGACAAGACGAGATGGAGGCAGTGCGTCGCGGTGTAGCTTCCGGCGGCATTGGTGTAGGTGCCAGTATGTGGCGACGTTAGTTAGACTTTTGGACGGCGCCTTGGTCAGCGACGTCGCAACAGCAGCAGCAGCAAGAGACTCAATATTCAAATACAAATACTCAATATTTTATGGAAAACTGAAATGCTCCGTGGATATAATTATGTTTAGATATGTTCGAATATATATGTATGCTCCTAATTCTAATTGTAGTTCATAGTAGCGCTTAACTTAAATATGCATGATGTTCTTTAAATGGCTTTAGCCCAATTACACCAAAATCTTTGGTCGAATATGGAAGCAAACTATATTTGGAGCACACCTGTGCATTGTATTGTATTGTCGTCGTACATTTTAAAATGAAGTTTTAGTATTAATTAAATAAATATATATAATAACACGTAATCTTACGCATAAAAATTCCGGTATTATTAACACGTCTACGATTACGTAGAGCATGAATCATCGTTGGGTTTAATTGAAATAAAACGATTATTAATGCTTTGATTTTAATATATATTGTATATTAATGTATTTATATAACTAGTATGGATTCGGTGTGGGAAAAAGCACAAACAAAGGCCTTGGGCGCTTAGCGGAATTGCAGATTAGATATGCGTAAACCAATGCTGTCTTTGCCTATCTGGCTAACCTCACAAACAGTGCAGAGTTGGCCCTTATACTGTGGATCGTAAGATGTGGCACAGAAGGGACAATTCACCTCGGGCTTTCCCCTATAAATTGGCTTCCAGCTAATGCCGCATATGTTGAACGGATTAAATTCTTCGTAGTGCAACTGATGTTCATCTATAGGATTAACCTCGCAAGCCTGCAGAATTTTGCGCACCTGCTGCGCCACATCCGCTCTTGGGCCCAACTCTAAAAGGCGACGCGCAAACGACGCCGCTGTCTTATAATTCTTGAGTTTAAAGAACATATTTAGCGCTGTGCGTAGTGTCAGTATCTGATGCACAGGCTGCAATTTGCAATGTGTAAAGTAGGCAGCCATTTCACAGAGGCGTTTTTGTTCCTCCAGTGTGGATTTGGGCATGCCCTTTCGTTCCGTTTCCATTTTCAGGCCAACAATATAATCAGCGCAGATTTTTAAAAGCTGCTGCGCCTCTGCTACGTCTAGTTTAGTCTCGACGACCAGCAGTGGTATGCTTATTAATATAGCGTGGAATTTCTCGATAGCTTCAGTAAATTTGCCCGAGGTGGTCAACTGATAGCCAGCCTGCAGACGTGAAACCAAGTCGTTCAGTTTAATGCCCAATGCAGGGCGCTGCAGTTTTGGATTTGTTTCGCCAAAATTGCGCAGCGGATAAGCACTTAGCGATTGCAGATTGGGATTTGCTGTGTAGCTGCTGCGAGCGCAAGCATAGCTATGCAGGAACAGCGTTTTAAACGGCTTAAAGTTAACCACACCCAGCTGATCGTTGAGCAGGCGGAAGGCAGTTTCAAAGGAGCCCGCCTTTATGTGATCCAAAACAAGCGGCGAGTTGTTGGCCCATTGTTGGGCTGGCGATAAACCTTTGTTTGGCGCTGCATAGTAGTTGTTGTCCAAAGCCGAAGCTTTAATTTTGGAGGCTAACTCCTCTGGCACCACTAGGTCATCATCGCCTACGTCCCAGCCAGCACCCTCTTCTCCACCACCACCCGCATGCGCGTCATCAGTGCTAAGTGCATCATGCATGTCATCATCATCATCACCATCCAATCCTAAATCTGCATCAGCGCCCCAGCCGTCTCCACCGCCAATTTGATCATCTAGCACAGCAGCATCGGCATTTATGTTAAGTGCCTGTCGAGCAGTAGCGCTAGTGCCAGCCCTAGTTATCATGGCGCCTTCAAAGAAGCCCTTAGACACAGTCAACAAAGGCCAGTTGGTCTCCAATTGTTGTATGGGCACAGGTGGCTGTAGCAACATAGCGTTTGGGTTTACCTCCGGCAATGTGTTTCCTTGTCCAGTTATAATAGATTCCAGACTATCGGTCAGCTCATCTAAACCATGAGTGGCGGCTGTCAGATAAGCTAACGATAATTGTCCACAGTTCTTAAGTATATTTGTGCGCTCCTTAACATCACCCAGCAAAAGTGCGCCTTGATATTGAGCGGACACATCCTTGCGTATTTCGGCAATCTTGTTCATTTTCTTCAGCTTCTCCAAATTACCGGTTATCAAATACAAGAAGCTTAGCTTATCAAAGTTTTTGGTGCGCTGGTAGCACATCTCCACAACCTGGTGATTGCCTTGCAGCAAGGCAGCTTGGCCCAAACGATCCCAGCAGTCCTTGTCGTCTAAGGCCTTTGCCGCTTCTAGAGCTATTTCAATATTGCCGCATTCTAAAGCCAAACCAAAGCGTGTCTTCTCATCTTTAACGAAATGGAGTGCCACTTCCGGATAGCCTTTTTGTTGCAGATAAGCAATGATACTTTGGCCCACCAAACGTGCATTACGCACCATATGAAGCACTTCGTCGTATTTGCGTTGAATAAGAGCGAGCTTGAACTTGTATTCCGTGGGATCAATATGCAACACACGAGTGCGACACTCGCGATCCAAGCAGAAGACCTGATTGCCTTTAACTCGCGTTATATAAATGGGCAAGTCGAGGGTGCGTATGATGCCGTGGTCTCCATTGGTGATTGCATATTTAATATGGTTACTGGTTGTATAAATAAACACACCAGACTCATCCCAAGCTCCGGACTTGACGCGGCAGTTCTCCTGAACTGTGCACAAATATTGCAAGCGGCGATCGCATATGGTAACGGAATGCTTACATAGCAAAGCCACCAAAGACATGTCTGGCGACCAAACCACATAGCGGCACTTGGCCAACTTGATGCTGCCTACCGAAACCAAGCGCTGCACTTCGTAGAGTGTCACATACTCAGGGTCGCGTATCAATAACATTCCTGTGCCGGCATAAAAGATTTCCTCACAGAATGTGGGTATTTTCTTGGTCACCTCATTTTTAAAGTTCTTGATGACCAATTGCTGATTGCGATCTAGCACGGCGAATCGATTACGCGCCACCCAAATGGCAGTTATTCCCGAGCTACGTTTGCCATCAAATTCTGATTGATTTTCACTTTCTTTAGCTATCTGGCAGAGATCGTACGTACTGTTCTCCAGATTGTTTGTGCGCGTACAGATGAGCACAGCATTTAATGCCGGATTGTAAGACATGCTGTAGACAGGTGACTTGCCAGGACGCAGCTGCATAACCACAGTATCCTTAGTAGTGGTAAAGTCCAACTTTCGTAGAAAACGCTCCTTTACATAGTACAACATATTGCCATGTACAGCGTAGGCCGGACGCTCACGTTCCAGCTTAAACACGACCATGCCTAGGTGAGACCAAAATAATAACAATTAAAACAATTTTTGGCGTTTAGAGATGCAGTGACTTACCGCCGTCATGTCCGGCAGCAAACAAATTAAGTGTGGGATGCGCAGCCAAAATCCAAAAGCGTTCGTCATCACGTCGGAATGTGTACAAGCATTGACGCTTTGTCATATCCCAGACGCGTATATGGCGATCCTCTCCGTTAGATATAATCAAATCCTGGCGCGGATGGAACAATACACAGGACACATTGTTGTAATGTCCACGGCAAGTATCCACCTCCCAAGCTTTGTATTCGTTCATGCGCCACAACTTGACCAAACGATCATCCGCACCAGATACAATCAATGGCAGAGTTGGATGGAAACTGGCCCAGTTAACACCACGATCGTGACCCTCAAGCACATGCTTCACAACTGCATCAGCCTGTCCAAACAAGTCCGTGGCACCTGGATGTCCTTTTAAATGATCATCCAAACCACCTGGTCCAGGTGCAACATTTTTTTTGCGCAAGCCAGAAATATCCCAGACACGTACAGTTTGATCCAATGAAGCAGAAACAATTTGATCTTCTGTTGGATGAAATTGGGCGCACATAACATAATGGTTGTGGCCAGTTAGGACACAAATGCAATTGCGCGATTGCCAGTTCCAAATGCGTATAGTCTGATCGTCGGATGCGCTCAAAATCCAAGGATACTCATGATGAAAGGCTACGGTACGCACATAATCCAAATGTGCAAGCAGCGTAAAAATGCAGCGACGTTGCTTATAATTCCAAACTTTTATTTTGTAATCATCGCCACCGGAGACAAACAGTGGCATCTGTTGATGGAAGGCCACGCCACGTACGGGACCGTCATGCTCATCAAACTTTTCTAGCAACGTGTGCATACGATAGTCCCAAAGTTGTATCACACCATTGTGCAAACTGGTCAATATCCACGGACGCTTAGGATGAAAGGAAAGGCCCTTTACGCGAGCCGATTTAGACTCAAAATTTGTCAACATGTTGGTAATGTCGTCGTGTCGGTGTCAAAACGGGTGCTCCTATGTCGGCGTAAGTTAAACACTGCAATTTCAGCTCGTGGCACTTTTCTGTGGTGAATAAATAATTGTGGAATGACAAAAGGAATATATAAGCTATAATATACACATGCAACAAATTACTTATTTCAAAAAATAGTATAATAATAGTTAAAACACACCAATTAAATTCAATTTTCTGCAAGTGACACGTCAATATCTTGTTTTTGTCTAATTTTCCACAAACAGTGCTGCCAACTTACTGCAGCTGTCAAACGATCAGCTGATAGGCACCGCAACCAAACAAATCTGATTGTATGTGTGTGTGTGTGTGGCTGTGGAGTGCATTTTGTAGGGTTTCATGTTTTCAACTTGTAATTAGATTGAACTCATTTAATAATGTTTAATAACTGAATATAAAATGACTCTGGCACATCGCGCGCTCTTTACTTGGTTTATTGTCCTAGTTTTCCTTATATTGCTCTGTCTACGCCTTGATCCACGCACTACCTGGAACTGGTTTGTTACCTTCATTCCGCTATGGATTTTCGACACCATACTTGTAATTTATGTGATTATTAAAATTATTCGTAAATGGCGTAACTTAAAACGCCTTAAGGAGCTGCTTTTTCTATACAAATGGAACATTGGCGGAGTTTTGCTGACTATTACTTCGCAGGTTATGATTTGCGTAGCGCTGGAGTATCCCACATTGATGCCCATCTATATAACATTGCTACCAATAACTATGTTGATTTGTTCAGCCATCGTATATGTAGCTGGACAATTAAGAAAACGAGAGGGCTGGCTACAATAAGCATAAACATTTATTAAACTTAAGCTTAATTTATTAAAATAAAAACCCAAATCGACACTCAAAATCCGTATTTGCTTTGTGTTGCGCGACGGTTTTGTCTATTTGCCGACCACATGGCTTGCAACTCGGCTTCGTTGGCTTTAGCCTTGTGCGCCAAGTAGGTAATTTGATGCTTTCTACGAGTACCGGCTGCAGGTTCTTCATCAGTTAACACACCAGTTGGTTGGAATGCAGTAGATGAAGCTAAAGCAGTACGCAGCCATTCCTCACGATCGGGCAAAACTTCTGAGCCGGATATATCAATAACTTGCATTTCCTGCGCCTCCTTGCGTCGACGTTTGGCATTTTTACCCACAAGTGCGTCCATGGCCTCCGCGTTTAATTCCTGTTCGTGATAACGTTTTTGAGCCAACTGGAGCTCCTCTTCTTCTTGACGCGCACGCTCAGCCACTGCAGCTTCACGTTCTGCCACTTCTTCCAAAAATTTGTTGCCAACTTCAACCATTTTAGCAGCACGTTTAGCTACCAAGGCGCTAAGCTCGTTTGCGTTGACTTCAGGTAGTTTCTGCTCGCTGTTCAGTGAAAAAAAGTCTCCAGTGGTAGCATCATCATCATCGTCACTATCGCTTACTGTAACCAATGGTTTCGCTTTTGAAGTTTTGTTTTGCTGTTTTTTGGACGCAGCTTTTATGCCATCCACACTCTCCGTATTGTGTGCAGCTCGTCGTTGATGTACGCTGTCTGGCACAAATGCTGGTTTGGCACGGTTTGCATCTTCTGAGATTGCCGTTGTAGTTGAAGCCGCCGGCTTTTTGGCAAAATCACGTTCGGATTTCGCTTGAGGCAATATGCTAAGTAGTCCTGACCCTTTTGGCACATTTGGCCTGATGTCTTTAGTGCTCGGTTTTGTGTTCCTTTCTTTATCGACATCTGCGTATTCCTTAAGCGATGGTATACTAATTTTAACGCGTGCCCTAGCAGGTGGCGCTGGTGGTTTTTCCAGCGTTACGCTACCTGCTACAGGTACGGCCTTTTTGTGCAAAAATTCATCATCTTCCTCTTCTATAGCAGTTTTTTTTAGGGGCACTGTGCGCGGCATAGGCAACTTGGCAAAAGCTGGCGTTACTTGAGCAGCTAAGTCTGCGTCATCATCCTCTTTCGCAAATACAGATGCCTCGTTACCCATTTTGGGCTTTGGCAGCGCCAACGCAGCTCGTCCAGTTGTATCTTTTTCAATACCAGGTTTGGTATTTGGTAGCGTTCCATTTGTTTCTGCAAGTGCTGCTGTAGGTTTCAGCAGTTCCACTACCGTTCCTGTGTTTTCATCCTCATTATCAGACTCTTCATCACTGCTGCTTGCGGCATAGGCAACGAGCGACATGACTTTTTTTTGCAAATTTATTGAACAAGACAATAAATAAATAAAATTCTCAGCAATACGTTTTTGTTGCTTTGCAGCTGTTTAGCAAGTGTTGCCAACTACTGCAAAGTTTTTTGTACCTGGCAATGCCGTACGCAGGTATGAAATACAGCCTCATTAAAAAATTTAAATCTAAACATCTGCTGCAGCTTAACGGCCATCATAAAACAATAAAATTGACTTAATTATTATATTACCTGTTTTCAGTAAAAGGATATTTTTTTTGGCATAAATAGCTGCGCACTTTAGTCTATACCGCATTCTGTATTTAGCATTAGAAAATGCAACATCCAAATATTCCACCGGCATACGACAATATGGCTTTTGCGCTCTATGAGCAGCCCAAGCCGCGTTTTGTCTTCAAAATGCCACGTGTAGTGCCAGATCAGAAGCTTAAATTCGATAATGATGAATTATTTCGGCGTCTAAGTCGAGAAAGTGAAGTTCGCTACACAGGCTATCGAAAACGCGCTATGGACGAACGTAAACTGCATTTTGCCAACGATTGCCGTGAAGGGTATACGGAAATCTCATTTGTAGCAACTGGCACAAATCTGCAACTATATTTTAATGCCAATCACAATCCATACATGAAGGAACAGGAATGTGACTTTGAAAAGGAACCTGGTAAAGTCTATCTGCGTTCCAGCCTTATAATGAACGGCGTTTGTGTGCGTTTTCGTGGTTGGCTGCAGCTAGAGCGTCTGGATGGTGTAGGCTGTTTGGAATACGACGAACAGCGAGCTTTGCAAGAGGATGCACAACTAAAGCAATTGATCGACAGTCATACTCAACGCGTAGCGGATTCCAAAAGGATTTTTGCGCATACGCCAACTGAGGAAGTTATGCCACCCAATGGCAATGTGCGCATGGGTTGGTAGTCTGGGTAGTCAATAATTTGTTTATACGTTTATATTTAATAAATAATTTTTATAACGAAAAAAAATATTATGTTTTACTGCAGCCCTGTGCCATACTTTTTTTCTTCTTAGGGGTTGTTGCGGGGTCTTTGGCCTTAATTACGAAGGCACATTCAAAACAACCACCACCCCAAATAACTCAACCCAGTGGCTAGCCAGCTCTCTGCGTTTTTCGCTCACATCTCTGCGAGGGCACCCAACATAACCAACGACCGCGCGGCACTATTGATTTTCTGTTATTTCGTCTTTCGCTTGGTGGGATGCTGCTGAAATAAACTGTGTCTCACTTTTTAGTCTGATTTCGAACGCGAGTGCGGTGAACGTTTGGCAAAATAAAATATTAGCAAGCAACGCGAAAGCACAAAAAATTCATAAAATTATACATACTACGCGAAGCTATTTGCCAAACATTCAAGAATTATTTCAAAATTTGTTGTTGTTTTCATTGTACTTTTCCGTCGCCGCTAAATTTAGCAGCCGGTGGTGTATTTGTAGGGTGTTGTACTTGTATTTGTTGTATGGGTCCCATCCCAGCGAGCAGCTACACACCCCCCGAAAGACGCGCTCGTGCGCCCGCCCCATTTGTGAAATATACATTTTCGAAATAGTATTTGCATAATTTACGTTTCTCACGCTTTGTGCTTATTGCAAAATAATAACGGTATAGATATATACATATATAAATAAATAGTGGAGCACCCTATATATTTTTTTTAAGGAGTATATAGTGCATGTGTGTGTGTGATATTAACTGGCAATATACAAAATATACAAAACAAAATGCCTGCTTCAAATACAATTGTATTGAAGAGCCTTTCCATATTGCTGGGACTATTTTTTATATTTGTGGGCACATTAAAACTAACGCCGCACATAAGCAAGGATCTCTACAAGGATTTGGTAAGTTTAATAACATAAGAGAACAAAACGTCGGTTTGTTTACCTCGCGGCGCGTGGGTGTGGAGGGCGTGTTGGGCGTGCTTATTGATTTTTTTCCATTCAATTGCGGCTGCGGACTTATGCCAATGTCCAAGCCAAAAGTGTGTCAATTTTAAAATGTTTTTTTTTATGATATTATGTAACTGGGTTAGGAGCTGGAATAACTTTGATGTATTCCCTGCTATTAGAAAGCGTCAGGAAGTTACTTTTAAAAGATTTCAAATATATTTTTTAATTTTCGTTTACATTTTCTGGCATGAATGTTGTTCCTAAGCGTTTGATTTAGTTTTTCTTTATAAGGTATAATAATTTTGTAGTATTTATAAAGTAGTTAAAGACTTTTGCCTCGGAAGCACGTGCATTTCAAGCCTCCCTCCAGTGGCGAAGCGAGAGCGTTGAATGTAGGGAGGCGATGGGCATCAAAATGCCGACTCCATTCAACAAATTACCGACTAAATGAATAGTCATGGGGTAAAAGTGATTAGTTAATATCCGAGATTTCCCGACTGCTGGATGTTTGGTGTCACACCCCCACACATCTTCCACCTCGCTACGCCCCAGCAAGCTTCTTCACAAATGTATTATACTCTTTCCTTAATGAAGAGTATTTGTACATTTATATATAGTATGTTTTCGGAAATACTTATGACTTATTTCATTGTGCGTGCACATTGAACTCGACCTCGTCCATGGCAGGCATTGACATTTAAAATTTTCGGAACGATCTTGTGTTTTATATACATATTATAGTAAAAAGAGCACACATATGTACATATGTTTCTACAAGAACACTTGGAAAACACTTGGAAAAATAATAACAATATTATTATAAATATGGAAGCGCTTACCCAGACATTTAAAGCAAAAGATAATAATAAACAAATATAGAAAGAAACTAAACGCGGATTATTTCATTTTACTTTTCCTTTGAAATTTTAGAATCATTTCTATGATTCGATTTGTAATTTGCAAATTTAAGAAAACAGAGTAAAATTTATATTATTTTTAACGTGATTAAGCTTTATAGTTTGTTTACTTTTACTACTACTTATTCTGGACTCCTAAGTGGAGCATAGAGCCTCAACAATCAACTTAAATCTAACTTTGTTAAGCGCATTAACATTGACGTCATTCCATATATAACTGGCTTTCGCATTTCTGCTTCGATTGTACGCCTCCATGTCCTAGCTGGCGCCTCGGAACGTGTAGAACCTTGTGGGCTTGTCGGGCGATGTTGTTATTTGGACGTCTTACTGTGTGGGCGATCCAGTTCCATTGGTCGAGTTTGATCTCTAACGCTACTTGTGTTTGCTCCACCAAATTCGCTGAATCTGAGAGCTTATGCTGGATGTTTCTTTCCAGGATTCGCACTCGTAAAAGAGCACAGACCTCACGTTAGAGTTGAATATGCGAAGTTTCGTTTTGCTTTTAAGTTGACTGGATTTCCATATGGGGCCCAATTGTACAAAAGCAGATCTCGTTTTGCAAATGTGTGATGTGACGTCTTCGTCCGCACCGCTTTTGTTGGTAACTATGCTGCCCAGATACACAAAGGATCGAACGCTATCCAACCTCTCATTCTGTAGTGTAATATTGGGATCCGTAGGATGCACCGCGATCCGCAGCACCTGATTTTCGTTTTTGAACTATCGATTTCCAATTCAACTTTACACGAACAGTTGTTAATTTTTTCAAGATTGTCTTGGAGATCGGAGCACTTATGGCATAATAAGCATAGATCGTCTACATATTCAAGATCTTCCAACTGATTGAACGGGCTTCATTGTATGCCTTTGGGCTCCGTGAGTGAAGATCTAAGTACCTCGTCTAAAGCCAATACAAAGAGTAAATCATTGCCTAACTCCAGTTTTAATCGAAAATGGATCAGAAAGTAGACCAGAATGGCTGACCCTATATGTGAAGTTATTATATGTGGCTTAGATCATGTTGATAATCTTTTCTGGCATGCCTCGGTTAAGTAAAGTGCTCCACAGAAAAGTGCGTTTCAAGCTGTCAAACGCTTTCTTAAAATCAACGAAGGCTGCGTAGATTGAGCATTGAAACTCGTTGCATTGCCAAAGGTGGTGCGAACTGTATTTATTAGGTCTATACAGGAATGGTTTTGCTGAAAACCAAATAGGTTTTCCCGGAGCGTGATTTCCACAGCAAGAGAATTACGATTCATAATAAGCGACGTTAAAATTTAGCTCAGAACCGAAAGAAGTGTTATCCCTTTATAATTATTACAATCTGAGGCGTCACCTTTCTTGGGAATCTTAACAAGAATCCCTAAGTTCCAGCTTCTCGGAAGTATTTCGGTTCTCCGTATCTCCTGTAAGATATGTAAACAAATGTTTGCTGTTGTATCAGGATCATACTTTAAAAACTCAGCATGAACATTATTGCTCCCAGGGGCTGTCCTTAGGTGTCCTAATAATAGCTAGAATTTCATTTTTGGTCCGCGGACCAGTGTTAACACCATGGAATATTGGTGGCTCATATATATTTAAGTAAGCACAATCAAATGTTGTATCTTTTTTTTCCAAAACGTGATTAAGCTTTATAGTTTGTTTACTTTTAAATACTGATAAAACTTTTAATATATTTTTTGTAATTTACTTTGTTTACAAACTCGTAAAACACGCCACATAGATTTTTACTTTACAAGAATTCAGCTAGTAAACAAATAAGCCGCAAATGACGTAGAATCGAAAAAAAATATATATTTATGTATATATACAATACATATATAATTTTGTATATTATTAAATGCCAATGCTAAAAAGAATACGCACAATATTCTTGTTTTACCGACTCAAATTTTGCAAATTACATAAATACAAAATTGCATTTTGAAATTATTTCTGTATAATTTATAAGCGAAGCCAAAATACGGCCCAGCAGAAGGCAATGCGAAATGTTTATTTTTATAAAGAAAACAAACAAACAAAATGTGTGTTTGTGAATATTTATAATTTTTGAGTGTGCTTAATGAAAATATAAGCACATTTTAAACGCCTCTACATTTCGATAAGCTTGATTAACATTTTCAAAAATTCCTAAACACAATTAATAATAATATCTTCATTTTAAGTTATATTACAATTTCTTTGCTTTTATGCCGAATTTTAAAACATTTACAAGTGGTTAGTCGAACAAACGGAATTTATTTTAGCAGCGTATTTAAGTTTTAAACAAATTATTTGTTTTGAAAGTTTTTATTCTAAGTCTAATGTTAGCACGCAATTTAATAAATTTTCTTATAGCGCACAGAATATGTAAAATATGCTAAAGTATTTCCGCTGACTGCACTTTTCGGACTTAAAATACCTTCGAAATGGTATCGACGCACCGTGGGCATATTGGAAATAGTATGTGGCTTGGCCATGGCACTAATACCTTATCGTAAGTAATCCACACACCAACAATTACTATATACCCACTAACTGGTTTATCTTCTCCGCTTTAGATAAAGTTAAGAACGCGGCTAATGTGACTTTGTTGTTGCTTATGTTGCTGGGCATCTATCAACACTGGATGGTCAGTGATCCCTTTGAACGTTCGGGACCTGCGCTGGTCTTTACGTTTATGTTGGGTGGACGGCTGGTTGTGTGGTATCAAACAAGTCGCAAGGAGGCTGAGCTGGCGGCAGCCAATCAACCACAAACCAATGGCGTTAAACAAGATTAGAGAAAGTGCCGTGTGGTGCTCGCGCAACTGCACAATTCATTTTTACAATGCAAATCGATACAATATTTAGTAAGACGATTTATAGATACAAATGTAAACTGCTTTGTTCTAGCACATTAAGTTCGACACGTAACTAAATTGGTTATTTAAACTTAGATACAAACACAATCAGAAGTTTTTCTCCTCATTAAAAGTTATTTGGAATTATATAAACATATACATAATTAAGAAATCAGAGTTAAAGTTTTCACAACAGTGCCAAAAGCAGCAAAATAATAAACTTATAAATAATAGACTACATACATACGTAAGTAAAATAAACATAGTAAAAGAAAAGTGTTCAAGCAAATCATATTAAAATAACAATGGAATTTTTAAGACAACAACATTTTGCAAAAAGTAATTGAGTACACATTAAAAAGCATCAATAATTATAAATAGGCACTGATATAAAATTGTAGTCAAACCTTTTAATTTAAATGCTTATTATGCATTGTGAAATACGACATAGCAACAATTTTAATAAAATTAAAAACTCAAATTTTAATTTCATTGGTTATACGTGAGTTCTACTCGAAATATATCTTAAGCGAGATTTTTCGTGCTTTAATAACTATGTATATGATGCATCCTATTCTGAGCCTGTGCTGAGCAATTTTAGTGCTTTTTGTAGATTTTCAATTGCTGTCGATACATCGTCGTAGTTTAGGGCGCTGCCCGCATATTTGCAATACTTTTGTGCCTTAATCATCTGATCTGGCGTGATTATTACACCAGCAACTGGCGTTATGGGCGTGTATACAGCCGCCGCTGCCGGATTGGGCTGTCCAGCAGTTGGTACATAGGGCTCAAAGCCGCCTGGTTTTTCCTCCTCAACTGGTGGACTTGGTAATTTGTTAGGGTTCTTTAGCACCTCTTCTGCTGTGGGTGGTGTGGTCTCGGGTGGTGTTGTGGGTGTCTGCGGTTCATCGGGTTTGGGCTCTGCTGCGTCATATGAAGGCGGCGAAGCATCTGGATTACTTGCGGCTCCTGGGTTGTCATTATCACCGGCCGCATGAGCATTTTCATCGTCGTCATCGTCTGGCAAGGGTCCGGGTATGGGTGTCTCACCATTCTTCAAACAGTTGTGTATATATGCTGCCTTCCACTTGGCGTACTTGCGATTGTGCAGCGCCTCCTCAGTTAATTCGCCAAAAGTTTGAAGTATATCGTAGAGCACGCCGCTGGAGTAGAAGGCCTTAACGACATTTCTAAAAATGGGAATACAAATGAAGTTTCTAGAATTAGAGCATAGCTTATTTAAACTTACTTGTTAAAGTTTTCTTCGCGATCTTGTTTGTCGGCATATAAAAACAATTTAAGCGCATAATTTTCAATATGAGCCTGAAAATATACGCAGGATTTTAAATATTTCAATAAAGCATAGCAAAACATCAAAGGTGGTAAAAAGATGTTTCTAGTTGGTATATTATGATTGTGTGGGATTACACAAATCCTACCTGTGCAGCAACATCATTGGTAATGGCTTCATTATCGGCATGTGTCTTCTTTAGTTGCTCCAACCAATCCATGAGACCTGCAATTAGTTGTGGGTGGAAAAAAAAAGCAAAACAAACAATGATGAGTCACCAATTTGCGATGTTCGCATAAAACAGCGACCCTACTTAGCAACAATTTTGTCTCCTCTGCACTTTGTGTAGATGCCTTCAATCCTACTTGTAATGCACTATATAGAAAAATAGCAAACGACAATATTAAGTAACAAATAGCATGGAAAAAAAGTCCGGTTAAATACGCACTACAAACGGGCCCAATAAGAAATTACAATATCCCTTGCATCATGCTCCTGGGCCAGCTTTAGAAAGTGCTGTATTGATTTTAGTGAAGGTGGACACGGTGGAAACTCCATAATTACAAGCAATCACCGATAACCACTTTAAAAATTAAAAATGCAAAAATATACTTAAATTGTATAAACTTTTCAAGCTGAAGTCGGAAATAAATCTGATGACAACATTGAGCGAAGTGTGACCATAAGTGAAATTGACAACGATTTGGTATTAAAACTTTAAATATACCATACAATAAAAAATGTTCAAGTTTTAGTCAATAGACACAAAAATACTTGTTTTAAAAATAAAATCGCCTAAGTTTCGAAAATATTTGCTAAACCGCATTATATTAAAGATACAATATATTTTATTGTATATATATATATTTATATGTATATGTATATATATTTAGTTTCAAAAATTTAAACGAGGTATTTAAATACTGATATTGGTGCTGCCATACTCAACCAAAATGGGAAATTTAAATTCACCTTTGGGCAAACCTTTTGGTAGTGGGCAACAGTTTTGTTAACTTTTTGTCGTTTTGTTTTGCAGATTAATTAACTATAATTTATTCGCTTGTTAAAAGCAGAAGATACGATTAGTCTTGCTCCACTGTTTCAATCGTGTGGTTAGTATGATATAGTGGGATGCACTAAAGCCGTTTCAGATGTTATCAGTGGCTGCGCACTTTGCACTTTGGCCAAGCAATTATAAAGTTTATAATTAAAAGTTAATTTCCTTTTTTTTGCTGCAGCCAATTGTTAAAAATGTCGCTTTCGAAGCCTTTGTACTCGCTCTTTGGCTCGTACCTTGAGCAGTTATTCAATAATCCTGTACGCACGAAATCTATCACAGCGTAAGTTATGGGCACTTAAAATAAGCCGGTTTTTAGTAATCTTTTAAATTTTAGCTGCATTTTGGCGACTTCAGCTAATGTGACCTCACAGCGCATCAGCGGTGCCAAGCACCTCAACCAACAGAGCGTTTTTGCTTATGGCCTGTATGGATTACTTTTTGGTGGCAGTGTGCCCCATTATTTCTACCAGCTTGTGGAACGTTTGTTTAATCAGGATTGTCGCTTCAGACGTTTTTACCTATTCTTGTCAGAACGTTTAGTCTACGCACCCATCTACCAGGCACTGTCTTTATATTTTCTATCTATATTTGAGGTACATACAAGCAATTTAAATAATCGATGAAATGTCTCCAAGGTAGAGTTTGTTCTCTTTCAGGGCAAGTCGCACAGCACTGCTGTCAGCAATTTACAAAAATTGTATGTGCCTCTGCTCCGCGCCAATTGGCGTTATTTGTCACTATTTGTGTACATAAATATGGCGTATGTTCCACCCATGGTAGGTAGAAAATTGATGCACGATAAGCATATGATAAAGCTAATTATCTATATATCTTCAGTTCCGTTCTGTGTTCATGGGCATTATAAGCTTCATTTGGGTTGTTTACACTGCGCAGAGACGTCGTCGTTTCCAAGAGAAACTGGAGGCTGAAAAGTCCAAATAAGCATTCCCCCCATTGAAGATTTTAATCTTTGTACATATAACACTTTATGTATTAGTTTATAAGGAGATTATTTGCGCTCTTTCGTACTCGTTATCTTAGTTGCCTATCAAAACTAACCGGGTTTTGTGCTCTAGCTACTTAGGCCAATTGCGTGTCTCTTGATAACAGTTTTGTGTTAAGTCCAATGTAAAGATTTTTGTACGTACAATTAAAAACAATAAATAAGCACACAGCACTGCATTTAAAAAGGCAACAAATATTGTTTATTTAAAACTCAGCTTAATACTAGCAAATAAATTGCTTCACGTAAATATTACAAACCGATTCAATTGCTACAATAATTTTACTATAAACTTCCAAACAAAAACGCATAACCTAGTCTAAAACTGACGAATGCTTGAAGTCAAATAAATATCCAATTAACAACTACCTAAACAGGATGTTTCAAGCAAATTATTGCATTATGCGACTATGAGCCTGTGGACTAGAATGTATTAATCTCGACATTTTCATTTACAACTCGCCACACATTGCGCAGCGACGTTGTTAACACTCAAAAAGCTGCCGAGGAGGGACTACGACTTTGGCGCAGCGGAGTGCAGGAGGGCGTGCGTGGAGTGCTGGCGCGGCTGAAGCAGCTCGAGCAGTAGCTGGAGGCGTCCGAGGGCGTCTTATGATGATATGGTATTGGACGCTTGCGCGCGCTGCAATTGTTAAAAGTATTTAAGCAACAAATTCCATTAAAGCTTTAAAAGATAAAAGTTTAAAATTAAACCAAACTGAATCAAAACTTACCAAATTAAAAATGTGTAACTCAAATGAACAGAAAATGCTAGAAATCAAAAATATTTTTTTTTTCCAAACAATCAAAGCAAATTCTAATTACAATTTAAAAAATTTATTTTACTAAATACACAAATGAAGAGCATAATATTTTTGCACAAAATGTAAGCAGGATTGATAAAAAATATCTAATTCCTGAGTTTAAGAAAAAATATCCATAAATTAAAATGAGTGAATAAAAATTATCAAACTGAAGTGGTTAACTCGCTAGCGTCTGCTGGAACGCGGTGAACGACGGCTACAAAAAGTAAAAAAATTATATAAAATATATATTAAAAAAGTTAAAGCAAAATATCAAATCAAGGCAGAAGAATTATAAAGAAATGCTCCACAATATTTGGTGCGCTCCATACCTCGTTATGCGACGTCTATCTAGAAAACTGGGCGAACCACGACGGCGCGGTATTGATGGCGAACGTGACCCAGATTGTGATGTGCCCGAGCCGCTGCTGTAAAAAGAAAGTGGTTTGGTTAAAGCAATGAACAGAAAAATTGGTATTTTGCAAAGCTAACCTTGATGAGCTTCCTGAACTGCTATGCGACGTGCATGAGGAGCGGGATGAGTGCGAGCCAGAACGTGATCTCGAGCTACGCGAGCCACTGCGACTGCTCGAAGAGCTGTAACGTCTGCAACAGGAGTGAAAAACAAACATTAGTTATATTACAATCTAAATGCCGTCAGAGCTGGATGACTTACGATCTGGAGCGGCTGCTGGAGCGATGATGACGATGCCCGCTGCTCACACGTCGCTTGCTACGACTATGACTACTGCGCCGAGAACGACTGCGACTACGCCGCGCTGCACTCTCCGCCGCTGCTACCGTGGCAGTCGATACTTTTGATACAATGGCATCCACGAGGGTGCTGTCTGCTAGGGCAGCAACTAAAGGCTGTGGATCGTGAATTTTAAAAGGTTTTATAACGATTTTCGGTTTCTGTTGCTGATGGTGATGATGATAGCTAAGACTATTCGCAGCAACTGCTGCAGCCGCTGCGGCTGCATTAAAACTAATACTACTGCGGGTATGTAGCGACTGCTGTGGATGATTCAGTAGCGCTAAGCCAGCAGCAGCGCCGCCAGCGCCAACACCACCCAGCGCCAAGATACCAGCATGCCGAGCATGATGATGATTGTTGGCCAGCAGCGCTTGCTGTTGATTATGGGCATATAGATTAGGATTATTATAGACTAGACTACGCGTTAAATGGTGCTGCTGCTGGTCACGACGACTGATTAAGGGCGCATTATTATGTTGATTCTTACAGATGTTATAATGCGTGGCCGTAAGCAGAGGCCCATGATTAAGCCGATTTGTGGTGCGGTTGTAGGTGCCAGCACCACCGCTTATAAAAAGCGCCATGTTCGGATTGTTAGTATGATTAGGATGAGCAATACCACCACCACTATTAGCACCACCACCACCATTACCACATGCATGATTATTGTTAGTATTATGTCTACTGTTTGGATTGTTGTTATTCAATATACGATTGTAAAAGACGCGCTTTGTTTGATGATGTTGTTGTTGATGATGTGGCGCATGTTGATGGTGCATCAACGTTCTATGTTTGCCGGTTATTACTGGTGTAGGAGATGTCTCTTTTGTTTGTTTTACTGTTGGACTTTTAGCGTCGCCATTTGCCGCCACTTGAGACGTTTTGCAAATGGGCGGCGTATTACTGTCCCTTTTATTATATTTGTTTGCGGCATCTTCATCAGCTTCTAAAGTTAATGGTTTTAGCGCCTCCAATGGCTGCGGATGTATCACAGCCGTTGGTGTAGTGGCTTTGCGGGGAGACGTTGTTGTCGCGGTCGTTGTCGTTGCCGCCACTGCACTCGTCAATGGGTTAATTAAAGCGGTTACATTGTTAGCAACAAGAAATTCACTAAGCGAATTACGTTTACTGGCCGCGCATGGTTCGCCACTTACTTCGCTTCTCTCCCCTGATCCGGCAATGCCTCCGGCGTCACCATTTTTCTCCATTGTTTTGATTTTCTGCTTTGCCTTGGCTGCAATTCCAGATTTTAATTGTTCCAGCATGCGTAGCTCTTGTATCTCGCGATCTCGTTTCGTGGTTTGGTACTCATCCAGTGCTGCAGGAGCACCACTCATCTCATTTTCGCTACCATCGTCACTCTGGGCTCTAAGGCGCACTATGGGCGTGGGCTTGCTGTTGGTTTCACGATGTGGACGCGAACTGGACGAGGACAAACGCTTTTTGCTAGTGTCCTTATCAATAATTTCGCGATAGAGCTCAGGATTGCGTTCAGCTGGCGAATAGCGCAGCTCTGTGGAACTTGAGCTTTGTGAACGTCGTTTGGTTGACTTGGGACTTGGTGTTACCTTGGACTTGCTAGTTTTCTTTTGTGGTGTAGCTGAACGCTCACGTTTAGTGCTCTCTTTACGCGTGGTGCGCTTATCCCGAGATTTACTTCGTTGATCCCTACCTCGACTGCGTTCTTGCTTTATAGCAGGTTCTGCTGAATGCTGCTTCTTCACTACAGGCCTTGGCGAAGGCGTATGTCTTGGCGCTTCACTATCTGAAGAGCTTTCACTCGAACTTCCAGACGATGAGCTGGAGCTCGATGCCGAGCGCTCACGTTTAGTATGCTCGAGCGCTACTTTAACTGACTTGCTGCCTAGTATGTCGTTGACGGTGTCCTCGGCTGCTTTAAAAGGATTGAAGGCAGGTGTTGCGGTATTTGTTTTCTTACTGGCTTGCTGACCATCCACAGAGCTATTGAAACGTTTCTTGCTAGCTGGTGAATGCGTGAGTTGCTGAGCGCTCTTACGCTTTTGACTCGGTGAGCGCGTACGGGAATGACGAGTCTGCTTACGTTTGGACGAGCCTCGCGAGGCAGAGCGTGAAAAGCGACGACGTTTTTCGGTTGCAACAGCTGATTTGTGATTAGAGCGTTCCCTTTGATTTTCGCCAGTTGCTGAACGTTCGCGTTGTTTTGGTCGCGAAACAGATCTTTGCTTTACTCTTTCCCTTTCTTTACGTCTTTCACCAGATACAGAACGTTCGCGTTTTTTTCCTCTAGATGTTGATCGTTGTCTCAAACGTTCTCTTTCCTTTCGCCTATCCACAGATGGTGAGCGTTCCTGTTTTACTTGCTCCTTTTCTTTTCGCTTTTCACGAGTTGCTGAAAGTTGTCTTTCTCTGGATATAGACCTTTGGTGTCTTTTTTCTTTTCGCCTTGCCTCAGACACTGAGCGCTCGCGTTGTTGTTTAACCCTGGACACGGATCTTGAGCGATTTCTTTGTTTACCTTTGGAAACAGAACGACGTTCGCGCCTTCTTTCAACTGAAATAAAACGTTCTCTGCGTTTTGGTCTAGAATTGGAGCGCTCATGCTTAATTTCGCGTTCCCTTCGTTTGTCGTTCGACAATGAGCGTTCTCGTCGCTTTCCGGCTCTGGAGTTGGAGCGATCACGTCGGTTAGTGTTAGTTAAAGGTCTCTTATCGCGTGAGTTGGATCTCTCACGGCGACGTTCCTTGTTACGCTCGTGTCTGATTGTACGCTCTCTGGAATCATCTGTTCGTTGTTGTCTATCCTTTGAACGTTGCTTCTCTCTAGAACGTGAACGTTCTCTATGTTTTAGTGCCTCTTTATGAGGAGTTGTGCGCTTTGTTTGTTTCCTCTCCTGTGATTTGTTACGTCTAGGACTCCGCTCGTTGGATTTATTACGTCTAGGGCTTCGCTCGCGTTTCTCGCGTCTACTGTCGGCTGAAGAGTCATTACGACGCTGTTTCGAATCTTTGCGTCGTTCTCTCGATCTACCGCGGAACGGATTTTCATTTGAATTGGCGGCATCATTCGCTTTGTTCGTAGCTGCTCCACGGATTTTGACCAAACCTTTCTCTTTGCGGTCATCGTGGTCTGGTGAGCTAAAATATGGATACAATAAGTATTGGAAACTTAATGTTTTTGTTTTTTTACTTACTTGGAACGTGCAGAATCTGTTGAGCTGGATCTGGCATGGCCCTTCCTCTTTTGTTTTTTGTCACGCTTTTTCTGTATAATAGAAAATTTGAGATTATTAAAAGACAGTTCAAACATTGCTGCAGCTTGCTAAGAGTCTAACTTTTAGCATTAGTTGTAAGTCTTTTAACATATTTCATTCTTTATGACATGATAACAAGTGAAGTTTTAGGCAAGAAAACTGGCGGCGTTAATTATTTTTAACTAAGGCATAAGCATAGTCATTATCTTTTTTTTTGTCTGTAATGTTTTATGTGTTTCGTTGTACAAAGATTTTAGTTCTTCATCAAGTTCATTTTACACTTAAAAATCTTGTTTTTTTATGTAATAGTATATTTTAAAGAAAAACAGTCAAATGAAAGTACTTACAAAACTACAAAAGAGCCTTTGAATGCTATCCTATATCAATGAAGCGCCAAGGGTTTTTTATAAACAAAATATAATAATTTTCGTTTTTGTTTCTTGAAATTACTTAAAACGATTTTAAATTTGGGGAAACAAACTACAAACAAAATAAAATGCTTTAACTTGAAAATTAAGCACGATTATATGTAGGTAAAAAATAATAAACAGGGAATGGAATCAATATATAAATTTTGCACGATTTGCATATAAAACGGTTACGGAAAACATATAAAAAGCGGTTCCATTCCCTGAATAAAAATCAAAACCAAACAAAAAGAGGCTACTCTCAATTTGTAAAAGAGTTGGGTAAATTTAGTTCATTTCACGGAACAAGTTCAATCGTTCTTTTTTTTCAGTGAACAAAGTCGTTCTTTTCGTTCATTTGTTCTTTTTTATGCCGCTGCTCGTTCTTAATCATACTATTAAATTTGTTAAAAAAAAAATAGAATGTAATTTAACTGTCTAAAAAAAATTGTTTATATAAAATTTAGATATACAAATAATTGTAAAAAAAAGCTTATCAAAACAGAAGAAAAGTAACGACAAATAAGAACAGTAAAGATTGGTATAAGAACGATCAACTTTATAAGAATAATATAAGAACGAACAACTGTATAAGAACGAATAATTGAGAACGAACAAAGAACAAGTGACTAAAAACGAACGATATAGTTGAATTATTCAGTTCGTTCTTTTAAGTTAATAGTTCTTTTTTGTTCGTGAACGACCCAACAGTAATATGTAAGCCTTTTTTTTTTTGAAAGGTTTTACTAGCAACTATAATTAAAAAAAATAAATAAATAATATTAATTTAAATTATAAACGTTATACTAAGTAGTTTGTGAATGGGTTTAAAGCCTTTTTACCTTTTACAATATTTGTGGGTGATTTGGTTTATATTTTACTAATCGAGATTTATGCTTTAATATTTATATAGATTAGAATGTTTTTTTTTATGCAATTTTGTTTAGAAATTCAGTTCAGTACTTGTTATTATTAAATGTTTCATTTTTGGTGGAAAAAGAAGTAAATAAGCAAGAGAAGAAATGGCGTATGTTTAATTAATTGGTGAACAGTAATTGAAACAAGAAACAAAAGGGCAGAGTCAAGTTATCATCATATACATACTATATATAGGTTGTATAATTAAAGTATATAAGTAGTATGTACTTCCATTTTTTAAACATTAAAATATTAGTAATAATTGTTAATAAGTACAAAGTAATTAAATGCGTTTTACATAATATTAGACACATTTGGCCATACCACATATGGTATATGTTATAGTTACAAATGCTTTTATGGTATATGGAGAAATAGTTTAAGAGACAGTTTATATTAAAAGTTATTCGGGTTTAGCATATGGAAATAAATAGCACATGCCATTCGTTCATTCGGTTCATTCGGCATTGCTTGTTTGTATTTACTTGTTATTCTTGTTTTTATTATATGTGTTCACTTTCGTTTTTTTTGGGGGCATCTGGGCACCCTAATTGCTACGAGTCTATCTATGCGTACCTTATCCTTTTTGGCTTTCTTGCGTGCTTTCTTTACGTCACGCTCCGAATCGCTGCTAGCGGCTTCCTCGTCGCTCTCTTTATCGCTGTCACCGCTTTCACTGGCGCTGTGTTTGCGCTTGCGGGATTTCTTCTTTTTCGACTTACTGCAAATAAAATGGATAAATGCTGGTTTTAGTAAAATATCGATAATCGATAAACGCATAATATACGATTGATTGCAGTTAAGTTATACTCTCTTCTTTGATATTGACTCTGTTTAACTCTTGTAAAGAGTTTTGCAGTTTGGCTGGCTAGACGTAGCGTTCCAAAGTGTACGTGGGCGTACATTACTAGCGACATGTGGTCAGGGACCAGACAATTGGTTAGAAGAAACATTAAATACTTTTTTGCATGACTTATTATTAGTGTTACTTGTGATTTAGTGCTTTACCTTTATTGGAAAACTGCTCAAAAATGCATTGTCTTAGTCATAATATAAATATCAATAATAATAATAGAAAGAAAGATGAGAAAGTAATTGTCTTTTAATTTGTGGCAAACCAAACATATAAGTTTTTAAGACCGTCTTAAACTTTATAGCTAGGCTAGAGAATACACTAACATTTAAGCTGTATTATAACAATTTTGCAAATGAATTTAGTTTAAAACTCAAAAACAAAATGTTTTATGTAAATTAACGAATTATTACTTACCGTAGATGAGGTTTTGGAATTTGTTTATGCATTATTTTTAATAACGATAATAAAAAAATTAAAGAGAGAGCTCTGGATTTTAAAAATAAACTGAGTCTACCGCACCCTAAGTTCGAAATACAAATATTCCCTCAAATAAAACATTTATATATCAAACAATTTCTTAACAAGTATGCATGTATGTATATTATTGTATATACTTTCTATCTACATTTTAATCGCTTTTTTTTGTGTTAGTTAATTGTACTTAAGTGGTAAGTAATATTGTTTGTGTGTGTTGGTTTGTGTGTTTTTACGGGGAATGTTTACAATTTCATTTGTACATAACTTTTCGCTTCTTTTTACTTTCTTTCTCATATGAGTCCCTTTTGTGGTTTAAAATGCAATGTAAAAAAGGAGTAGAGACGAAAAACACAAAAAATATTAAGCAATTGGTTGATAGTAACAAGTAGCAATTTTTTCAGTTCATTCAGTTTATGCTTTTGCACTTTTAGTTTTTAAAATTGTACAAATCACTACTACATAGATACAAAGTACATAAATAAACTAAATACAGATGTTTAGAAATCAAAATAGTGATTTCTTAAGTTTTTATATACAACTTAAAAGCAAGTAAACAAATTGTTAACAAAAAAAATATAAATGCTACGACCTAGCAAGAACCGGCGTTAGTACCAACTATCTATCATAGCTCACCTTTCTTTCTTGTGTTTCTTGGACTTTTTCTTCTTATCCTTTTTGCGCTCTGGACTAGCCGAACTGTGTGTTTAAAAAAGTTTTAGTTTGCATCTTATTTATCATTGCCAGACAGTCTACATACCTCTCTCTGGCGCGCTTCTTTTTCTTCTTTTTGTCAGATTTTGAAACATGTTCGCGTTCATCTCCACTGGTTGCTGGCTCTTTTGCCTCAGCGCCAACGTCCACATCACGCTCCTTTGAAGGCGTACGCACCAGCGCATAGCGTTTGCCCGTTTCCTTATCCTTGCCTGCAGCTGCTGCCGCTGCGGCTAGGATATCACGTTGAGCGTCCAGTTCCTTTTGTAAGGCCACACTCTTTGCCACCTCCTCTTTGGCTTTGCGATCACTGTCAAAGCTGCTGCCCTCAACAAAGTACTCGGAAATGTTAAAGGCTTCACGTAACTTGGCGTTCTTTTGCTGCTGTGCCTCAGCGATCTGATGAGTGTCACGCACGCTAAAATACAAAAAATACTTCATTTAGTTTTATGGACATTTTTTAAAAAGATAAAATCTTCAAAATAAGTGTTGTTGGGCTAAAATTTGTTTTAATCATCGCTACCTATTTATTACACTGCCGTTGCCGCCCAGCAAAGTTTCAATTAACGTGCAGGACGAGTGCTTTAGCAGCTCCAGCAGCGCCGGCAATGCTTGTGACGAAGGCAAACACCTTGTCAGCTCCCTCTGGTTGTCATTGTCATCAACAGCTGTTGGCTTGTTGTGCAGAACCCTGGGGCATTGCGTCATAGTCTGGCACGCGCACGCGCATTCCCGGAGTTGCTTCTTGGGCAATGCTGTTCTCCTGCTTTTGTTGGCGCCGCTTGCCAAAGTTGGCCGCAATGGCTTAAACTTTTTGGCCACAGCCGCGTAGTTAATAGCAGCAGCCGTTGTTTGCGCCGTAAACTGAATGCTCTCATACTTTGCTATAAACTCGCGATTGTCGTGTTGAAAGTACGGTGCCTTGCATTTTCTCGCTCCACCAGCTGTACACGCATTGGAGTTGACAGTATTGGCTTGAGGGCTGGAATTGTTAGTGGTGGCAAAAGTGGTTACCGTGCTATTGATGGCACTGGTACAGATACCGGCTGTGTGGGTGGTGTGGTTGGTGCGTTTGCGTCGTTTACGGCGTTTTTTCGTTCTGCTAATTTTTGGAGTGCCGACTGTTTGGGTTGCGGTTGCTGCTGCTATGGAGCTTGTTGTTGTGGCCATGCTTGCATTCGTGTAAATTTCCGATGAGAGCATTTCCTGATCCGTCATATATAGATTTATAGTTTTAACTGGAGTTTGTTTGAATTTCTTGGAAAAGCCTGCTTCTTAGGCATGATTTGCAGTTTCCAATTTCGATAAATTTATATATTTTCTTCGATAAATTTATATATTTTTAGTTGGATTGTGAATCGGTTTTAGTTTTATGTTTATAAGGATCGTTTTTGGTTTTAAAAATGTTTTGCGAATATAAGTTTATATTATTATTTAGTTTCTTATAATATTAAACTGTATACATTGCGTATAGGGAAGACAGTTGGACCAATTAGTTAAAAAATATAACTTTTATTTCGCGTCCATTTTTGAAGGTGTGGTCTTCGGTTTTCGACTCAACTTTTAATTTAGTTACACTATTTTCGTTGTTTAGATTATGTTTGGTTATTAGTTCTTATATTATTTTTAAATTTATTAGGAAGACAGTTGGATTTATATATCCTTTATCGTTTAATTTTATATTTCTTTACTAAAAATATATATTTCAAAAGCTTTAACTTTTCATCGATTACTGGAAGACGATGGATTAGCATATAATATTTTATCTGTTGTTACATTTAATTATTATTATTTTTATTATTTATATTTATAAAGCATATGAAGTTAATTTAACACTGCTTGCACTTATAAAAATAGCTTTGTTTCTTTCCGGTAAACAAATTATTTTATGCCGATATCGAGTACTTGACTTGCTTGCTCCGAAGCACAACTTTAACTAATTAATTACATACTAAGTTTGGAAGACTTGATTAGTGATTTGTTGCTTTTTGTTTTCACATTACTCTAAGCAGTCTCTGTCTGGTATTTAATCCATTTTAATGATGCTCCAGTTTACACTTGCATTCAGAGCACACGAACAACAATAACAACCACTATACAACGTTGTTGGCATAAGCTGGTAATCCATGGCGCAACATCGCTGGGTGGTTCTTAAGGGTGGTTGATTTGATAGCCACCCCCGCTGCTATATACTGTTTCCGTTTTTCGATTTTTCTTCATATTAGCTTTGCTCCAACACTTTAAAGGCTGCTTGACCATAAGTTGGAACTCAATATCACATTTTCCATACAAGTCATTTGAATATGTCATGTCGGCTTTGTCATAAGTCAGCTTGTTTATGCGGCATCTATTGATTTTTCCAGAGGAGCACCAATTAAGCCAGCCCACAGTTGCAGCGCAGTTGCTTGCGTAGTAGTTACAGCCATGTTGTTTGAATTTACCAACTACGTTGCCAAGGATGCTCTGGCATTAGCAATTAAATTAAAATATACAAAATTTTTCTTAATTTAAGCTACATTTTTAATTTCGTTGCAAAGCAGCGGCTAGTCATGCTTTGACTTTGGAAGACTTGAAGTGACTGGCTGCGTTGAAAATCTTTGCAGCAGCTTTTTCTCTACAACTTGACTGTTTTCATTGGCGGCTGCTGAATTTGCAATGAGGGGATGAAGTAGCGCGGACAGATTTGCAGATTTGCTCTGTCTTGCTGTGCGGCGCATGCTGAGTAGAACTGGGTGGCGCTGGGCGGGATTGCGTGACAGCTGTGTTAAGCTGCACATAGCGCGACGGGCGGCCAGTTTTGTTAAATATTTTATTGATTTGTCAAGTTAGCGCATATTTTGTTTAAATTACATAAGCACAGTGCTTAATGTTGGTAGAACTTTTAGCTTAATATCTAGACTAGCTTTAGATTTTATAAAACTTACGCTACACGTCCAAATTCATCCTTTGCTAAATCGGTTTTGCCTTGACCCATTAATTTCTGGCGATAAGAATCCACATGTGACTTTATTTCCTCTGGTGTGCGTCTAATAAAAAGTAAAATCAGATATTTTAGTTAAGTCTTGACACATTAAAAGACGCAGCCTATAAAAATACCTTATTAGGAGCTTTTTTTTTGCGCTAGTCTATTTTTAAAAAGATCAATAAAACAGGCACTTGATTTTCAGCGTAATTGTTTCGTTGTTTAGCTTTAAATTTAAGCTTGTTTTAACCAACTAAGGGTTGAACATATGATTTTTAGCATTTATTTAAAAATTAGTTGTCTTAAAAACGTCTGCCTCTAGGCTCGAGCTCTATTCAAAACTTCCGCTTTGCAAAACACGCGTACGTGCTCTTCCGAAATAATCTCTACAACTAAAATGCAGTTTTCACCACCAGAAGTGGACAGGCGCGGCACAGGCTGGGTGGCTTTTAAGACTGGCAACCGGAAGGGCGCCTGAGCGCACATATGTAACACTGTTGTAGGGGGTGGTGTTAGGGTGGGTCCTTGCCACACTTTTAAACGTGGTGGTTGCAGAGAGCCAGCCACAGCGCTCTCAAGCTCTCTGCTGCACGCTAGCTACCAGGCGCCAGACGTAAACAGAGAGCTTGTAGAATACGTAAACAGTAGCACGTTGGGAGAAAAACATTCTCTCTAACCGGTGTTATATAACGTGCATATTACATTACGTTACAGCACTAAGAGCTGCTGCAGAAATTAATTTAAAAATACGTATATATAGTATGTATGTGCGTACGCATGCACGTAAATAATGGCGCTTACCCTTGCTTCTCTAGTATTTCCTCGAATTCAATGCACTTCACTTCAATTTTACGCTTGCGATCATGATCTAGAATTTCCTTGTTTGGTGGACGATTTAATTGTGCATCCAGTTTCTTAACATCATCCTCGGCGCGATATTCCTTTTCCTTTTTGCCCGGACGTACAAATGCCCAATTACGTTGCACATGTCCATTGGTGCCTGAGCCGCGCGGCGTGGTTAATCCTATGCCGTTGTACATATTGGCGCTGTTTTTTAGCCACCTTTAGGTAAACGTTTGCCAGCGCTTCACAAACTCAACGCGTGGGGTGTTCTTCTGGCTACAAAATCGATTTTAGACGCAATGCTTGCAAAAACATAACACAACGCATTTAAGCCATCTGCTGTTACCTTTGGTAAGCTTTTAGTAGCACATCAAGCCGGAGTAAACTTCTTTTGTTAAGCGCACATAAATATATAAGCACTTTAAAATAAAATGCAACACAATCAATTGTGCAAATTTTGCCAAAGCCGCCTAATGCCTTGTGCTAGGGCTGTATTGTTATGTGTAAGTCTTTTGTTCATAAGATTGTATTGTTCAATTGAACTAGTGTTTTCAGTGCTGTAAAACAAATTAATTGTGCCGGCATTAAAACATGAGCACAGTATTTTATCTTAAAAAAATAAGCTTCCCTCACTATAAAAATTAGCATGATCATGCTGTTGTTGTTAGATTATTAATTAACATCTTAACTTACAAACATATTTTGTGCACAATTAAGCCACTGCTGTGTAGTGTTGGTAAATTGTTAATACAATTTTAATGTTATGCAGCACTTTATTTAAAAGCCAAAGCTAGTTGTCTTTTTCGCACACAGCCTGGTGTAAACAAAGTTTTATTTTATTATTATTTGTAAATTGCGTTGAATTTTGCCATGAGTGATGCCGAGGATGTTAAAGATGCAGCTATCACAAAAGTTGCTTTCAAAAAGTCATCCCGCAAAAACTTGCGGCAACGTAAGAATTCTGATGATGGTGAAAAGGAGGAGCAGTAAGTACTTGCTACTTTTACAAACACATAAATTAAAACTTATTGTTGCCAATTCCTAAAACAGGCTTACTTTGGATGAAATAAAGGAACGACAACGACTTCGCCAGCGCCCCAATGGTGTAAGTCTTGTTGGTCTGGCACTGGGCAAAAAGATAGCACCGGAAGAGGAACTAGCCATTAAGGATCCTTTTAATGTAAAAACTGGCGGTCTCGTAAACATGCAGACACTTAAATCGGGTAAAATGAAAGAGCCTGAAGATGCCTACGATGTTGGCATAGGCACACAGTTCTCTGCCGAGACCAACAAGCGCGATGAAGATGAGGAAATGATGAAATACATTGAGCAAGAGCTACAAAAGCGCAAAGGCGGTGGCACAGATGCCAAGACAGCCGATGATGATGCTGGCGATGTTAATAAATATTTGACGCCAGAAGATGCCGCCCTGTATGCACTGCCCGACCATTTACGCCAGTCATCATCGCATCGTTCCGAAGAGATGTTGTCCAACCAAATGTTAAATGGCATACCAGAGGTGGATTTGGGCATACAAGCTAAGATTCGCAATATTGAAGCGACAGAAGATGCTAAGCAAAAACTTTTGCAAGATGCCAAAAATAAGAAAGATGGACCCTCACAATTTGTGCCCACAAATATGGCAGTAAATTTTATGCAGCACAATCGATGTAAGTGCTGCATTTACAATTTTCAAATTGTGTCTTTAATATATTTTATAAATTCTAGTTAATATTGAGGATATTAATGAGCAGCGCAGGAGAAAACGTGAAGAAAATAATGAGGGCGGCAAACCAGCGCATCATCAAACAAATCCCAATGGCATGAAGCGTGCGACAGACGATTATCATTATGACAAATTTAGAAAACAATTTCGTAGATATTAAGATGAAATAAAGTACACTGAATTTTAATAGTTATTGTAAAATTTATTTATAAAAATGAATATAAACATTTTTGTCATAATTGCTTTGAGTTTAATTCCATTTGTTACGCTACCAGAAAGGATGTCAAATAGCTGAAATTAGAAATATAAAAAAAGGGATTAGTTTAGAAGTACTATAATAATGAGCCTAAATGGCATGGTTTGTATCAGTTAGAGATAGTTAATATCAACGCAACGCATGACTGAAGCTCAAAGAGATTCCTACTCTTAATAATCATCATAAAATACTATTACTAACAAATAAGAAAAAAAGACCAAATACTTACTCAATATTTGGCATATCCATAGCAGCTTCTTGGGCTGTTTATATAGCTGAAATAAGAATGATAAAAAATTGATTAGTTTAGAAGAACTATAATCATGAACCTAAATCGCATGGTTTGCATCAGTTACAGATATTTTGATATCAAAGCAACGCATGACTGAAGCTCAAAGAGATTCCTACTGTTAAAAATCATCATAAAATACTACAACTAACAAATTTGGTAAAATGACCAAATACTTACTCAATATTTGACATATCCACAAGCAGCTTCTTGGGCCGGCACTACAATATAAAATGCCTTTTAGTAAAATAAAATCAATTGTCACTATTTTAACTTACCTTTGATTTGTGTATCCTTTGAGCTAGGCCTGAAAATAAAAGAAAATATATAAGCCCGCCCTTAGTTTAAAACACTGGCTCCACTTTTTTTTTTGAGTGTTTGTTTTTATTATACTCAGACAACATTGAAACGTTCATCCCCGCTATATAGTGTCAACTTAGATAATATTTTGTTTATAGAAAAAATCTATGTAGAAAATGTAAAACGGGTAGCCCGTTTCCACTTTGTTTGTTTATATGATACCGATCTTGTTGGCAATATCTAGAGCATCGTAGTCACGCGCCAGGCGCACATAAGCCTTCTTCTGACCATCGGGTCTGATCAGAATGTTAACCTTGGCTACCTTGATGTCATAAAGCTTGCGCACAGCAGCACGCACATGGTTCTTGTTGGCGCGCAAGTGTGTGAGGAAGACCAAAGTGTTGTTGTCTTCAATCTTCTTCATGGCTGCTTCTGTAGTCAACGGGTACTTGATAATGTTGTAAGCATCCATGCGGTTCCTGGTGGGCACCGACTTCCTGGGGTACTTGGGGTTACGGGGCAACTTCAAAGTTGTGGGACGACGGAAGTGCACGTTGGTGCGCACCTTGCGCGTGCGTGTGCCGAAAGCGCCCTTGATGATCTGTTCAAAACAAAAGTTTTATTTAGTTAAATATTCACTATGCAGCTCTTTAACTGTATTACCTTGGTTTGTGCCTTCTTTGCGTTCAACAAAGCGACGGCCTTAGCCTTTGCAGTTCCCTTCTGGGGCTTGGCACCAGCCTTGCCAACTGGCTTCTTGCCCTTTGCGGCAGCGCGAGCCTTGGCAGATAGTTTAGCCAACACCGACTGTGGTTTCTTGCCAGCAGCAGCCTTCTTCTTGGCATCCTTAGCCTTGGGCTTTGCCTTGGCGGCCAACTTCTTCACCACTGGCTTCTTGACAGTTGTTGGGGCTGTCTTCTTAGCGCCAGCTGCAGCTGGTTTCTTAGCGGCGGGTGCAGCTGCTTTCTTGGGAGCAGCAGCGGCCGCGGGTTTGGCAGCAGCTGGTGCATCCTTCTTGGCAGCAGCAGGAGCAGCAGTAGCAGGTTTCTTCTGCTCTGGCTTCTTATCGCCAGGCTTAGCTGTATTGTACACACACACAAAATTTATTAGTAAACAGCAACAATGCTATTTCATATAAAAGTTAGGTTAGGCTCGAACGCGCAGCACTGCAGCAATCGCAGACAAAGCAATAAATAAATATGTTAAAACGAAACTTCACTTTATATTTAAATATTTAAGTGCAGCTAGTCAAACCAGCACAACAAGCACATTTATATTTTTAACACATGCAACGCATTTTGCTTGCGAGAACAATTTGTAGTTATACCGCACGTGGCGAAAACATGTAGCAACAAATAAGTCGTTTTTTGTCATTAAATTCAGTTTTAATAATTTTCTGCTTTACTCGGCTGTTAGAGATAACTTTAACGTTGCGATTGCTAACAAAACCACAAATTTTTAGCCATTTTTTATATGAAAAAACCTTACCGGATTTCTCGGTTGGCTTTTTGGGTGGCATTTCTGCGAGAAAAAGAAATGAAAAGGAAAACTGAGGGCATTGTCAAATTAGCGGAAACCATGTTTGACACTAGGGCTGCCAGATGTTGGCAAAGTGGTAGCGCCAAATATGCTGTAAATGGCAACGCTATTAACAGTTGGCAGGCCTAATTAAATGGCAGCACATTTGGTTTGAACTTGAACATTTTATTTAAATAACATAAAACAATTTATTATTTATAAACTTAGTCAAAATGCAATCCAGCCAAATATATTAGCAAGCGCAACCGCTCTGCCGACCATCTTCTGTTTTAGCAAAACGAAAATAGCTGCGCAAGTCTGTTAAAAAATTTAATCAGTTATAAAGTTGTTAACCATTTGTACTGTGTGCAAACATTACCAAATATTTGCGACTTGGCTGGAGTATTTTTCGCCTGCTCCTCGGCCACATTTTTTTGCAAAACAAGTTGCTGCTGCATTGCCGACTCAAAAGCTAGTGCGGCTAGGCGTTGAAAGAATTCCGTAACTTTAAACCCGGAACGTGCAGATACAGACCAATATTCCGCATGCATATCGTTAGCTGCCACACATCCCAATCGTTCCATGCGCATAAAGTCTTCCTTGGTCTACTTATACAAGCACTATTTATATAAAATTTTTGATATAGTAACCAAGTTACCTACCAAGAGATCCGCTTTTGTGCCCACTAAGAATACCAATGGCCTTTGTGCTGCTGTGTTGTTGTAGTTAAGTGCCGTAGAAAGCCATTTCTTGGCGGAATCTAGCGATTCGCGCTTGGACATATCATACGTTACAACGATAACTAGAGTTATAGTTTGATTTTGAAGCTGCATTGGTACTAGGAACTTTAATTCATACTTACTACTGGCATTGCGATAGTAGGCACCTGCAATACACTTAAAACGCTCCTGGCCCGCAGTGTCCCACCTGAAAAAAAAGTAAGCAATACGAATTTGTATTAAAGACTTGTAAAGTAATTATTTGTACTTACATTTCCAAGCCAAAACCGTGTCCTAGTATATTAAAAGTCTCCAGCTCAAAGTCAACGCCTATGGTGGCCTTATAGTGCGATTGGAACTTATCAAAGCAAAAGCTGCAAGGACATTAAGTAAAGTTTTATACTAATGTTAATAATCTAACTTACCGATTAACAATTGCTGTTTTGCCCACCGAACAATCGCCTACAAATATAACCTTACACGGACGCAGCTTAATCTTACGCGGTGAAAGTTCCAGTTGATAACGCATTTGTGGCGCAAAATCCTTTGATCGGTTATATGGCGTTTGTGCTGTATTATAGGCGGCTGGCATGCGTTTCAACTGAGTGCGAGGATCATGTAGCGTTACAGTAGGGGGTGTAGGCAACAGCAGATTCTGCCGCAACAGATGAGGCATGTTGAACGTTTCTATTGTAACTGTGCCAGACCGAATTAAAAGCAACTTATCTCTGTCTAAAAGCGGAAAGGCATTACCACAAAACCACAAACGGCATCGGTCTGAACTTGAGCAAAATCGCTAGTGGAGCTGATATGCTCAAGGTGTTTTGGCCATATAATACACGTCGTTAAGCTTTTGTATGCAAATGCATGCCCAATTGAGGTTAGCTTTGATAAGAAAACGCCAGCGACTTGAGCTTAAGTAGTTAAAGTTTATTGCATGTCTAACCCTTGGGTTGCTTATTTCCGTGGGGGTAGCCGAAGTAACCCACACTCTTAACCTGCTGCATTAAGTTTGGTTCCATGGCCAAAGCTTTGAAAATGGCGCGCTTTAGTTGTTCGTATTGAAAGTGCGGTGGAAATGGCATGTCTTCAAAGGCCAGCATCAGCAAGTTTCCTGCCTCATTGCCCACAGCCAAGGAGCGACCGCAAAGCGTATATCTGAAATAGTGGAATCGATCGATGTGGACCTAGAGACTTCTCATCATTGAAAGCAGTGCGGGTTTCGCCCGTTTTTTGATGACTACCCACCGAAAAGTCGTGTAGAAGATCCTTGCATCGATAGCTGTTGTTGAGACCGGCTTAAGCGTGCTATTACGCAAATCCCAGATGTCCACTGAGCTGCGCGTAAGCGAAACCAAGATCGTAGAATGTGTACGGCTCCAGCGCGCACAATGCACAGGCGAAAGATGATGGCGTAGTGTTATTATGGGTGACAATATGCCGATAAGCCAGATACGTATGCACCTGGAGAAAATCGTAAAAAATTTTATAAGGCAAATGTCCAATGAGAGCGTTTTTCGTAACCCACCAGTCGCTGCCACAAGTAAGATACAATTTGGGCGACCATGGAGAAAACTCCATACAGTTAGCGGGTGCCTCGTGCACTTGTCGTAGCTCCAAGTACTGCAATGGATAATTTGTCGAGCACTTGTAAAGTGTGCCGCCATCGGTGAGCACGTAGTAGATGTCCGTGTGTAGTGGATCCAAAGCTAGCTCCAGACATTGTGGGTGTCTATTAGCTAGAAGTGGTAGTGCAGGACGGTCCAGTTCTATGCCCTCAAGTGCACCGTCTGTGCGCTGCAAACGCTGATGCTCAAAGCCGAGCAGGTAAGGACTATTGATTAGGCGATACTTGGTAATGGCACCAGCTTGAGAAGCAGCAAGAAAAGGAGTAATATCCACACCACAGTTGACATCACTATCGCTGCGTTGTATCCACCTGATAGCTGTAACCGGTTCGAAGTAGGGTGATGTGCTGCGTTGGGAGATAGCTACAGGTGGTTGTTCCGCCACTGAAATATCGCGCACCTCAATATCGCCATTGTGCAGACCAATTGCTAGCAACTGCGGCTTGACAGATGAAAACTCTACAGTTACAACTGGCACCTTATAGTCGTAGCAGCGCTCCGGATTAATCGGATTCTTAATGTTCCATACATAGACATAACCGTGGCGCGGCATTTTCACTACACTTCCATAGGAGAATACGCCATAGGCTACGGCCATAATATCACCATTGCTGGGGCAGAAGCTGACATCAGTGACAGCTTGATTTATGTGTTCCTGTGGCGCCGGAGCGCTTAAACGCCACAACAAACGCAGTCGGTACTTAAATTTAACGTCTTCAGCCAGCGGATCCGGCACTATCATATTGCGATAGCGCCGCTGCTCCTCTTCAAATACATTGCTTGCCAGTAAGCGCATAGTAAGCATTAAAGCTAGCTTGAAGCTGGGTAAGCTATTAATGGCTATAAATTGATCCACACCACCAACAGTGTAGGTTGTTACCTTCATTTGCTCTTGACCTTCGACCTCAACGCTTTTGGTGGACGTCTCTAGATCCTTGTACGTGTCAAACATTTCAAAATTGGAGACATAGGAGCCCACATGATCTTTTGTCAAGCGCTCAGTGTTAACCAGTCGTGACTTTCTTAGCGCCTTAAGGGTTTGTGTGTCCGCATCAACGGTGCGTCGAGTCTTGTCTGTGCCTGCAACGTACTCGTCATAACGCTGATTATCAGCCAGTACCAGGCGACCCTCTTCGCTGTCCAACAGTGCAGTCATGCTGCTGCGTTCATAGAGCACCACAACGGGTGTTTTTCGTAACAATACCTTAATAAAAGGTGTAGCTGGTGCCTTTCCTGACTTTTTTGCTGGTTTTGGTGACTCCGATTTACCCTTTTCCTTACCCGTGCTGGCACTTGCGTCACTGGCCATTTGAATTTTGAAAAGATTGATCTGTTGAAGAAAAAGATAGGCTTCTGTTATCTATGACGTCACACTCGGTGACTATGAGCTGCTTCAGGATCAGCTTAAGGTTTTTTATACAACTATACTTACGCCCAGTGCAATGTCGTCCAGGGATGCACGCATTACGCATTTGGTGGCATATTCCGGCGAGCGCACATTAAGCATTGGTTGCTTTTGCGTCTCATCCTGCATCAACGGATGACTATCTATCATTCTGAGCAGCTGCTCAAATTCCGCAATGCGGTAGTTTTTGGACAAAATTCTGGACATTTTCAGCGTTGGACTGTAATGCAATTTTTCGCTTTTGTATTCACAAATTTTGTTTGGTGGTGCTGCCGGCATGGTAACGCAACGTTACCAAGCGCCAAGTTATTGCAATGTGGCTTATTGTTTAATAATCATAATAGTATTACTATTACACATAAAAATATAAATATTTATAACTACTTGAGCGCACGCAAGCGCAAAATAAGATGCTTAAAATATGCTGGCAGTCTGATTGGCAAACGCAGCGTCGCTCAAAAGCCCCCATACAGTAGGTTCCACATGAGCGCAGACAGAGAACTGCAAAAGGCGGTAGGAGACTTCCGTGCCATATGCATATATCTGTGAACAAGCGAGGGTAGGCTAGGCAGTTATCAAGAATCGTAGATACAAAACGTGTTTAAGTTTCAGTCACCAAGTTCTCCGCTAGGCTGGGATTACTCTTCAATCTGCCCTTGTACATGCATATTTATTTATGCCAGGCCAACAGGTGCGGGCGTTGTTTTTGTTGGTTCTTCTGGTGTGCTTTGAACTGTCACAAAGAAAAGCTTCTTTGAAATTTGTTTGTGTAGCAATTAGACATGAACCGTAGCAATTTAGTTGTACGTTGTTATGTACTTACATATGTATGTACACATGTATATAGTTTGTACATACATATATGGACCTTCTCAAAAAGGTCTTTAATTCCGCCACAATGACTGAGCCTGACTGTATACAAAGACGTCCAAAAAGAAGTTGTTTTATGTTAATTTGTTTTATGCTTCGCTACGCTGATTCGCCTAATGAATACGCAGTCGACAGCGGCAGCGACATTGCGCTAGCTGCGGCAGCGCAGCAAGTGCAATATGACAATTAGGAGGAAGTGTTTCGTCTAGCATAAGGAACATTGCATGTCCGTTGGTCAGTTCTGCTCAGTTCAATGCGCATTTGATATACTCTGTGTTTTTTTTTTGCGTTCTCGTTATAAGTCAACGCATCAAAGCGTAAAGCAATAAATGCGCAAGTCAAAGAAAATACGCGTAAAGCCTCCTTTTAGTGTCTTTCGCTGCAGCAGCAGCAGCGTCGCGACGCGTCGGTGGCAGCAGCGCTGCGCTTTGCGTGCTTTATGAACTTTGCGCAAAGGAGTGAGCGCAAGCGAAAATGCGCCCACTTGTTACACTTTTTGGCTAAGCTGCACGCAAACAACAACAAACAGCGACGACAGCGGCGACGTTGCGTCGCAGTCTGCCAAAATTACTGAACCGCTAAATGCGACGCTGCGGCTGCGACGGCGCTGTAAAAGCTGCAACGCGCACACTGTGTTTCGATAAATTTGCAAATGCAGCAACGATTTTTCGATAAATTACATTGCCAATAATTAGCATCATAATTTGCATATTGCAAATATTTACGCGTTTTAAAATGTAAGTGCGGCAAGTTTAATATTAATTTAAACGACTTATTTTCGTGCGTGGTTAATTCGAAAATTGAGTGGTTGTGTGAACGTGTTTTAAATGGGTGCTAACTCAAAAATTGTGCTGCTCCAGGCAGGAGTTAAAAGACAAACACAGCCCAAACACACACATGGCTTAACTTATAAAAGTTGCAGTTTGTGGATTACGAATTTAAATGCAAATCTTGTGTTGATAGTCATTTATAAGGTAAGATGTTATTTTTACATAGTAGTTATACCTGTGAAATACTTTATATGCTGTTTTTTAAAACAAGCCTCCAATGGCGCTAAAATCACATTGAGCTTGAAATTTTCAAATAAACTTGATTTTTTAAGATTCCAATTTATTTATACAATTAGCTTAATAGTTTTAACACATACTATCCGTATTTAATACATCTTTATCAAAGAAAACCCCTTAATGGTCATCATTTTTTACGAGCCTCTAATTGTTCACACCAATGACAGAAACCTCGCGTTTATGTTCATAGCTTCGAATCTATTCAAACAACAAGTGTTGCCCTCCCTTGGTTTTCCCATTTTGTATAAGTTTGGTTGGCTACACCTGTTTTATGCATCCACTGGCCCCAATGTGCGCTGCTCTTGCCAACGTTAACAGCGACGCCAACAGGGCTGCAGTCTCTGCCAACGTCAACAACGCCAGCGCCGTCGCTGCGTGTTGGTTTTGGTGTAACATATTTTCTTTTCATTTTTATTGTGGCACCACCGAGCGATACGTTTAAGCCAAGCTCAAATATTTTCGTAACAAAAACCGACTTTTTATTCGTTAATTAGTCGTCGTGAAGCGCAGAAGTGCCGCACCATGAAACCCGCTTAACGGAAGTTAACAAACCTTGCGGAAACCACGCTCCACGTTAAGAGAGGGGGCGCAAAAATATAAACCCAACCAAAGTATCAGTACTGTTTACTGTTGTTGCTGGTCGGTCGGTCAATTGAGGACAAACCACTGCAATCAGAATCGAGACAACAAAAACTACAATAACAAGAAGCTAATCGTTCGATATTGAACATTGTAACTTTCTTGACCGAACCCGCCGGCTGGCTGGCTGGTCGGCTGGTCACCACCACCAACCACTCTGTCTTTTTAGTCAGTGTCATTCTGTGTTTGTTGTCACTCAGTTCCAGTCGACGTCTGTCGTCCAGTCATCGTCAACGTCATCGTTTGACGTTCTTTACGTTTACGTTTTGCGTCTGTTTCTACTGCTCTGCCCGCGACCCAAGCTGCAGTTGCATTCTAAGACACGGCACGTGCCGCATTGCTCTCTTGGTCTCTCTAACCGGCGCTGACGCAGACCTGGTGACAATCGTAGCAGCGCCGCGTGCTTTATCATCTGCTAGTGCGTGTATTTGTGTTTTTCTTATCCAGAGCTGCTCGCTGCCAAGTGTGAATAAATTTAAATCGAGAGAAATTATCAAATTATGCAAATTGCATGGTAACAAAATTTTACAAATAAAACGTCGTCATTGGCTCTGTAACCGTCGTCTAATTAATATCATGTGTCCAACATTTACATACAACGTTTTGCAATAAATACAAACAAACAACAACAACAAATCAAAACAAAAAACCAACAACACCCGCATTGCCGGCTACGTAATACGCTAATCAACACTTTGTCTACGGATCGCTCTCGTTCAACCATTCCACATCACAACAATGTCATTTTGGAAGCGTTTTTGTCGCCCCAATGTAGATACGGCATCAACGGCATTGGAACCCCAACAGCAGCCCATTAATCGTAGATGTAAGTTTGACAATGGTTAATATATTTTAGTAAAATAGTATCTGGTTAAGGTTCCCAGTATATACTGGTTGGCCTTAGTATGCGAAAATTTAATGCATGAAATCATCGCTAAATATCTGAAATTTGGGAAGTATGTGAGGTCCACCCGTTTATAGTATTTTAAATGTTATAGAGCAGGAAATCTGATCCCGACCCAAAGAAGACGTTAAAATTCTCATCCTTTATCAATTTCGTTGATTTTTGTATTAAAGCAGCCAGTCTGATTAGAATACTCTCAAGATCCTGTATTTGTTTTGAGAGCCGACATGTCAAAATCTAAAGGGGATCCTTATTTCCAATGCACTTATTTCCACTTTCCCTCACAGGGCATCCCAAAGTCCGACATCCTCTGCAGGCTACGCAATTTTTAAATCAATTTTAATTGGGTTTGTTCTGTATTTTACTTCCACGCATTATTATTTACAATCCATACTACACTCATAATATACGACTGAATGTGGTGAAAACCAGTAAAATATTCCAATAAAAAACGTTTCCAAAATGTGAATAAAAGAAGTGATTCAACATTTGACTGCTGTCTGCTTTTGTTTTTAATATTGTCGTTGTGTGTTGTACTATCCACGAAATCCGTGCGTCTCATTTGCATAATTTGCATCTTAAAATTGTTTCTGTTTTTATTATTGACTGGTTTATTGATTTCATTTTTCGATTTTATTTCGTATATTTGCGGGCGTTTGTATACATAGTCCTAAACTTTGTCTCTTGGGTTTCAGTTTGTGTTTGGGCAACGGTCTTGGACTGGGATTGTCATATTGAGTAGGGCACACTAGTCGTCAAGTGGCCGTCCGGAGACTCTAATATAAAGTGTTATATGTGTTGGAGAACGCTATGAAATATGTTTGATTGCAAAGCATGCAAAATGTTCTATTGATCCTGTTGTTAACTCAGAAACTAATGAAAGAAAAACAAAACCCAGCCCTGTACTAAAAAGTACAAAGGGTTTACTAGATTTGTGCAATGTATTTAACGGACAGAAGAATGCTTATCATAACCTCGTGTAGCGATTGAGCCATGTCCGTCCGTCCGTCCGAATGAACGCCTACATCTCGGAGAGTAGAAGAGCTAGAAAAACCAAACTGTACCAGCTGGTGTGCATTCGTGTGCATATTTCCTCAGAAGATGAAGTTTGTTGAATCATGTCAATATCTTCACCCGTTCCACCCCAGTAGTTTTTCGCGGTTTTTTGGCACACCGTTTAATATTTTCATCTGAAATCATCTGTGTGAAAAATGAACAAAATCGGACAAATACAGCGAAATCTATAGTCAAAAATATACAAACTGCTTCAATATTTGACTCTAAATTAACTTGGTTACAAGTGATCTCGAATAACAACTTTTGGGAAGCGGATTCATGTGGAATATGCCGAAAAAAATTTTCGAGAGAGAAAAGTACAGAGTATTCCACTGTCGAGCACCACCTCGAGTGCACCACATTTTTTGTAATTTGTAATCAACATTTTGAGCATTCGATGAAAGCAGCCAGATCCGCTATGGGCACATAGGCTAGACTTCCCAGATCCTTTCCTTTCGTCTTCTAAGAAACGCCAGGCATCCAAATAGCAGGTGTTGGACGCATACTGTCCCTTCCTCATCTCCGCAGCTGCCACAGGGCCGAAATCGTGATGGAGAACGTGCAACCTCTCAGCCATATTGGCTATGGTGCAGTATCCCGTTACAAGTTCAACCACCATCCTAGTCCTATTTTTATGGAAGCGCACGAGTTTAGATGTTCGCATTGGATCATATCTCGGCCAGAGTGCTCGGGTGATGCGACAATCCCATTCTCTTTTCGCAAGAGCTCTAGCCGTCTCTCTGGTTTGCGATACGACGTCCTGTAATAAAATCTTTTTATGAACCTAGGGTAAGGTAGGAAAGGACATTTTAGAATATTTTTATAAAGTGCAAAATATTAGATAAGCAGTTGCTTGGTCCAACGATAACTTTCATTTGGAGATCAACAGAAATCGTAATCGTTTTTGTGGGTTAGGCATAGGCCAATATGCACTGCGACCATTTTGATATTAGACGCTCAGTCTAGCTAGCCAGCTTTGAAGGTCTTCATCTTCTAGTAGGTATGAACCTAAAATTTTGTGTCTTCTGTGGCCTAGCGTCTCACATTTTGTGATGACTACTCTGTGTAGGTGTCTGTTGCAGGCGAAGTGGCCTGTTAGTGCTCCAGAGAGTGCCTTGACACTTTTTCTGTCTAGGGTGAGCGTGGTGCGCCATTCTGGTATTCTGTGATTTTTTGATGAGTCCATTTTTTGGTTTTATGCTCTATATTGGTTTTGTTGAAGCCAAAACAGGGAGATAGGCCTATACACGCTCGTTTTTTGGCGTAATGGTACGCCTTTTCATTGCTTTCATGTCCTTCACGGCCGGGCACCCAATGAAGGAGACTTGGTTGTGGTTGGATAAGTGCGTAGCTGCACTCTATAAGAACTTTAGAAGTGAATGTGTAGCTCTTTAGTGCTTTAAGGACTGATTGACTGTCTGAGAGTATTTTAATTTTTACTAAGAGAACTCACGATCTGTTTTGGATAGAAGCTCCACTATTTCCATTATAGTGTACAGTTCCGCTTGGAAAATTGTGGTGACAGTGTTTAGGTTAATTGATTTGTGTGCCCTGGGGCCCACTATTCCTGCTCCTACCCCTGGAAGCGTTTTTGATCCATCTGTATAACATTTTTGATCGAAATAAAACCATTTTTTATCTGCTTTTTTGCAGATGAAAGCAACTAAAATATAAGCCAGAAATGTATATCTTATTGTTAATGGGATTAATATGAAGCATCGAACAGACTCTGAGCTTTATATAGTTTCGTTACATCGTTCAATGATTACCGATCTAAGATTAAGCAAAGATAACTATGGTCAATTAACAGTCTCAGTAGGTAGGCAATACGTTATCGAGGCCATTTGGAAAGATTGTCAAACTCTACGAATTGTTTTATGTTTGAAGGTGATGGTAGACTGGGAAGACTTTGCGTTCGCATTAGGAAGCAATAATGGATTGTTATGGTCAGTAAAGCTCAAGCATTATTAAAAGTCTTTGGAAGTTTATTTTTAATGCTCTACAGAATTGACTGTACAAGTTTAAAGTAATGCGCCTATTATGCCCAACGCATGCACTTTGAGAAATCACAGCTTTATAATAAAAAAATATTCCTTTCGATATCAGCGCGTTTTTATTTCCTATTAACATAAAATTTATTAAAATTCTGCGGTGCCTTAATAGTCTGACAATTATTATCATTTTCATTTCGCACAGTGCAGCATCTTTCAAACAAACAAGTGTCAGATTAGATTCTTTTTTTTTTTGTAATAATCAAGGAGTGTGGTGTGGCGTGGAAAGACCACAGTGTCAGATCGAGTCTGATTCCATCTAGTATGCGGCGCGGTCGATGTCGCACTCTCTTATGTTGTGGTTTCCATTTCATTTTTTCCATAATTTTTCAACTAACTGCTGTCATCTGCCAGCGACTAGATGTCTGAGACCGGAGCGCCCCAAACTTGTATAGAGGTAGATATAAGCCTTGCGCCTTTTCTTCCAGCTCTCTGTGTTGTTTGTCTTGTTGTTGGTTTTGTGAACATGACTTTGACTTGTGGTAATTTGATGTTAATGACAATCATCAGCAGCGACAACAACAACAACCACCACAACAACGACAACACTGTCCAGTCGGAATGCCGTCCGCTGCATGCTTAACATGATTCTAAAAGATCTTGAGCCTGAGTTTTAAAAAGCTGCGGCGCTGCTTGGCTGCCCCCGAACCGAAAAGTTGTGCCGCATAATCCGCTTAGACAGACCATTCTTGTTCTACTCTCTACCATTCTCTCTCTTTCACAGTTCCTATCTATACCAGCTGCAACTCCACTCCGCTCCTCTCTATTGCTATCCATGCTGTTGACATTTTTTCGTGCCATTTAGTAGTTGTTTACTCCAGTTAACCTTTCTTGTTTTTCTTCTTCTTCGACTCTTATAAGTTTGTGTCTTGAGTCTTCTGTTTTCGAAATGCCATTAACTTGCATTTTTTATAGGCTTTATAGTTTATGGGACGATGGAACGTCTTAGCCCTTAACGCATCGTAAAGTCCGAAGTTCTATGAAATGAGTGCAACGTTTTGTTGTGACACTTTTATGCCTCTTTCTTCTCATTTTATCGTTTTTTATTGCCTTTTGATTTCTATCAATGTTACAAAATTGTTTTTTTACCAATGTGTTAAAGTCGTTGTCCAAGATTTTACTAAGCTCCGGTGTCTTAAATTTAAGCAAAAGAGCGCCCGCCGATGATTGCCCTCAAATTGCTCATAAATTATACAAAACCGTCACAAAACCGTCCGACCTGCTCACCTACACCATCATTATCAGCTTATAAATAAAAAAGACTTTATCAATTGCAAAAAAAATGTATTTTTATATATAAGAAATAAGCAGACACAAAACACACACAGGCTGATCTTCCTTCCAGGTTGCAGCCGGCCGCCGCCTTATTGGCCCCAAACCAACTCTCTCACCTAATAACATAAAAGTTATGTACCTGGTCCAGGGCCGGCTGTAGTACAGCAAATATTTTTATTTATGATTTTACAGATCAGCATATTGCTCAATAATTTTTCCAACAGCTACAAAATAACTTTCAAATTATACCCGCAACATCTTTCTCGACGTCTTTGTTTTTTCGTATACACTGCAATCGCCACATGGAGAGCTTATTGATTATTACAAGCTCTAAGGTAGAAGTAGGTAAAGCTTATTTTCAACTGGAATTTGTAATGCTAAGTTTTTCTCAGTTGATTGCTCTGGTTTGCAAGATTTTACTAAACCAAGGCTGAATATTGGGAAGATTTTCGAAACTATTTCCTAAGACAGTTTTTTGGTCATTTAAGCATGCTCATCAGGGGGAATCATCAGTTTAGAAGGTTTTGATTTTGCTTACGTTTTTGTGAATTTTTTAAATTAGAGAATCGTCTAATCAGAATTTTTTTCAAATTTGGGAATAATTTATTCATGCATTGAATTAAACTTATGAATTTTCTCAAGTTATGTCCGCTGGAAATAATGTCTTTAGATGGTGCTGACCATGGACGATTGCCATCGAAGTTGTTGGAAACGCTTCAGTTCAATGTCTTTGATTGCTGTTGTCCGAAAAGCTTATCCCAAGTAGTTGGCATGACGAAAATTCTCTTGGTATTCTTTTGCTTATGTAGGACTTAGCGTCCCTACTCCATTAGGCCAAGAACAGGCCCTTTGTGATACAGACAATGAGGATAAGGATATAGAATAGACAGGAAAAATGAGGAAAATAGGAAAAGTAAAAAAAAAAGGGTAGGAACATGCTTAACTTGGGATTCGAATCAATAGCCTCTGGGATGTTAGTCTAGTGCACTGTCGCTAGGCTACCTTTAGTTAAATCCAGGATTAAACTTTTATTGGGTGTACAAATAGAAAACCGCCGTTTTTTTTCATGACTTGAGGCTTTATTGTAAAAAACTCGTTATACAATCATTCTTCAAAATAATTTTTATTGTTAGCAACAACTTTTTCCCATCTTTTTGGCAGCTTCTGAATTCCATGTAAAAGTATGACCTTATCGTGTCTTTCCGAGTATTGCGGGCGTTTTTCCTTATCGACCGATTTGCAATGCTGGCGCCATCTATGGAAAACGGCGGTTTTGTATTTGTACACCCAATACTTTTCATAGAAAATAATTATATGTGCATAGTGAGTTGTTTACTTTCGTCGTCACCAGAAAAGTTTAAAGAGCTGTCAATAAATACAAAAGTAATCATTTAAAATTAATAAAAAGTGGTCCATTATTTTTATCGTATTGTATCGTATTAGTCGAAAATGCTTTATGGTACTGAAAAACAAAACGATGAGCAGGGAAGAATAAAAGGGATTTTTTAATCTGAGTTAAAAGAAGTCAAAATTATTGCTATTTCAATTAGAAACCGCAAGCTTTTTGAAAATCAAGAAATTTTCTCAATTAACATGGCCAAAGCTGCAATTCTCAAATTTTGCAAAAAGTGAATTATATCGAATCGTAATAAACGGTCACATAGGCCCCAAGTTCTGCCAGGCCTGTTCTAGATTTCGACCCGTTATGAAAAGTCATAACGAGTGCATTCCGACAAATGGTGTTCTAGATTTCGACTGAGTTCGAATCGACTTCGAATCGTTTTCATTTCGAGTGTTATCGATAACCATTGGTATAGAACGGCTTGCCAGCTACCGATAAGTTCATTTGTAGAGTTCCATCCACTTTATTAATTTATATTTCTTTCTGTCAATATCTTTCTGAGAGACAAATATTTTTAATTTATTTACAAATTTTGCACTATTTATTTTATAAACATATTTTAAGCCACCCAATAATAAAATGATCTTTGAATTTACTTGTGCAACACGACAACACATAACTTTTCGAAGTTCTGTTTTGTCTAAATCCAGAACACCTTGTACACACAATTTTCATAATTTTTTGTAATAAATATATACAATGAAAATTAACCTTCTAACCCTTCTAACCCATCTAAATTTTCTTAAAACATTAAAAAATAATACAAAATTAATTTTAGTGGCATTTATGCGTTTATTTAAGTAAATAAAGAAAAATACTTTTCATTTCGGCAGCTGCGAGCCAAACTTTTCAAAACGAGTCGAGTCTTGTCGAAATCGAGATCTAGAACATGCATGTACATTCTGTAACTGCTCGAAGTTCTGAAAATTTACAATATTTAGTAGGTTATTAAGCAAAATGGAGTTATGCACATATAGCTAATTATTTTCTGTGTAGAAAAATTGCATACCATTTTTTGTATTTAGGAATGTCAATAAAAAATAAAGTTAGTGTATTTTTAAAGCTCTTAAAAGGCACTAAAACAAAAAAGTATTGTTTTCATAAATAAGGTCTTTTTCAAAAAATAAAAATAATTGAAGCCATGCATACATAATTATTTATCTCGGGTACGTTCTCAAAAACATTTGTTTTAATTCATAATAATAATAATAAATTTTTAAAATCTTCACTTTCTAATATTGTTGTTTTCCAAATGGTGTGCTGGCTAGTATTGGAAATCCACCAAAAATATTTTTGTCAAAATCTGGTCATACTGCTGCAAAAGCAGTGTTGGGCAGTACACAAAAATTAGTCACAACGTCCGCAACTTACGTTTTTTGACTGTTAATAAAATTCCAATGTTTTCAAAAAAAAAAGTATCTGCTAGTCGTATTCCGCCAATTGCTTCATCTCGTTGTTATGCCTCTTTTTTTTAAGTGCGCCAATTTTGAAATTATTGACCGCGGCATCGACATCTCCAGAATCTCCAGCTCGGCATCAGTATCAGCATCAGCCGCATCAGCAGCAGCATCGAGACTGTGTCTTAGCCGGCTGCGTATGCAGATAATCGTGACCTGCTGCACTACACATGGGCGTCCCAAGTCGTGGCCACAAGCCAATAATTCAACATACCGAAATACCAAAGTAAATTGCGCTGCGAAAGTCCTTCAAGAGCTGCCTTTGGGTTGCGAGCCTTTTGACACGATCAATGGCTTTAGTTTGCAGTACGCACTAAATCGATATCGATATCGATTGTATTAAAGTACTTGATATTTCTGATTAGTTAATTAGTTTTTTTTAGCATAGTTTTTGGCGTTTACTGGGAACTACTGGGTAAAGTTAGTATCTAGTAAGTATTTGGGACAGAGCTTAACATTTTCCCATAAATTTTATGAGAGAAAATTACTTTAAAATTTATGGCGTTCCGGTGAGATTTTTTTCCTCTGCCGCCGCTGCTGCTGGTTTCTCTTCTTCTTCTTTATTGTGCTGTATCTTACACGCTGATTTGGCCCTTTTTATTTTTTTGCAATTTATGTATTGTGGTCTCTGTGGCCCGTGTGGGAAAAGGTAAAGGTGCTTTATGCCTTTTATACGTGGCTGCCAATGCAATGATATCGCCCGCCGCGTGCTGTGCTGCGTCTGCTTTATCCATTGTGCTTCCAAAACTTCCTACAATTACAAATAACTTGTTTCAACCTGGTTTGCAGTTCGGACTCAGGCGGAGTGAGGCAAAGTGAGGAACAACATTGCAGCAAAGCAGCTGATGGGCGGTTCGTATACGGGAAAGTTCGCACGATTGATGATCGAATGTCTTGACCGACTGACGGACTGACTGATAGCCACACCGAGTGTCAGCCAGTGAGCTGACAGTTTTGATGACGCGACTTTGTCTTAGCCCTGTCACCGCACTGACAGCGCATTTTACGTAATTACACGCAGGCTGATCCTATCACAAAGTCAATGCCGAATACAAATCCTCATATTGAGGATCGCCGCACACACACAGTCAACTAACTGCTGGGCCTGTAATTATTTTCTACTTAATCTTCATCACATATAGTATGCAAGTTTATGTGTATGTGTGGAAACATGAAACATGTCGAAAAGTTAAGACAGCTTCACTGGACATTTAAGATTATACTTTTATGTGTGGATGAACCCACACAGTGGACGAATGCATTGGACACGCTCCGTTGCCAGAGTGAAAATGAAATGTGTAAGATTTGAGAATTTTCGCAAATGCGAACTTTTTGTACTCTTTTTTTTAACAGTAATTTTGGTTTTAGTGTGACCAAATTGGATGTTGATGCAGTAGGACAATGTGGGTAAACATAAGTATATGACGTCAAGGGTACTCCATGGAAACTATCAAGATCGTCTGGTTTTTATTTTAGATATTAATTAAAAATGGAAAACGAGAAAAAAACGTACATCCCTTGATTATTGTTATTACAGCTTTACAGCTTCCAAGGGAAATTATCCACGGCTATGATATGCCTATTACATGGTAAACATTTTTTAAGCAAGAAATTACCATTTCTTTATGCAAGACATGGAGCATATAAAAATCCGTCTTTGTTGTGCATTTAGGGTTGATTCAGAAAAAAAAGTATTTAAATCCAATATATATAATTTCTTTATCTCCTATTGGAGCATAGGGCGTTAAAATTAACATCCAAGAATCTTGTAACAAAGCAATCCTTTCCAAACCACCTAAAAAAATCGGTTTTGGTGAAATTTAAAGCATCAAAAATTTGATTTCAAGAAGATTCCGTTTTTCTTACCTTAGTGTTCGGATTGATCGTATAAATCTTTTTTTAAAAATCCGTCCGCCCAATTTTTGACTGATTCCGCGTTAAGATCTGCCAATACCATCTGTTTTAGGACTAAATGGAGTCATCAGAGTAATTAGTAAAATTTTCCAATTTTGCTTTGCAGGATGATATGTCCGACAATTGGGTGGGCCATCTATTGTTTTGGCACTTTAAAAGTCGTCGAAAACTACAATTTTTGCATACGGACCTTTGGTGCTATACCCTATATAATAGCCTTTCTAAATTACTCTTTTTCGAACGCCCTGTTCCTCTGTCATTTCTTCAGTCATCTTAACTAACTCTTAGAGCAATTTTTGACGATTCTGAATTGAGTCATTTGAATTCATAATCTTTGTCCAAAACATAATATTATAAAGATTAGTAGCTGTTCTGGAAAAATTATCTGGGGCGGGATGATTTCAAATGCGAGTATAGTGTAATCCTAAAACGATTTCGATCTCAGGCAAAACTTCTTTTAATAATAATTTTTTTTCTATTAATTTCTTCAAACGGAATGTCGGTATGTTCCGAGTGGGTTTTGCCAAATACATCATACACCAATGAAATCATAACTTAACTTGGGATATTTTAGTGAAAATTAATTTTTTCGAAAAAAATTTTATTTTTTGGTTTGACACGAATTTAAATATGGTCCCTAAAGTGTATATTGAAATGCACGTTGTGCGTGCCATGCCAAAATCCTCAGCTTTGACGCACGAGCTCCACCTGCGCCTAAATCTTAAGGTTAACTGCATATCAGGTGTTTAAATGTTCCGCCGAAACTTGCATTTAAGCAGGCAACAGGCAACCTCTGACCGAATTTCAAGCGATAATTATCGGTTAGCGTGCAAATATGCGGAAAGCTTGCATTTCTCTTTGTCTTTGGGTTTGTCTCTGCGCCTCCTCTGTGTCTTCCCATCTGTGTTTCGTCTGCTTTTGTTTGGACTGGTGTCCACTCCGCTTTGGAGCTGTCTGCATATATCATTGCATTTTTAAAAGGAACAAATTATATTTGTATCTGCGCACAGAGCAAGTGTTCCAGCCAGCAACGAATCCCCCCAACAAACGCACAACAGTTCAGACTCCGGCTTATGCCTATAATTAGGCCTTGTAAATCTACGAAAATGCCAGGGCAACTCACGCCCTGGTGTAGAGCTTCTAACGCCCCAAAACAGCTACTACAATATGCAGCCTCAATTTGGGCACACAAATTTCATTGTGGGGGGCTGCCGGCACAGCCCAAGTCGTAAGAGCCAGCAAGTGTGAAGCCAGCTTGGTCTGTGGACTACGGACTACAAGACTTGCCACCTTGCCCCCAAACTCAGACTCCAACACACACCGCACTGATTTAGTGTCATATAAACTTGTAAGTGAAGATTATGTTACCAGAATTAATTGCATCAAAGGTGAAGGTAGCAACCAAGTGAGCGACTGAGAGAGAGGGGGCAAGTGCGACAGGAACGTTGACAGCACGTGCTGAAGTTGTTGTCGCTTTTTTAGTTGCTGTTGTTGTTGTTGCTGCCTGTCCAGACCAGCCCAGCGTCTGGGTGAGGGGTTCTCGCTCGTTTCGCTTTCCTGGTAATTTTTATAATTTAATTGAAAAAATGACAGGTTTACTTTGAATGGGGCGTTGAAGCCTCAAAAATGCTGGCAATTGATGTGATATTGATTTTATGCCGCACACGTAAACGAGGGCAGGCCGAAAAGTAAGCGAAGTTAGGAAGTGGAGTTGGAAGGGAGAAATTAAAATCCACCAAGTAGACATTAGGTATCCAGTTCTCATCCATGTCGTGTTTTTCCCAGTTTTATGTTGCCTATCTCTTTGTGAAGTCCTTGCAGACGTCTGATTATCATAGTTAGGACACACAGATAATGTAGCTCTGTTTCTGATGTAAACTTTTGAAAATTCCGTCTACAAGTAAAATACATAGAGTGTCAAAAGTTATATAATGAGAATTTTGGGGCGGTTTCCGCAAAGCATCAGGTGATACCATACCAAAAACACAATAGTAAAACTGTGGTTCCAATGATTCTCTTCCGGTGATATAAACCTCGAAGATAGTTCATGCTTTGTTGGGCCAATCATCGAACATTTTTGATAAAATCGTGGAATTCTTCCAGTCAAAGATAAGACCGAAAAAGGTTTTAAACCATTTGTATAAAGTTGCTCTCAAGAAGAAGCTCGATGTATGGGAATCGAATAGATGCTTGATTTTTTTTGCTGAAATGTAACGAAATCGACCTATTTTTAAAAAATTGGTGACATGAGAACAACAGCCAAAAAAGATCGTCTTCCAAGTCCGGTAAATTGGCTAAAATGATCCCGAAGCTCGGATTAACTCTCAGTGGAGCTTGTAATCCCTCGAGGTCGCGTCCTCAAGACATGGATGGTAGGAGGGAAATCAACTAATATATCTTCGGCGGAACACAAAAGCCGGAGAAGGATCACTCTGTCATAAAACCATCACGATTGCTCCAGAGATCTTAAAGCGAGTTGCTTTGGGCTAGTAACCCGACCGGAAAAATCCTTTACTTAAGAAACACCATATGCTCCATTCAAGTTTTTATGAATTTCTTCTTTGCGTACAAACCAAGGAGCGCCTGCAATATTTCCTAAAGTTTAAGATTTATATCTTTGAAGGATCTCAATGTTTAAGGTGCCCACCGTCCCCCAAAGCATACGTCCACAATGTCTTAAGAACTGCCTTGTAAAACCTTGTTTTCTAGGCGGATTTGCGAATGTGGGCCTAAAAAATGAAGAAATGAAACCATGGATATTGTTTGATCATCGAATACCTATTTTTTTGAGGACATTAACAATTGGGACTTTTCGAAAAGCTTAGAAGTTGGTTATAAGTAACTGTAGAAGAAGATAGGGTTGGTCTTGTTTGAATAAAGGTTACACCGATTGATCCCTAGGGGGAGTCACACATAGACCTCTTCCGGTGAGGTAAGTCAGGGTTTTCTTAGATATTTAAGTCTTGATGCGCAGATGAGGTGCCCCAGAGTCTCTGGCCTCTGTCTCCCTACACTTCCTGAATTCAGCGGTGTTGGTAATACCTAGCTCCTTAGCGTGAGCTGTGGCCAGATAATGTCCAGTAAGTATGCTCACTATGAGTCTAGAGTCTCTTCGTGGGAGTTGCAGAATAGACTGGGCTGGTCTTTTATTATTTTTCTTGAACATAGTACGAGCTATCTTGCAGTACGTTGTGTTGAATCACCTTCTGTCGGATCTTCTACTGCTCTGTGCTTGATACAGCACCAACCTTTGCGAGCCGAGTTTGAACAAAGTAACCACACTGAATTCTTTTCATCCTGCCCTCGTATTCTGCAATATATTTGTATGTATAAAGCGCTTCAGACGGGGAAGTTCCTCTTTAATTTTTTTTTTGCCTTTGTTGCGTACTTAAATTAAGTGCCGTTTGAGTTCTACAAGGGATTGACTTAAGGGGCAAGTCTGGGCAGGTGTAGGTATTATATGTCATCATTTTGTTGAGTTTTTGCAAATTACTATATACTTAGGTATTTATGTAGAACTTTTGGCCAGGAAATCGTTAGTCGATTGTTTTTGCTTCAGTTCACATTTTTTTTCCTTTTCCTGCCGCCTCTATTTATTATATATTTGCATTAATTTTTCTGCCCATAAAAATATTTCCTATGTACCAGGGGAATTGTGCATATTTGCTTAAAATCTAACAGAATTAGACAAATATTTGAACTATTGAAATATTAAATTTCATAAATTCCAATGAAACCATAAACAAACAAAAACATTGATACGCGAAGTATGCCAACTAAATTGAGGATGAGCTCTGCCCAACCATGACTAAAAAATGCTCTCTTTACCAGCAGAATTTGTAGAATATTTATGAACAATATTCAGGTTGAATTTGATTTTATTGATTTCAACAGAAATGGGCGCATAGTTGGGGGTGGGCTGAAATTCCTCGAAATGGGTATGGATTCTGTGTATTTTTGAAAGGCCACGAGTCCTTTTCATGCTTAAGGCAAACCGAGAACTTTCGCTCTGGAATAATGTTGATTGTTAAGGTTACCATGTACTTATCCTTCTTGCATTTAGTTTCCAGTCAAGCATCATTTTGAAGTTTTATTTTCGCAACTTTTCCGTCTTATTAAGTAACTAAAATCAGCTGGCACTCACTTTTTGAGGGAAAATGGCTTTAAGCTACATTAATTACGAGCACTTTCGAACTTGAGTTACTCTGTAACATTGCTGTATAAGGGAACTAAGGCTTTATATAAGGTGGGCCATCTGTTGGTTTAGTTGTTACAACACTTAATTCTGAATATATCCATCCAAAGTGAATGGTTTTCGACAGTGGCGGATTTAAGGAAATAGGCCCAGTGGGCAAAATTTGTTTAGAACATTAACGATCTTTGACTCTCTTCAATGTTCGTTCGGCGTTGGCGCACTGCCAGCACTGACGGGAAGGGTCAAGAATAATCGCAATAAACTGCAGCACTCCGGAAACTGCTAATCAAATTTTGTTCAACGATGAAGTTTAAATATTGCAATGGACTATGCTTGGTAGAATCTTGTTCTTGTGAGAAATATATATCGGCAAAACTGATTAACTCATATTTCAGAGCAGTTGTAAAAAAAGTTGGATATTTCCACATCAAATTGCACACATTTTTTTCAAATTCTGAAGGATTCAGGTTTGAGAAATCTGAAAAGTAAGTTTATCTTATCCTTTGGCCCCTTCTTGTAATTCACTGCACATTCTGTCCAGTACTTCAAAGTATCCAATGCGATGTTTCTTTACCATATCTAGAGAACTGTTCTCTTCTTTTTCGCCTGGCATTTTTTTCGTTCGTCTTTATCTAATGATCGGAAAATCCGTATGCTACCATCCCAACTTCTCCCATTGAGATTTAGCTTTCGAAACTAAAGAAACATTCTTGCTCTCCTTACGCAAGTTTTGCAAGTTCTTTATTACATTTTCGAGACAATTTTGGGCCATCAAAAGATCAACTTCTTTTTTCTGCAAGCCAAGTCGGCGTTCTTTTCCAGATTCCATACGACCAAGCTGAGCTAGATAGTGCATATGCCCTTTGTACCTGTTGCAGGGTATAATAACAGAAATTTCGAAAATGCAAAAATTATATGCATTTTGTGGACTCTCTCCTCATGTAAAGTGGCAGGACGCTTCGCTAGCTTTAGTTGCATTAAGTGTAACCACTTTTGTATATTAAATAAAATTATGCAACTGGCAGGTACAAAATTTTTCGCCATTTAAGGGATCGTCCTGCTGGAAAAAAAGGTGAAAATATGCGTTTCTTGCTTAACGCTTGTTTAAATGCGAACAAAACAAGCCTGGTGTAATAAGGACGCACATGCCACATGCAACATGCAACAAAGTTGTACAAGGTCCTGGTTGCAGTCAATTTAGTTTAAATGTGGCATAACTCTGGGAGTTGGTGGGCTGCTCCGCCGCATCGAGCACAATGTAAGACCTTGTAGCTCGGCTGCAGTTCGTCATAATTATATACATAGTATATACTTACAATTATATCCTGATGCTGCAACAAAATGGCTGCCGTGTAAGTCATACCTCACACCTACATACATACATACATATGGGTAGGTACATGAAGCCGCCTGCATATATTGCGGATTTGGATTTGCTACGTGCCGCCGTAAAAAACAATTACCATATGCCACAGCAAGTAGAATGTATAAGCGGGTTCCCTACCATCTACCTCCTTCAGCTGCGCTTTCAATGTGGGCCAGCTTCATCTCTCTAGTCCTGGTAACGTGTATGTTACGTAATCCTTTTGCGAGCAGCAAACAAAGTTCCTTGCAACAGAGCACGAAACAGAAAATTGTTCAGATTGTTTTGCTACATGCATATTCTATTTCAGTGTTGGATTTTCTTATGCACTTGTTTTGTTTCTCCTTTTTCGGAGTAGAAGTCCTTGTTCGGCTTTGGGTGTCTGTTGCTTTTATATTTGATAATTTTGTTTGTTGCATATCTGAGTGGCATAAAGAGCGAAAAAAGAAACGCAATTCGTACTTGGTGACATGTTTTATGTATGACGCTGAAATAGGAGCAGCTGGGTTCGGTTTTCCCAGTCGTAAGCGGATTGTGGTACTTAGTACAGTTGGGGTTACTTCAACCACATGAGTTTGATGTCATCTTTTGGTTGTCCAATCGATAAATGTAGAATAACTGCATTGCAATGGTTCAGGTGTGAAATATACAGCCCTGAATTCAGGCATGAAATCGAAGCGAACACTCATGACTTTGTGAGAGGAACAAAGACTCTTTCTTTTAACATTTTAAATTTAAGTAGTTACGTTTATAACTCAGGTATTATTTCACGTCTGATTCAGGCCTTAGACGAACCCTGTCTGCTTTGACCTTTCAAAGTCCATCAGTGCTGATTTCATAGATTACGTTGAAAATTCAGGTATAATTTCATGACTGATTCAGGCCTGGGCTGAACTGAACCGAAGGGAACACATACGGTTCATTAAACGTGTCTTGGGAAATATGACTAGAATAGGTTCTCCTTCACTTGATCTTTCCATCGGAGTCGTGGTCCTCCCCCTTCGTCTTCCTTCGTCGGCTTTCGCTTCGAATATCTTTTTCGCTAGAACATCGTTATCCATAAGTACGACATGGCCGAATTAGCGCAGACGTTGTATTGTGATGAGATCTATGTCGTCGTAGAGCTCGTACAGCTCGTGGTTCATCCGTATGCGATAGTCGTCCTCAAAACGTACGTGACCGAAGATTTTACGAAGGATTTTCCTCTCAAACACCCCAAGAGCAGCTGCATCTGTCCGTGACACAACCCGTGCTTCTGCGCCGTATAAGAGCACGGGCAATATGCTCTTCTTGTAGAGTGTTACTTTTGTTGTTCGAGATAGGTCTCTGCTGCACATCGTGAAATCCTCGATCTGATTTCGTGGGTCTTTTCCAGTATTTGGCGTAGAGTGAAGATCTGTTCTTTAGTGGACTTACCAGGTCTGAAGCCGCACTGATAGCGTCCGATCAGAGTGTTGGCATATGGCTTCGGTCTTTCATATAATAATATCGACGGGATCTTGTATGAGATGGCAATAAGACTGATTCCCCGGTAGTTGGCGCATATCGTCGGGTCACTCTTCTTTAATATAGGACAAAGGTCACTGAGCTTCCAATTGTCTGGCATGCTTGTTTTTGAGCCGCAGCTCTTCCTTATGCCTGTGTAGAAGGAACTGTTATCTTATTTTCTGATTTTTTTCTTCAAAAACTACTAAGTCTTAAGACCATTAATATTTTTCAAAGGCTGACTCTTGCCGAAATTTTGATAAGATTCTTGGTGATAGAGCTCAATAAACCGCCTTGTTCATGGTCTCATGTGATATGTTTTGGTAGACGCAGGATTAAAGATAATCAGTCAAAAATAGCGCTGTTTTGAATTTAATCGAATTAAGAGGATCTCAATATTTTTCAATATTGGAACTTAGTGTTTACGATTTCAAATCGAACCGCTTAGCCTCTGGATAATGCAAGACTTAAAACCCTTAAGAGGCTACTAAATCAACATGGGACTTTAGTTCTTCGTTCCGTCAAAGTTCAGTGCACCATATACAAAACCTAAGCTTAATCAGCGTCATTCATATGTGCAGAGTTAGAAACTTGCCACATGGGCAACTATTGCGAATCCTACATAGCCATACAAATAACTTGAAAACTTGGAGTGCCTTATGACTGCGGGTTGAAGAAAACTGCGGAGGTGGAGCGAAAAAAAATAAAGCGCGCGTGCCACATTACAGTGTTGGAAAGGGGCAGGTGGTGTAGAAGATGATGAGAAACTTGAGCGTCAAGCAGGCAGAAAGCTTTAAGCCTCTAAATTGTATCGGATTACAGCAAATTCCAAGCCATGAAGCTAAAATTCCTTAGTCAATGCTGTTGCCAATGGGTTCCAGCTGGTATGTTAATGAAGGTGCTCCACTGGCTTGTAGGAGCAAATGGTGGGGGGCTGAAGCGACAACAACAATAACAACAACAACAATTTGACTTAGGGGCAAATGCACAGAAAGCAACGCGAAGCAGGAGCAGCTACAACGAACGCATTGCATAGGATGACACACAAGTGCTGAACTCATGAACCCTTCAACTCTGGCAGACTCACTGACTCGTTGTTGGTTGGACTCGTGCAGCGGATTGCACCAAGCGGAAATTATGAATCTTAACATAGTTTGTGCTAGTAGACACGAAACGTTAAAAAATCACAAAAAATCGCTGAATGTGGAACTTGGAGCGTCGTCAAACGGCAAACTGGCAATCAATGGAGCACAATCTGTGCATTGTTGGCCGTTTCGTTATTGCCTGGCAACACAGCAAAGAAGGGCAAGCCAACAGGGAGAGAGTATCTACAGGTATCTATAGTGTAACGAAAATAAAGCAACATCGAGAGAGGAATACTCTTTACCCAGGAGCACTTTTAGCAACACACCAAAAATTGCATGCTGGAAGGGCAAGCCAACAGGGAGAGAGTATCTACAAGTATCTATGCTGTACCGAAAATGAAGCAACATCGAGAGTGGAATACTCTGTTTTCAGAAGCCTACACAGCTGTAGCACTTATGGTCTGCCAAAAGCAGCATACCCTTGACCCTGGATGGATGCAGTGTATCAAAATTGCAGACAATTTGCCTAATTCGCGCCAAAGCCCAACTCGAAACGGGATGAGCCGCGCAATGGGAATGAGAATGGGAATTGCTGCGGCGGCTATAGCCAAGATTTTGCGAAGGCATCGGCACAACTACAATTATTGTTTGCGGCTTTTCAATTGCTCCTGCCCCTGCTAAGCCCCTGCGCTCTCCTTTCGCTGCAGTCCGTCATCATAAGGTGAGAATATAATAGCGCAATCGTGAGATGCGTGACTGCAATTGCCCACAGAACAGAGCCTCTACCTCATCAATGTAGATGCTAACCAATAATGTCCGGATGTGCTGGATAAGGCTATTGGAGCTGTCTGATAAGCGCGCAGTCCAAACAAACAAATAATATGGCACGATTTGTGGGCTCCAACCAAGTTGGAGGACTGCGCTTTGCCTTTAACTAATTGACGTTTATTATGGCTCTTGGACAAATTGAAGGCTGCCCTATGAGGACTAAGAGGTAGCATGTGGGAGATGCTCCCCCATGTTGCAACACATATTTAATTAAAAATGAAAAGTTCTGGCAAAGAAGTGGCTGCCGCTCCTCTCCAGCTGCCCGCTGTCTGGCTGGCAACAAAGCGGTTGCGGAAAATTAAAAGTTTTTTATTTTGTTGTGTCACGTTTGTGTGGGGGGGGGGTCTGGGGAGCGGGAAACTGCACGGAAAACTGGGAAAATGCCATATGTGAAATGAAAGCATAGCGCACACTGTCTACATTTGGGTATAATTGAGCGAAAGTTTTTGGGGGTTCGCTTTTAAATTTTCATCTTACATCAAGTCGAGAGTTTGTTTTCTTTCTTCGCTCTAAAAGATTCCATAACCCTTAAGCCTTTGATTGCTTTTTATTTTGCTGCTTTTTATTGTATCCAAGATTTTGTTTGCTTAGACCATAAAATTTGCCTTTTGGTTTTACTTCTATTGAACTTTTGGAAAACAACTAACTGCCAACCTTACTCCTCGGCATCCAACGTTTTTGTATCCTTTACACGCGTTAAAAATGCAAAAGCTTAAAAGTCAGTCATAAAATGTGAAATAAAAAACTTTTGTCAAGTCCTACATACCATATTAAAGCCAAAGTCAAGTCTATTAAACTTTTTTGCTACACAAAGTTGCCAGCTTCTCTGGACGGGAGCCACCCATCCCAACCCAGTTGCTCGCTGGTTACAACTTTGGCCATGTATAAAACATATGATTTTTGCTTTATGGCCCCGCGGGCCAATTTATGTCTAGAACAAATAATGGGCCACAAACAAAGCCAACGAGCAAAACGAACAGAATCCGAAACAAAATAAAGCAAAACTTGACAGTATTCTAGAAGTATCCTGGTACATAGCAGGATGCCAGTAGACAAGCTAGACACAGCTGGCGAGTTGTTCTAATAAAATAAACCTGAATGAATGTGGCTTGCGTTTGTCGCCGTTCTACCCGTTTAATACCCTTTTAGAAGCGGAAAAGTAGGTAAATGGGGAATCCTGCAATTGTGCAAAAATATATGGAACCAGTAAAACAACATGCATGCTATGACCCTATAAAATATATTGCTGGATCTTTGTGCTGCTTTAATTGGGAGGGTGTTCAGCTTTTATTGTACTTTTTCTTATACCCTATTTGAAGGAATTATAAATATGAACACCTAGGATGTAGGAAGAAAGTGGTGTTGATACACAGATGTTGATCTGCATGGGGTTCCATGAGATTTGTAAATGCCTGAACC
>JBAMAX010003368.1:0-295894 GCA_037043745.1 Chymomyza amoena
CCTCTATAGATTTTTCACAATTAACTTTAAATCTTTTTGCGGAAGTTCAGAAAAACCAGAAGGTCACTCATTTTTTAATGGAAACTATTATAACTTGAAAAATTTATAATTGGAAGTAATTTTACAAAACAAAACTTTGCGCAAAATTGCAGATGCCCCGTGGTATATCCGAAATCGAAACCTTCACAAGGATCTAGGCATTCCCTATGTGGGTGATGTATTGAATAAACTTAGCGACCGTTACGCTGATCGCATAAGGAACCATCCGAACTCGCTTGCATGTGCCCTGGCCGGTCATAGACCAAGAAGACGCCTAAAACGCCTTCATCCAAACGACCTCAGAAGGCGTGTCTACTTGATTTTTTTTTTTTTAAATATTGTATATATATAGAGTAATCTAGATGACACCACACAAAAGGTTTTTAAGTGTATAGTGACTTACTTTTTCATAAATGTTGGATTATAACCCATAAAATCAAGGGTTGATTTTCCAATAATAAATAAAAAATAGGTAAAAAAAAAATTGGAACTCACTTTGGGGCAATCGTGCGGTGCCCACATATCTCTACGGCTCTGACATAATGACGATTTTAACTTTTTTATTTATCGATTTATGAAAAACTTGGTCAGGGGCTGATTGCAGCACTATTACTACTATTGTTAGTATAAAATATTATAAAGCTCCTATTAGAGCTATATCATATAGTCAACCGATTTAGATTAAATTTGGTACAGTTCTTGGGCTCTGCAAAAAATTGCAAATGTGTTTCCAATCTATTAACAAACAAACGAATTACAAAGAATTTTTTTCAAAAAACGGTTTTTTGGCCGATCGGTCCTATTGGAGATATATAATATAGTAAAAAAATATATAATATTGTTAAAAATTATTTACAATGCTTGAGTAACATTAAAGTCAAATCTTTGTCAATTTTTGCAACATTTTGTCAATTTAAAAAAGAAAAAAAGCTTTAAAAATGCACTAGAGCGCTCTCTGGCGGATTGCTCGACCCCAAAAACCTCTAAATACACATTTGGCTAAAGAAAAAATACGTTTTTTGGCCATTTCAATGCAATGTCTAAGGCGATTATGGACTATTTAAAAAAAAACCTATTTTGAAAAGGTGGCAGATTCGAAATTTATTTTAGACCCATAGTTCCTTGGGCAAAGTTGCTTCAAATGACCCAAAGAATCAAAATCGCCGTGAGCCTTTATACCGAAAAATTTGATCCACCCTAATGTACACATACTTATTTCCATGAGTTACCTCGTTAATGAGTTTGTTCCCAAACCCCAGACCCTCCCAATTTACATCTCTGAACATTTTGGGAAGCTTAAAATTTGGTATAGTGCCATGAGAAATATTCACAGATTTTCGCAAGGTTTCGTAAATTTAAAAAAAAAAATGTTAAACATGTATTCCTCGTCTCCAAGAATCTAGAGAAAAAATATTTTTTGCCATTTCAATGAAATCTCAAATTTTTTGTTTAAAAACCTACGAAATTTGATAATTAAAAAAGACTATAAGTCTTGGTATCATAAAAATCTTGAAGTTAAATAACACTAGTTAGCTCAAAAATTTAAAACTCGTTAAGTGAATCTTCGTAAAAAAAATTTTTTTTTTTCCTAATTTTGGATAGCGAAATACGAAAATAGCAACCATTTTTTTCGAGTTTTTTCGAAAAACTAGTTTTTGGGCACATTTTCAGTTATTCGGTAATATTTCGTAAGCCAAATTTAATCGACATGAAAAATTTATGATTATATCGAAAGGTATTGATATGCTCTTTACAGACAAAGTTACAAGCACCCAAAGGCGAAAAAAAAGTATTAATATTTTACGATCATTTTCAAAGTTACAAACTTTTAGCTTGCCTTTTATTTAAACAAAAAAAAAGTTTAAATTATGTTAAGCTTAAGGGCCAAAGAGAATTCTTTTACGAAGATTTCGTCTAAGATCTGTGAAATCGGATAGGAACTGTTTTGAAGAAGTAACTGAACACAAATGATGAATTTTGAGAGAAAATTATTTTTTCAACCATTTTATTTTTGCTATTTTTCCATAGCATCTACAATACTTACCCTTAGATTATGGCAGTTGAATATAAGAATTTTAAAATCTCTATATCTACCATTTCTATTTTTTTTTCGCCGGAGGCGTTTTTCACAAGAGGTGGGGCACTGCATCCAAAAGGTCTTTTGAACTATAGCAGTAGGTCTTTTGTTGGTATTGACCTAAGATGGAAGAGACTAATCCGTTCCTTTCAATGTGACAGGCTCTGTCCCATTCCAGTGCTAGGCTGTCACCAGAACATGTCTGGTGGTTTCATTGTCTTCTAGATAGAGCCTGCACTCTGAAGAGTCCCATAGGCCAATTTTCTGTAGATGGTATCTAATAGTGTGGTGGCCAGATAGGAGCTTTACGTCCGCTCTACCAAGACCTTTTGTCTTGATCGCATCCACAGGTTTGACAAGCACCTTTGCCTGACGAAGCCCGGGAAGGGAGAGCCAGTATCTTCTTTGATCTTCTGCAGGCCATTTGTTTATCACAAAACGGCACAGGAGATGTAGTCAGGGTGAAGGCAACCTGTCGAGCTAGATCGTCAGCGATCGTGTTACCATCCACTCCCGAGTGTCCAGGCACCCAACATAGCACGACTTTGTCTCGGTGTTTGGAGGTTGTTATGGCATTCTTTAAGCATCCTGGAGGAGATGCTTCAGGATGACAATGCTCTAATAGCAGCTTGGCTATCTGAATAAATGCATATGTATGCTCCTCTAGTTCCCTTGAGAGGGATACTAAGGGCGCAGATCTCTATGGCATGAATCTCCGCTTTAAAGACGCTGGACCAGATGCTCATTGCGGTAGAGATTCTGGTGTTGGGTCCAGCAACTCCAACACCTACACCCTGCTCAGTTTTGACCCATTCGTGAGCATTGTTGCCACCGGAGGCTTCCACAGAGGCTGCCATCAGCACAAGTCTCCCGACTTGGGAGAAGAGATCTAAATTTCTTATTATGAAATAGTTCCGTGATCATAAGGTCTGATCTAGAGCAGATAGAGCAGATACCCTTTATCATAATCAGATGAGCGTATAATACAGTTCCATTGAACTATTGTTTCTAAAGATTTCGTTTCCAAGTTTGGCAGTTAAAAGGATGCTTCTCTCCGTTTGGTCAACGTTTAATAAAATTAAATATAGATCCTAATAAAAAATGCGATGTTGACATTTTCAAAACATAACCAGCTTTTCATAGTCAGTCTATGAATACTTTTTCATAGTAGACTTAAAACATTTCTATCACTATCACATTAACTATTAGTTGTTATTCATAAATATTTACTTTGATTCGTTTTAATTTCGAAAAACTCTCTTTGGTAACATGTCATAAACACGCTTTTCAATCTAAAGCACTCCAGAGTGTTCCGTGTTCCTTCTGACATGCAGTTTCTCACGAACTTGTCAACACTAAACTAATAAAACAGAAATTGTCATCAAGCTATAAATTATGAACTCAGTGTTGTAAAATGCACAGAGCTTATTAAAAACGCAATGTACTCGAAACTAATACCTATGTTCTCATCTACATACATGAATATGACGACACATATACATGTGCATATACACATACACACATGCATGAAGATATATTTCAATATAAATTATTGTCAGTTTGAGTGCATAAAATGTTCCATGAAGAGAAAAAATGTATTACGCAAAACACGTTATTCATCGTTAAAGCAACTGCACACAGTCGACATGGCATTTGACAGAGATACAGAGAGAGAATGGAGAGAGAGAGAGAAAGAGTGTCATAGAGAGCGGGGGGAGAGAGGCGACAACGACGACAGACGTGACTGCGTTGAGATGAATGTACGGGGCGTATGCGCAATGCGATATGCAACAAATTGCTAAACAAATCAAATTTATTGCAAGAGTTGCGCGAGCAAACACAGACAAAACAGCGCCAACACCAACAAAAATCGTCAACAATGCGAGCAACAACAACAACGACAACAACTTTGGAAAAAAATCTTATTCGAGAGGTGTCCTGACGATGGAATACTCTTTATCCTTTTTCATACAAAAATAAACTAATTTTGTGGACTTGGAAACAATAATTAACATTACATTGGGATTATGTGGAGTCTCATCCGTCATTTGGAAGACCTGACCTTATCTCCCATAAACTAAGTAATATCCAAGCGAAAGTGAATGATCTCGAGATCCTTGCAGCAAAGTTTGGCTCTCGATAAACGCATCCAAAACCAAAGCGTTGCGTCTCAACCACACCAGCCAAGGTAGCATAATCATCTGCGGGAACACTATCAACTTTGTCGATAGTTTCTTATAGCTTGGCACCACAATTTCCACCAGTGGTGGGGTGGATGAGGATATAGAGAATCGTCTAAGCAAAGCGCGATCAGCGTTTTGGAGCTTATTCCGCAAATGGAGAAACCAACAAATAAGCAGAAGAACAAAGCTGAGGATCTTCAATGGGAGCGTCAAATCCATTTTGTTGCATGGCAGCGAGACGTAGCTGGCCCCGCAGAGAATGATTTTGAAAGTACAATCATTCGTCAACAAGTACCTTAGAATTACATGTGGGATATTCTGGCCAAACAACGCGGAACTAAGGCACTAGACTAGTGAAGTTCCTATCTGTACCCAGGTAAGAACACGGAAGTAGCATTGGAACGGTCATGCTCTTAGAAAAGACCGAAGCAGCATCGTCAGGTTATTTTGGAATGGAACCCACAAGGAAGCAGACGAGTTGGAAGGCCAAAGGCAACCTGAAATCATACAAAACTAAACGAATTGTCCCTACACAATATCAGCTAGGACACAGCAAAGCAAACTGCGCCAAACAGAGTCCGGTGGAAAGTTCGTGTTGTAGCCCTAAGATCACTGGAAGAGTACTAAATGGAAAAAAAAAAATGTATTCTAATCAGCTGACTGTGGAACTGAGTTAGATTTCTTTCGATTTTAATAGTTCCTGCGTTCCTTGAACATTTTCTTACCAATTAATTGAATTACATTTTCTGCTTCTCAACGATGTCATTAACTTTTATTGGGAAACATTAATCAGCATTATAATATGGAACTATCTGGTTATGACTAACCGGCCATATAAGGCAAAAACTGCGTATACGTAATGTTATCTAGAAGTTTTACCATTATCAAAATTTTTAAAACAAATGTGGTAAGAGGATGATGTTCATGAAATGATGAGCTTTCATGGATGACAGCTGAAGGGTTATTTGAGGTGTAGCCGAGTTTTACGCTTTTATTGCAACTTAGCTTTGGGATCATCCAAAGATTACGTGTAGTTGAATTTCGTCAAAATAGACCGCCCCCTTCCACTTGTGACACTGTAACGGAATATTTTTGAAGATTTTCCATAGATTTTTGTGTCTCGTGACTCTTCGCCAGAATTCCCCTCCCTCCAGGAGTGTCATGTAGTTAATCAATGATCTCTTTGTGATAGAATAATCTGAAGATAACCTTATAAATCCCTAGTAACTTTTATTTCGATTTATTGTTTTCAACGATGGTTTTTAAATGTTTCGTTGTTGAAGCTGCAACCGAGGTCAAAAAGGCCTTTGTTTCTGGCGTATCTGACATCTATCTAGCTATTTGGCCATTATATCGGTTGTCGGTCTCATTCGCGGAAATTATTCCTCTTCCGCGTTTTCAATATTGATCCTACCGTCGCTAAATGATGATCCCAAAGAATCAATAAAAGCATTCCCTGGTTTACCCATCGCTGAGGCAGGCGTTCCTGTGGGCGACATCCTTTCAGTGACTTTATCCGGAATACCATTTCAGCTGAAGCACTCTCATACACATGGAAATCAACATCCACATTTGTCAGTCCGAAGATTCACCGAAGGATTCTTCTTTCGATATCCTCTAATGTTGCCAGGGTACCAAGATAGACTTTAAAATACCTCGTTTTACGTGGTTTTCTGAGACTACATCGGAGATCTCGTTTTCTGGTATTTTTTTGCCTTCAGATTTGGATTCGGACTCATTTGTGGCATTATGTAATTAACAAACCTAATTATTAAAAAATAGTTTTCTTGTAAATGTTAGCATAGGTTAGGTTAGGTTACACCGATTGGCCCCGGAAGGGAGTCACACATAGACTATAGTCCTAAGTGGAACCGTAAGATGCGGCTGGTGTACAATGCACGTTAGTCTTCGAGTATGTATCGAGTCGAGTATAGCTTTTGAGGTGTCCTGTCGGCTGCCTCTTTCAGTACGGTAAGCCAGGGTTTTCCTAGATATTTTAGTCTTGATGCTCTGGATAAATAAAGCGAAGTTTTACAAAACTTATTTAAAATAATTAAAAAGAACTCATCTTGGAATTGAGGTATTGTAGATTTTTTAAAACACGATTTTAATTAATTTTTTTTATATTTCTCAAGAATGTTATCAACCTTTATTTATACAATATTCTCCAGTTCTCCATGCCACGGTTCTTTTGGTCAAAACTTCGCTGACACACGTCACAGCCAATCAAAAATGCCATTCACTTGAAATTTGGTACAGATGTTCGGGAAGAGTGTACCGACACAACAAAACAAAAAAAATCGAAAATAAGTTGCCCGCGAAATTTGAAAAGTCGCCTTACTTTTTGAACGCACCTCGTATACGTTCTTGGTTATTTTGAGATATATTTTTTTTTATATACGGAAATTAAACCCAGTGTGCACTGTAAGCCCTTTTATTTCAAACTATATTTTTCTTAGAGACCAGATTGGTAGTAGTTTCCAATTGGTACATTAATTTTTTTTTTTTTTGGCTCAAAATTGTACTCAATTGAATGGCTATATAGCAAATTTTGAGACTTTTGTTCGTATAGAAAAATATTTATATATCGTTGCATAGTTCGAGCTTATACACTTCGGAGATCCAACGAAAAGCTCGCTCGACAGGCACTTCGTTGGAACCCTCAGGAGAGAGGTCGTCGCGCTGGTACGCCGGAAAAAACATGGAGAAGATCTACTGACCATGAACTAAAAGCCGCCAGCTACTCATGGAATGATATCTGCCATGAATCCCGTAAAAGAGTTCGCTAAAGAGGATTGTCGCGGCTCTATGCTACACTGGGAGTCGCAGATGACAGAAAAGAAGCATAGTTCAATGAAATTCTTAGTCCCTTGCTTTTATGATCTCTGAGCTATAGTTGATCATACAGACGGACAAGGCGGCGAGACGATCCTTACCATTTTGTTATAAGCAACTTAACATCCGCCCTTATCCTGCTCTTTACAAAAATTTCACATTTCTGTAATACCCTTAAACCAAGTGTAAAGGGTATAAAAAATACGCATGTAAAACGCCAGTGAGATAGCAAAAATTAATATGAGTCGCCATTTTATTTTTCGGTACGCCCGCGGCTGATATCGCAATGTGTGTGTGTGTGGGTGTGTGTATGTGTGTGTGCGTGCGTGTGTGTGTGTGTGTGGGTGTATATGTGTGTTTGTATAACTTCATTTTGTTTTGTTTGCTAGTATTGTTTTTTTGTTGACTCTTGTTTGCTTTTGTTTAAATGCATTTTTAGTAACGCCAACTCAGATACAAACTCAGCAGGCGCAAAACCCGTCCAACAACAACAACAACCACAGCACACAGTCTGCATAACAACATGGCGGTCGTTTAGAACTGAAGTCCGACTTGTACTGCCTTCAAATTTATGCCAGATTGCTGCTCTTTCACCCTACCTCCCCTCTCTCTATGTCCTGTATGCTCAAAAATGTACAATGGTTGGAAATGGGTTTCCTTTGTTAATATGGAAGGCACTTAGCTTATAATCAACTTAGCAAAGCCAAAGTAAGAGTTTTAATAAGATTATTTTTGCACCCATTAAATAAATAAATATTGTTCTTAATATTTATATTTTTAGTTTTTTTTTTATATTTTGAGGAAATTTTTAATAATTGAATCCATTATGCAGTTGCCTTTTTTATGTTTAGTAAAGGTTAAAATTTTTGTTTCCATTTTGGCAATTTGGAAGCTATTTTATTATTTTTTACATTTAAGCAAACTAAACACGCATACATACAAAAACTCCATTTCACATAAACACATACAGTGATGTAGTAGCTCACACACACACAGATGCACTGCAACACAGACACTTATTCATCAGCCGGAAGTTTGTTTACTGTTGCAACTATTTCTTGCAGCCGCCATTGTTGGTTTTGTTGTTGTTGTTGTTGTAGCTGAGCAGACTTGTTAGTTGTTCGTGGGTGTTTGCCGCTCATGCAAATTGCATAAGTAACGCAAACAAAAAAAAAAAAGGACAACAAGAGCGAAATATAAAAATATGGTACAGTCGAGTCGGTGTCCGACATTAGGATACGCTGCACACATTTTTTCCACTAATGTTTCTTGAGAAATGTAGACATGTTCGTCAGACGATGATTTTTTTTTATTTGTAAAAGTTTTTTTGTTTTTTCAACCTCTGTACAGCCTAAATTATATTTAAAAACAATTTTTACAAATGGTCCAAATCTTTTCAAAAATAAATTTGTTGCAAATAAAAATTGCAAGAATTTTCTTTGGTGTCACCCGAAAATAAATTATTTTTTTCGATACGTGACGAGAAGTGCTTTTAACTGTAAACTAGAGAATGTTAAAAAATGTTTGCCCTACAAAATGAGCAAATATCAGGGAAGAATATTTGGAGCAAATATTTGCTGAGCTGCTATATAAATATTTGCTTCATGTAGTGCTAGCGTAAGTAAGAAGACAGCTTCCAGACGATTGCACTACTCCACAGTAAAAAATATCAAAAATTTTAGGTTATTGAGATCTCAAAATTTGTGAATTCTGGATCATTATATATAATTTTTTACCTTTTCTCTTTCTTTTTTTCAACGAATTCAAGATTTTTGCTACAAAAATAACTAGTAAACATTAAGAAATTTCAAGCATTTTTAAAATTAGCTTAATGGTGTTAATAAAACTTCATTAGCTTTAATGAAAATATATATATTTAAATAAATTAATAAAAATAACTTACCTTATTTCGCGTTGGCTTATTGCTTTATAATATTCCTTTAAGATTGAATTATAATAATTCTATCCTCGTCTGAAAATATAAAAAATAATTTTTTTATTACATCAAATTTCTGAATTGAAAATTATTAAGTTTTCTGAAACTTTTTTACTTATTTTAGTGTGGTATTTCTTATTTTTTTATATTTGCACTCGATTTTAAAAATTGGTTGGGATATCAATAGGAAAAAAATAAAACGCGTACGGATAAAACTTTTTGAAACCAATTGATATCTATAATTGCAAGAACAAGTTGTTTATAATATTAGACGATTATGGATAAATCTCCTTCCGAGATGATGGTAAATCGTTGGGTTAAAAAACTTATTCGCTACCCTCTGCCTCTAGCACATATATGGAAAAAATATTATACACCTAAACCTACAGATACAGAGTATAAAAACCCAAAATCGCAAACAAAGAAATTTCGAAATTTCATTACTCCATGCATATACTTTTTAAATTTATACTATTTGTATGTTTTATAGTAGAGCATCAATCCGACCGCTCCTACTTACGGAAGTAGAAGCTTTAGTATGCCGCCCCTGCCCGCTGAATTATGCGCCAGTAACTACACCAACTACACCACAAACAACAAACTTATTTAAAACTTTTTGCGGATAAACTGGTTACTTGGCAGATACTTTTGAAGCTCGGAAATATTGTTTGGTTTTAAGTAGAGTTTTTGAAAATATTTAAGCTGCAGTCTGACTAAGAAAATGGCAATTAAGTGCTCATATGAATATTGAGGAACAACATTAAACGTCTATAACTCCAAAGCAAGAACAGATATGGCAATAATGAGCACAAATTTACAGCAGTCGCATCGAGATTCAAAAGGATAAGTTTGTTTTTCTTTATTTTAAATAATTATAACTTCTGAACGAGTTGAGCTTCACTTAAAAAGCAGCCTGGGCTTAATCATTTTCTTTGACCTAATCACCGATATTGTTCAATGATTCCACTGTTTCTTATTTCAAGCATTTCATTTCCAACAAAATCAAACTGGGTCAGGAAATTAGTTCAACCGAGGCGAGGAAATACAAAAAATCGTAGCTTGCGACTTGAGTGACCTGATCGCTTGCCGATTTTATGGGAAAAGTATGGGAAAGTTGTCTGTTACGGCAAGAGAAACGAACACAAGAGGATAGCATCACATGTAAACCGGATATCGGGGTGTCATCGAAGACGAACAAATATATTAGGTTGTCAAAAAGTCTTGCGGTATTTCCGCAAGCTTGTCTTTGCAAGCGCGTAGTTCTAGTTATATTCGTCGCATCGGTTCACGCTAGAGCTTTTTGAAAGCTCTTTTCACGTGCTAACACGTGTTTGATTAATTGTTGTTTGCTTTTAGTCGTTCGTGAGTTATAGCGTCGCAAACATGGAGCAAAATAAAGAGAAAATACGGCATATTTTACAGTACTACTACGATAAAGGCAAAAATGCATCTCATGCTGCCAATAAAATTTGTGCAGTTTATGGACCCGATACAGTTTCCATTTCCACCGCACAACGATGGTTTCAACGTTTTCGTTCTGGTGCAGAGGTGATCGAAGATGCGCCACGGTCCGGAAGGCCTGTTGTCGAAAATTGCGATAAAATCGCTGAATTGATCGAAAGAGACCGGCATAGTAGCAGCCGTAGCATAGGCCAAGAGCTGGGCATGAGTCATCAAACCGTTATAAGCCATTTGAAGAAGCTTGGATTGAAAAAGAAGCTCGATGTATGGGTACCACACGACTTGACGCAAAAAACATTTTTGACCGTATGGATGCATGCGAATCGCTTCTGAATCGCAACAAAATCGACCCGTTTTTGAAGCGGATGGTGACTGGCGATGAAAAGTGGGTCACTTACGACAACGTGAAGCGTAAACGGTCGTGGTCGAAAAGCGGGGAAGCTGCCCAGACGGTGGCCAAGCCTGGATTGACGGCCAGGAAGGTTCTTCTGTGTGTTTGGTGGGATTGGCAGGGAATCATCCACTATGAGCTGCTCCCCTATGGCCAAACGCTCAATTCGGACCTGTACTGCCAACAACTGGACCGCTTGAATGCAGCACTCATGCAGAAGAGGCCATCTTTGATCAACAGAGGCCGAATTGTCTTCCATCAGGACAACGCCATGCCACACACATCTTTGGTGACGCCCCAGAAGCTCCGGGAGCTCGGATGGGAGGTTCTTTTGCATCCACCGTATAGTCCGGATCTCGCACCAAGTGATTACCACCTATTTCTGTCCATGACGAACGCGCTTGGTAATCGGAAGTTGTCCACAAGAGAGTCCTGTGAATATTGGCTCTCCGAGTTTTTTGACAATAGGGAAGCGAGCTTCTATAAGAGGGGCATTATGAAGGCATCTCGTTGGGAACTCGTCATCGAACAAACGGCGCTTATTTGACTTAAATCGCATTATTATAACCAATTTTATGAACAATTGAAAATTCAATAAAAATACCGCAAGACTTTTTTGACAACCTTATATATAACCTATAACTTAACGAGAAGACCAACCACAAATATAAACCTTGATTCATCTCAGTCGGGCCGACATCTATTTTGGATAAAAATATGAAGGCAATCTGATAAATTGTACTTCCTCAACATTAAATAGTGATAGCTCCTAAACTCAAAGACTTAGAGCAAAAGTAAGCTTAATTGATATTCATTATTTTCTCAAATTGATATACCAATGACTTCAAAACGGGAAGACTGTCCAGAGCTTGTAACCAAGAAGAACCAAAGCAAGATGTATATAGTATGTTAGATGCCTACATGGCGAAAAATTTATTCTTCCGGAAACTATAATTTTAACTACCCGCGATGAATACTTTCCATCAAATTATTGTTTTTAATTTTTTTGTTTAGTTGACAAGACTGTCCTTCGTTACTATGTCACTAAATGGCATGATCTGTTAACTAGTTTGCTTACAGGACAGAATTTTTTATCATATTACGTGTCTTTAACCAAATATTGTGTGCGGAGTCGTTGCGAGTGTTGGAAAAGGCTTAGGGTGAATCTGATGCCTTGTTCCAAATGTCCTTTAACGTCTAATCTAATCGTGAAGTAGCTCGTTTAATCTTTGCTGCTAGAAATCGTGCTAAAAGAGCTGTAATTGTGAATGAATGAAAACTAATTCAATATCATCGATCAACCAACGTATTCGTCGGACTTTGCCTTAAGTGACCTGTTTTTCTTTCCAAAACTTAGGTTGCCAATCCGTGCAACCCGCTTCGATATAATTGAGGCCATAAAAGAAAATTCGCTAAGGGTGCTGAAGGGCATCCCGGCCGAAGCCTATAAGGCATGCATTCATGATTGGAAAAAGAGGTGGCATTTAAATATTGCTTTAAAAGGGGCATATTTTAAAGGAAAAAATAAGCATCGATGACCATTTGAAATTATGAGTTATATTTATAATTCCCGGATACTTTTTGATTGCAATTTATAAGAAGCTTATCGAAAAAGGTTAATTTTTCTCAACTTTAATTGAGCATAATTTCTTAAAGAGATCAGCAAGGACAGTGAAATGCGTGGAAAATGAATCGGCATGTTAGGTGCTCAGACCATCTTAATCAAAAAGTTTCCGGAATCCAAAATAGAAGATTCATTTATTATCCATCCAAATCGTTATTGTACCCTTTAAAAATATTCCCCATCGAGTGCGGTGCACTTATGCTAGCGCTTGATACAATCCTCGGAATATTTTTTATAATCGGTTTCTGGTATGACCATTACAGGCATCTTAGATTTTTCCAAGAAATCGTCTCGGGTGCTGTAAGGAAACGTGTTTTAATCGACCGAATAGGAAAAATTCGGTGGTTGTTGGATGGTAATATTACATTTTTATCCAAATGGTTTTGGAAATCATGTTTTTTTTTTTTTTTTTTTGATATTGTCCCCTACAAAGTGTTCCCCATCGCTTGGTCTAATCCTCGAAATAATTTGTATATCAGAGCCCTCTTAAATTTTTCCATGACCTCATTATGGGTGCTGTCACATATTCCACGGAGCGGTTTTTTAAATCGACCTAAAAGGAAAAACCAGCTGGGAGCAAAGGCAGGTGAATTCCGTGGATGTTGGATGGTATTTATTCTATTTTTACTTAAATAGTCTCGAAAATCATGTGACTACGCAAAAATACTTCTTTTGCATAAAATTCAGGTCTTTTGGCACCAGCTTTGCGACACATCTGAAGACTAATTCTTAAAGCGAAATGTCTTGAAAGAATCCAAAAGTCCTCTGCTAACTCTCTAAGGGTCAATAGGCTTTTTACGGTCATCCATTTTTTGATTGTGTTGATGCTTTCGTAGATTTTCGATGTCGATGATCTTCCACTGCATTCGTCATAGTTGAAGGACTGACAGCCACTTCTGAGTCGTGCGTGTCACAAGTAAATAGCTGTTTTCTTCAGAGTATCATTGGCGAAACTTTTTCGTAATATTTGCAATGTCGTCGCCCTTTCTTTAACGTAAAATAGAAAACAGACTTGTTGTTGTCGCAATTCAAAACCATTTTTAAAATTGTAAAAAATCGAAACCATGCATAATGGCAGATATACTCAATACGGCGTTACTTTTACAAATGTGAATCTTTCAAGCTTAAAATTTCATAGATTGTCCAATGACAGATTTGACAATTTAAGAAAAAAAGAGACATCAAGTTGGGTGACTGACACGCCACATGGTAATGATTCCGGGAACTTTTCCATCAAGGTGTGAGACCCATAGGAAAATGTTAAGCTTTCTTAATATAAGATGAATAACTAGAGCGGGTTGGATCAAAATGTGGTACTCAAACGCAGCCTTAAATTCAAAATTCTAATAAAGCCAATTTTCAATTTGAATTAATGAAATCTTCAAAAAGATCCTTATGACTAAACATTTTTTGGCGCCCCCTAATTAGCGTCTGATTAGCCACTATGAGAGACAGCTGCTAAAACTGCTTCTGTTGGCCCGCACAAATTGGTAGCTTCCGTAATGTATTAAGTTTTGTTTGCAGCTTCAGCACAAAGCCTAGTCGACGAGTTCTGGGAACTCGGCCATGTTGGCATCGTAAAAATTTTCAATTTCATTTGCTTTGCACAAAGGAGGGCGGTTTCAGTCAACAACAATGGCCTGAACAGAAGAGTCAGCGGTCCGGGCCGAGGCAGTGTCAGTTGCAGCATTGCGGCCGAGTCAGCTGACGTAGCTGCAGCGGAACCCTGCTGGCATATCGATGGTTGCCACCTTTATGCGAGTTGGGAACCAATAAAAGTGTCAGGCACGGACGCCTGACAAAGCGCTGCTTTGTATTTATGATGAGCTCCTGTGCGGGCACGCTTTGCTCTGGGTGGGCTGCTGGCTAACTATGCGCTTTCGTCCTGCAGCCCATTGACGAACTATTGAAGTGCCAACGAGGGGACTGAACGTATGACTGTCAGTTTTAAGGAGTAAGAGAATTAAGTGGTGCGGGTCGAACAGCACAGCTGGATGCCTTCGATTTGAAATTGGAACAGAGCATAGTTTCGGAATTGATGGAATTCCAATAAATTTTTTTTTCTTGGCAAGTGGGAACATGTGCGCCATATTTTGTTTGGCATTTGAATTTTGAGTCCGGGCTTAGCTTTCCTTCAGTCTTAACCCTTTGGCATTGTCGCTTTGGCTGCATTCAATGGGCAATAAATTATGGTTAAATTTAATTTGAGGTGCTGCTGGCACCAAAGCCCAATGGCTACAAATGCAGTTTCAGTTGCTGTGGTTTCGTCTTGGCAAGATTTAATGAAAAAAAAATAAAAATTTTGAAAGTTTTATGACTGAAAAATCCATATTTTATGGTTTAAATTATTTGTTAGAAAACAAAAAAACAAAACGAGCGGTTTTTAGCAGCTAATCCAAGAAGAGCCTTAAAATAATATATTTTTCAATAACTAGTTAGTTGTTTTTCCGAAAAAGGGTTCCTCACAGAGAGGGGGGGCACTGCGACCAAAAGGTCTTTTGTACCATATCATTAGGTTAAAACAAAAACCTTTCAGCTTTCTTCATGAATAGCAGTAGGTCTTTTGTTGGTGTTGACCTAAGATGGAAGGAACTAATCCGTTCCTTTCCCTTGTGACAGGCTCTGTCCCATACCAGCGCAGGGCAGTCACAGAGAATATGTCTGGTGGATCCAACGTCTTCTAGGCAGAGCCTGCGCTCTGAAGGGTCCGATAGACCAATTTTCTGTAGTTGGTATTTAACAGTGTAGTGGCCAGATAGGTAAGCTACCAGGAGCTTTAGGTTCGCTCTGCCAAGACCTTTGTCTTGATCGCATCGAGAGGTATGACAAGCACATTTGCTTAACGAAGCCCCGGAAGGGAGAACCAGTATCTCCTATGTTCTCCTGCAGCCTATTTATCATGGTTTTGATTGTGGACCAACCAATACCACAAAACGGCGCAGGAGATGCAGTCAGGATGGAGGATCGCTGACAATCTAACACGACAGGGGTCGGCGATTGTTTTACCATCTACTCCTGAGTGTCCAGGTACCCAACTTAGCACGACTTTGTTCCGGGCGGAAAGGGTTTGGAGGTAGTTATGGCATTCTTTAACCATCCTGGAGGAGATGCTCCAGGATGATAACGCCCTAATAGCAGCTTGGCTATCTGAATAAATGCAGATGATTGCTCCCCTAGTTCCCTGGAAGAAGGATACATCTCTATGGCATGAATCTTCGCTTGAAAGACGCTGCGCCAGATTCCCATTGCGTTAGAGATTCTGGTGTTGGGTCCAACGATTCCAACACCTACACCCTGCTCAGTTTTGGACTCAACCGTGAATCATCGTTGCCATCGGAGGTTTGCACAGGGGCTGTTATCAGCCCAAGCCTCCCGACTTGGGAGAAGAGATCTAAATTTCTTGTTATGAAATAGTTCCGTGATTATAAGATTTGATCTAGAGCAGATCGATACATCACGAAGGGAATATAGAAGTGCGGCATGACCAGTGTCACTTACTAAGAGTCCAGATGCGATCTGGATACGTTGTAGTAGTTAGTTAGTTCATTTTATGTAATAGGATTTCCTAATATTATTTCCTACAAATCATACTATGTCTAGCTCAATAATTAACAATGTAGCGTCCTTTAAAAAAAAAGCTCAGAGCAGTCTCCAGATTTTAAATTCAAACAAAGTTTTTTTTTTTAATTACAAAGTCTCTTTTCATTTGTATGTATTCCTGTTCTAGTAAATTCCTTCTTTTTTTTTTGTTTGGGTTCAAATTGCAATGTTTAACAAAAAAAAAGGGGGGATAAAATAATTTGGGGCACATAAACATAAAGATAGCTGCGAAAGAGAAAGTTTTTCAACAACAGAAACAGCGACAACATAAGCAGCATGAAAATCGGCAAACTTTTTAAAATTTTCTCATTACGCAATGGCGGAAGCTGCTGCAGCTGCAGCGGGGTCGACAGTGGGGCAGGGCAACACTGGCCCAACCGGAAATGCATCAGTGTCAGTTTTGCGCGAGCTCTCCACGCAATTTCGTTAAGAAGTGCGCAAAGTTGTTAAATTTTACGATTTAATTGCGAAACTATTAAAAATTACGTCTCTTTCGCGGCGCTTTTGTTGCACTGCCGCTTGCTATCTTTAGCTCTTGGTCGCACTCGCAGAATCCTTTGCGCGCTGCCAACTCATTTTGAACATTGTGGAAATTTTTGTTGTTTTGGGCTGATGTCGTTGGTGTTACATACTGTAACCAAAAGGGTGCATAGGGTACTATAGATTTGCAGAACGAGATATAATAAGCTTTAAGTTTTTTATGTATAGAGCTTCAAGACTGCGAGAGCGTCCGTCTCTTCCTATCGATCTTTTCTTATCTGACGTACTGAACATGGGAATATTAAAAACTTCATCAAAACGTTTAAAAAATTCGATATATATCGGTATATTCGTATTAAAATGTAAAATTTATCAAACTTCTGTCTTGCAAACTTGAAACGTTTGGTAAAATTTAAACTCAACAAAAATAGAATTCAATTCACATATTTAAGTTACAGCATCCTGCGGGTAAGCACTTTAAAACTACATAATACTATTAAAAAATCGTAAAAAAAATAACAGAAAAGTTTGTTCTGTTCCGAGAAAAAATACTTCTCCACAATATATATATATATTATATATATTATATTATTATATCTATTAATATATGATGCCAATCAGCGATCTTGATTCTTTGGGTCATTTTAAAAAACTTTTCCGAAGAAACTAAGGGCCTAAAAGGAATTTCGACACGCCCACTTTTTCAAAATATCTCTTTTTTAAAAATATTCAAAAACCGACTTAGACCTTTTATTTACAAGGCCAAAAATCGTTATTTTTCCTCTAACCAAATGTGTATCTGGAGGTGCTTGGGGTCGAGGAATCGATTTTTTATATATTAGAAAAAACCGATTTTTGGAAAATTGTGCTACTCGAAATTTATTTTAGACCTACAACTTCTTGAACTAAACGACCCGAAAGAATACAAATCGCTGTGAGTCTTTATATCGAAAAAAATTCATCCACCATAATATATAATTTTTTGAATTAATTTCAATTATTATATAAAAGAAGTTGTTTCTTTAATTAATTTTTTTTTTTTGCGCCCTTTTTTTATGTGCAAAGGGTTTAGTATTAAGCTAGGTAGCTAAAATGGTTTATTTACCTAAAAGGAGACTAAAAATGTACCACACGCATTATGAAATAGTCAGGATAATAAAAACATTCGATTTAATCAAGTTCGGCCGCCTGTCCGTAGAAACTTAGAAGCATGAAATTAAGCTACAGCTCATATGTGGCTGCATTTCTATTAAAATCGGTTCGGAACTTTTTCCAGTTATGAATCTGTTGTAAAGCCCCTATTTTCCATAAGTAGAAAAGGACTACAGTAATATTTGCACAATTTCTTTTTTTGTGCGCCTCAAAATGAGATATTTTAGATATTGGAGAAGTAGAGGGCTAAGTATATTCAGGATGTCCCGACTGTAGGTGTCCTCATTGTTAGTCATTCGAAGCACGCAGGGTGCGGAGACCGGTACTTTTTTTATAATTATTAAAATGTCAACTTAATCTATGTTTAAATGCAACTTGTAAGCGACAAGTTATGACAGGCACAACTTCAGCCTGAACACAACCAAGTTTCCAAAATAGAACTAAGGAAAAATTACAATCAGTAATTTTTATTAAAAAGAGTGTGTGACTGACATTGTTCTGATACCCCATGCCTTTCGGTAAGGAGTACATTCAGTTTGTGCAAGTGTATCAACACCGACAAAGTAAATTTAAACAGCCTAAAGAAATTAATAACTAATCTGTATTAATGGCTTGATCTATGAATATCTATCTTTCCACGGCCCCTTCCGCTCCCAACAATTTCATAATGATTGACATAAATAATAAATAGTTTCATTATTTATTATTATAGTCTATAGTAAGTGAGGCTTGTAAGTTGGCTAACCTGCACTATTTTGATGTTTCAGCAATGAAAACCTGTCTCCGATGGCAAATACCTCATAAATATATATAAAAGAAACTTATGTTTTACGTGTTACGGATGTTCTCATGAACGCGTCGTTGAATTTCCAATCTGATGTTTGCGTGCGTTAGAGGTTGTCAATACGGAGGTTTTATGCCTATTGCAATGTGTTTGTGTGTATTAGTTCGTGGGATATACTCATTTTTGTGTGTATATTGCCATATATACAATAACTGGTATTGTTGTAAATCAATGTTCGAGGTTCAACATAGTTTCAATAATTGAGAACAGTGAATTGTTCAACTTAAGGAGAGGCGTGTCAAAAATTGAATGTGCTGGAAAATGATTTGCACTGGGATAAAACTTTAGCAGATGTTGCTATTACTGCTCATCCATATCAAATACGTGTTCTATTTGAGATAATTTTGGCAACATGTTTTCCATCAAATCCACCTGATTTGTGGGTAAAATATAAAGATTATTTATCAGAAGATATTTTGTTTCGAGTACGTCAACCAAAACGTAAACCAGTAATGGAATTTATGCCGGAAGTTTACAATGAAGCTCTAACTCATATTGAAGATGCTTGGCGATGGTTAATAAAGCATAAGGCCAATTGGAAATGCCGTCTCCTAATCGATTAATGTATAATGTATTTCAATTGGAAGAAATTAAACGAATAAAATTAATTATCGATCTAATCGTACTGTCCAGGAACGTGAAGATCGCAATGAACGTGAAAGAATTCGGCTAAGACAGACCCGTGAAGCGCGACGTTCGACTAATAATGGTGCAAGTTTGAATCGAGCTGCAAACTAATCTAAAAATCTTATATTTTTCCAGAAAAACTAACTAGAGAATCTTACGATGTTTATTCACTTTAAGAGCATTCAAAAAGTTTGTGCAGAACAACGTCGGCCGGGCACACTAGTGCCTAAAAAACCATTTTAATGAGTTTTTGACGCGAACAGACGCAAAAACGCCAAAAAAAAATATACAACTTAGTTTTAAGAAATCGGAAATTAAAAAGATTATTTTTGATTGTGCTCAAAAAGAGAGCAAATAAAACTAAAATATCATGGAAAATAAATATGCAAAAACTTAATTTTAATGAACCTTCATAATCAAAAATAGTTTTCGGACACACAGTGAGCAGACAAATTTTTTCAAATGCAATCCAAAATGGCTAAAAAAAAAGGAGTTTGGTAAACTTTTTGCTTGTAAGTTGCCATACATCTTCTTTAATTTTTTTCCATTGCTATGCTATCTTTATGACTGTTTTGTTGTGTGGAATTATCATTTAAACTAATTCGAATTGTTTTTAGTAAAATATTCTGCCATTTTGGGAGATATTTTTTAATATTTTCCATATCATGAATTCAAATTTATTTTTAACATGGCGACCAAGAAAATCCTCAATTTTGACTTCTCTGAAAAAATAAATTCTTCTTTTTATATTAATGCTCAGTTAAATATAAAATTAGACAATAAACATAAATTTTATCAATCCTGCGTTTTTGTTAGGGTTTTCTCCAATTTGAGCAATTTTTGTAGGTATGACACCTTACAAACCTTTTTTGTGCTCGTTTTGTAGCTCTTTCGAAAATTGTCTGTAAAATGCTTACTACTTCTACTACGAATTCTGAACTTCTAAGTGGAGCTTATTTTGGATTATAACTATTTCTTTTGTCTTTCGGTATATTGACATTGATGCCTATATATATTCATTGTCGAAATATAGCCAAAAAAGCTGTTGAATAGCACCTTGAAGGTTTTTCTCTAATGTAATTATTGTATTTAATTAAAATTTTAGTTTCATCTACAAACAAATTTTCTCTGTAATTTTTTGACCCTATAAGCATTTTTGCCTTGCAAATTTACATTGTCATTAGGGTATCAGCAAGTCGACCTAAGCCTTCGCCATCTTTGGTTGCTGTTGTTGTTTTATGTTGACTGCAGCGAGGAGCGCACGCAAAGTTTTAAGTATCAAAATGGCGCGCTTAATGATGGCGCATGCAATCACACCAATACTTAAACTCTCTCTCTCTCTGGCGCTCTCTAACGTAAACACACATACACACACACAAACACGGCAACTAATTTGGCTCTAACTTTACAGCATATCTGCTTGAAACATTCGCAAAATATGTGCCCCTCAACTTGTTAGAGGACGCTGGCAAAGCGTCTATACCCTATGCCTGAGGGATCAAGAGTATTATACATTTCAGCAAATTTATGTAACATGCGGATAAAGGCGTGCCAACCATAGTTGTTTTTACCAGAATAGTAATTCTCCATCTTTGCCAATATCCAGTTCTCAAAAATCTTACGAGCTATGTATCAAAATTTTATTTATAAGTTATAAAAATTCTTATTTGAGAAGATTATTTCCAAACATATTAGTACATAAGCCCTAAAGGATGGAAAACATAGAAGATCACAGTGGGACCAGTATCAATTTTTCCTACATACGTATATGATGGAACAACAAACTAACTAACTATGGGTAGACATAGTTAAGCGAGTCGGTAAAAAGCAACACCGCTGGCGGGTTGGGGAGGTTACCTATAAATATGTTGTAGGAATCCACCAAAGAGTAGATCGGGAAACACCAGATAGTAGCCGTACTAGCTATCTTGGGTAATACGATCTCAGATATTTAGGTTTTCATACAAATTTGGCCATATTAATTTGTTGATTTCTCATATTTAAGGGCATTCCATTGTCGGTCAAAGCAGTATTAAATATACTATTTTTATATTTTTATTTTTTGACTCTCCTAAATATAATTTGAGTAAAACAGTTTATTAAAGTTACAATTTACAAGTATGCGTATGTTTGCTTAAATACTCGCAATTTGCAACCCCTTCTTAATGATCTCTTCAGAATTCCGCAGCCAAGAGCACAGAATGCGACTTCCCGTGTGTATAAATATTTCTGAGACTGTCTGATATTTTGTTTTTTTTTTTTTTGTCGTTGCAAGTTTTGCCTGGAAATGAAATTTTAACAACCCAACCAAGAAAGTTTAATGAATGTGGAAATGTTACTGAAGGAGTTGCAATCAAGTCAAGTTAAGTTAATTACACGAAATGAAGCTTGAAAATGCGCAACATTTTGTTTTTGAGGTTTACTGCGTTATATTTAAACGAGTTACAGGAGTTTCTCTAAGTTGGAAAATAAAACCAGCTGTTCTTGTTTTCGAACTACATATACTTCTATTAAGGTTTCTTAAGCTTACTAAAGATTTTCTTTTATTAGTAGAATTATAACTCAGAGATTTTTAAATAATCAGAATAGTTGAATTTCTGATCGAAATTCTGTAAAACTTTTATTATCTTAATCAATATATGTTTCAAAACTGCCGGTTAAAAATGGCTAAAATTAACTGGCTCATGAACCATCGCAGCCGTCTTCTATTCCGATGCAAAAGAGCCTTATATAAAACAATAGTGGTTCCAAACTGGAGATATGCTATCCAGATCTGGGGTATGGCGGCTCGCTCGAGTCCCTCACGTATTCAGACTCTACAGAACAGGGCCTTACGCCTTATTACTGGATGTGAATGGTATGTAAGAAATACGACCTTGCACCCCGACCTCAGACTGGAGACCGTCGACCTCCAGATAAATAAGCACACAATCTGTTACAACGAAAGGCAAAAAAGACACCTTAATAGGCTGGCAAAAAGGCTCCCTAATGAAAATTCTATGCAAAGGCCTAAAAAAAAAGAAGTTTTAAAAATCTGCTTCAACTAGCGCCGAACTGTAAGAAAACGAAAAGAAGAGAGACGGTCCAAATTATGGTCTCTGATTGACAGGACTCCTTAATGCTTCTAAGGCATCTGGATTGGCGACCATATAATATGCAAGTTTGGGAAATTTGGTTTTCCACACGGTCGAACTCAATAAACATTAATTTCATAAAATCTACTACGCAATTAGCACACTTTCATTGATATTTGAAATATATATCTTTAATTTATGATAATTTAAATATCTGTAACTCTAAAAAAGAACACCCTTTACCTCAAACCTGCTCACCTTGCCGTTAAGCCAATACATATCTCTTTATAATCCACCAAAAGCCAGCCCGTGACGCAAGTCCGTTGGGCACAAAACTGTTATCAACAATTAATTAAATAAGAGCTGATCATTAGGGCACGATTTGTGGGGCATTTCCGTTTCCGCCTCAAAATGGCCATGCATTAAGTGATAGCCATCCACAGCCGTAGGCCCTGCAGGTTACAACGCTTATTATAAGCAATACAGATGCACACACACACACAAACCACACTCGTGAATGGCATCATTGTTTGTTGTCCTTTACTCCTTTAGACTGCAGTGCCAATGGCCGAGCCACAGGTCCGGTTCTTGCTGCAATCCTGATGCGTCTGCTGTCCGGCCGTGATTTGTTGGCATCGTTACTGTTGTCGCTCTCAGCAAACTGTGCATAAATCGTCCGCACCTCTACATTATGTCTGGCATTGCGTTTGCGATAAATCTATAATGATCCAAAGTGCGAACTACTAGGTCGGTCGAGGGGGTCGGAAAACCAAACTGGTCAGCAACAACTAAAGAGCCTGGCCAACAACAGACCACAACACTCACGCACATCGAGATAATGTTTCAAGTTAATTTGCGTGTGTTTAAATGTATGTAATTATTGTTTATCTAGTAAATGGCATTCAACTTATATAAGTATTTATATACCTATTATAATGAGCCCCGCAACCAAATAGCTTAAATAGTTTCAAGTTTTCAATAACTATTAAGTCTAATATTATGAATAAGTATTTGATTGGAGTGCTTTTACATTTGTTTCAATTATGTTGCATAATTCTGAGCAATAATTTAAATTTCAATAAATAAGAAATTTATGATTTGAAGCATAGCAACATACATACATTATATGTATTATAAATATATTTTTAACAATTAAAATAAAATCTCAAGCTTCTTAGGGTAGATTAGGTTAGGTTGAGTAGGAAGCTCAGAAAGTGACTGAGATCATCCAGAGACCTCAAGGTCCATGACTAATTGAAAAAAGAGGACGAAAGGAATTGAAGGATGGGAGAAAATGTGGAGGAGGATCAAAAACTGTGGGACATCCCTACCAGTATGGGCTACATAGGCTACAATCAGATCCTCAAAGAATGATTTACCCAGAAACTGGGTTCATCTTCTAAGAAGCGCTGGGTATTCGCATAGCAGGTGTTGGATGCTTTCTATCTGTTCCTCACCTCTGCAGCTGCGGCAGAAATCATGATGGGTAACGTGCAGCCTCCCAGCCATATGGCCTATGGTGCGTACCACCACCCTGGTCCAGTTTTTATGGAAGCGCAAGAGTTCAGATGTTCGCTTTGGATAATATCTCGGCCAGAGTGCTCGGGAGATGTGAAAAACGGACACCGTGTCCAATTCTCTTTTTGCTAGAGCTCTATCCGTCTCTTTGATTTGGGGTAATATAAGAATTTGTACAGATTCGGTTGTACGGTTGACTCCTGGGGTAGGCTCACATAGACTACATAGTACTTAGTGAATTTTATTGATTAGGTTCATTAACAAAATTTGAAGCAATACAGTCAAAAATACTACTCTTCGATCCTATCCTGTTCACATTTAGAAACTTTTCGTTTCGATAGAGTTTTTACAATTTTTACCAGATAGATAATAAGTAAATGAGTAGATTGTAGCGAGTACATCTGACCTATAATATGCGCTGTACTTTCTATAATTTCTGAACTTTACATCCGATATCAAGCTCTCAATTCGATCAAATTTTATCTCAAGAATGGGCTAATATTGAAGGTGGTATTTCCCGAAGAAATGCTGGAAGCAACATTAATGTTATTTCGACGCATCCATGTTCTTTAATTTTTTTTCGATCGTCGATATTTTTGTTACGATTTTTGATTCTCGAACAGTTGCTGTTAACAAAGTAATGAAATATTATTTCAGATACATTTGTACGCTTCAGTTAAATAAAAGTTTGAGTAACATCACGCCATGTAACATCAAGCGAGATAAAACTAAAAAAAATATATTATATTAGTTCACCTAATATTGTTTTGCGCAACTTTTTTCTACGCAATTCAAAAAATTCATTTTACTTTTTTTATCGCGATTTAACTTGATTTTACTCCACTTTAAAAAATGTTCATTATTTGTAGTAAAAAATAACATCGTTAAATCCAAACACTTTTAAAAAATAGAACTCCCATGTATAAATGATTATTTACATTATAAGCTGATATTATTTTAGTTGGACTCTCAAATGCAGAGCCAATCCCCTACTTTTATATCGATACTGTATCTTTTTTAGCGCGTATTTTTTGGGAAAGTATCTAAGTAAGTAGATTAGGTAAGGGCGGTTAGGTAAGGGCGGTTAGGTAAGGGCGGTTAGGTAAGGGCGGCAGTTGGGACTAACGTTCCAACTCACTTAGGCCAAGGATTGCCCCATTGCGATACCGCTAGAGTGAGCTAGTTCACCACTTGAGAGTTCCCCTATAATAGGTGAGGAAGCCATCCGGCTGCCTGGATAAACCTTAAAAGGCATTTTGGACTCTGTTCAGAGAGCTGAGATAAATCGTCAAAAAGTGTGACTTTAGGAACCTAAATCTTTTACTGCCCAGTCCAGGGCAGTGACAGAAAAAGTGTTCCACCGTCTCCAGCTCCTCCTCATCGCCACAGCTTCTACAGAAGTCATGGTGGGGAGCATTCAACCTGGATGCGTGGTTTCCCACCAACCAGTGTGCCGTGATGGCATGGATAACAGATGAGCACTGGGCTCCAATCAGATAGCAAAGTTTTTTGGTTCTTTTGTGCAATATGTTGGCCAGGTTTGCCGCGAGATTCTACACGTGTTCGATATCCAACTCCGCGTTTAATTTGCCCACAGAGCGACAAAATTTGATATTCTCAGTTTACAGCTGGCCATGGGTATACCCAGGCCCTCCTTGTCTTGAAGGAGGATGCTGGTAGTTTCTTGTCTGGCCAGTTCATCTGCAATGCAGTTTCCCTCACAGTCCCTATGTCCTGGGACCCATATCAGATGAATTGAATACTGCTCAGCCATCTCTTCCACAAATTCCGAGGTACAAAACCATCCTTGTTGCCCTGGTCTTGGACACCAAGGAGTATCTTGGCAAAGGAGCGGTTGAGGTGCTGCAGTCGCGTCCGTTTTGGCGTTTTGCCGCTTGACCTGGGCCTTACGATTTCTTGGTCTGCTTGCTAGAAACCCGGCAAGATACCTTTGGCCCAATCTACTAGTTTCTTACCCTCCGGTGAGACCTCCGCAGTGGTAAGATTTTTGGAGAATTTTTACTGCCCGTCGCCTGTCTTGGTATGACGGTTTTGCTGGTAGTAGCATCTTAGGAGTAGCCGGCTCGGAAGAATTAGCAGCCAGCCCTACCTTGGACGAAGAAGCTAAACACTCTTGTTTCAGTTTTACGTCCGAGGAAGGGTTGAACTGTCTTCCCTCAGAAGGCACACTCCGGGATGGAAAGGACACCTGCTGGTTCCTTCCTCACCGCGCATTTAACTCTATTTAACGGTCTAATATCCCATTAGACCCTTCCGTGTTTTGGTGAGTTACGTTCTCTGGTTTGTTTTATTTGATTTGTTATTTGTTGAAATCATAATTTTTGTACCCGCGAGTAGTTGGAAAGGGGTGAGTCAACCCCGGCATAGCCCGGGTACCGCGTGAAGCTATTTATTAAAACTGGAGTTCGGCAGGCACTCAGAGTTCGCAAATTGATGACTTAGACCCCCTCAGCCAAGCACCCATCGGCCTTTGCTGTTCCACCTTAGATTTGGGGCAAATTTTGTAGAGTTTTCTTCTCTCTCCCGAACTACCATTAGTCTGCACCCATGGCAGAGACATGACCTTACCATGTGCCTGCTTCCAGCCGCCTTCAGGTGGAGAGTCCAGAAGTATGTCACAATTACGGAGTGTACCCAAGTCTAGGGTTACGGTAATTAAAATTCGCATAAAATGTTTATAAGAAATTCGCGCTTGGTCAGATTGTAGATTTTTAGTAACAGATTCCTAATAAAAAAGACTAAAAATAATAAAACTTTTTAAATGGTACTTAAAACAATAAGCAACAGAAATTCCAGTGTTCAATTTTTTGCTAATCAAAACCTATTTTTGTTGTATTATTGACTTACAATTGTCCATGCTTCATTAAAGCCCATTTTTTTCCACAAATTGCATATCCAGTTACCCATTATCTATCTACCAATAACCATCGTTATATCCATTCCATATGTTGATATGCGAATACGTAATTTTTTGTTCTCATACAATGGATAATGAAAAAACATTTGCATGTTTGCCTGCGTTAATGAGAAGCGAAAGGAAAGCTTAACCAAAGACCCTCAGCTTTCCAACGATTGGAAGTCCAGCATTACAATTATCAGTTACAATAAAAATGGCCACAACTCAAATTTTAATTGGAGCCTTCAAGGGGAAAATTGTTAAGTTTCGTTGCGTAATGCCAGGAAGAATGCTCTTCGTTAAATTACGCTGTCGCACATTGGCTTTCTCTGCTTCTTTACTCTTCACTGGGGGGATTATGAAAATGACAAAAACAATTCAACTAAAAAAAATTTGGAATCAGATGGGTCGTTGACCGAAAGTGGAATACCCTTCCCAAACTTTTTAACAATGTATATGTTTGTTATATTTGCTTAAAATTTTTTATATTAAGGATGTTAAGGGGGATTTTTTGAGAAAATGACAACATTTCATTGCTTATTAGGCTCACATACTATGTCTGAATAAAAACATTTAAATTTATAGAGGGGAGATCGAAATTAATCAGATAAAAAAACACGACTCAAGATTTTTTTATCTATATCTGAAAAAAATCTAAGGAGTCCCAAACTTCCCAGAAAAGTAGTTCAATCATTTACATGTGTAAAACTTCATCACTCTAAAAAAGTTGACGGAAATGACAGATTATTGGCCAAAATATGGGAAACTGGGCCTACAGTGAAAGGGCTTGTAAGAAGTATATTGGCATTAAAAATTTGACACCTACCACGCCTTATACTGCCTGCTTCTTATTTCCAACAAATCCGAAGTATCCTACTTCCTCTAGATAAAGAGTATAAAAAGTGGCAAATATTGCAATGGTTTTATTACAATGTCTGCAACAGCAATTACGCCTGCATATATATACGATATATATATATATACAACACATATTTATATATACATACATTCAATACATATGTGCATATATATCAATTAATTACTTTAATGATTCCACAACACAGCAAAGGATCCGGGTCCGGGGTCCGGCCAACACGTGTGTGCCATAATGACACATGCAAATATTTAAATATTTGGTTCGATCGAGATAGGCGCGGAGAGTCAAACATTTTTACCCTGACAACCAGGCGGGTCAAAGTTCGCGGTCTTTTTAAGGATGGCCAAACACGATTCGAATTCATTTACAATTTATAAAATTAATTCACTTTTTCATATTTATGCATGAATATATTACCAAAATGGCATCAAGTGAAAGTTATATAAGTAAAAACGTGCAAGTGGATTGGAAAAGATTTTCATATTTTCATTGGGTAAATAGTTTTTTTATTGTACCTCGTGAAACAATATAAACTAAAAAAAATACATGAGTAGTGTGATTTTTTGATTGATGCATAAAGCAGTTTGTCTATAAGTTCGTTTAAGTTGAAGAGTTTAAAGGAGTTGAAAATGAAAATGGCAAAACTGTATTAACACAATATATACAAATTTATGTTTTCATGACTTTTTTAAATTTTCCTTGGAAATCCCTTAGAATGAAATTCAACTGGGTATATTAGATGTTTAATAAAAATAATAGACATTGGCAGAATGTTTAACTTTTTTTCGACTTGAATTTAGACTACAGTTTTTTAATCCAGAGTTTTAAATCATATTTTCTACCCTTAAGGTTTAAATGGGCTTATCCAAAATAATAATATGAGTTCTCTTAATGTCACTAATTTTTAAAAAAAGGTTTTTTTTTACATGAAACAGATTTTCAAGTCTGTTACAAATTGCCAATAAAAATTTTAGAAATAATCTTTTTTAGGGCACAGGAGACATAATTGAAGAAGTAACATAATAGATAAATTTTTAAATATATGTATATCTATTTTGATATAGTTTTGCTACCATTAATATAAAAATTTTTGTCTTTACAAAAATAATTTTAATTTTTTAATTTATAATTTTTTTTAGTTATTTATTATAGCTGAGTATAAAAAAAAACTATTGGAGGTAGGATGCATGTAGCAACGACTTGTCTTATAGAAGAAGAAAGTAGCAACATGGTTACTGCTCAGAATGAACAATTGGAAGTTTGGAAGAGATACTTCGATGCAATACTAAATTCCTACAATAGCTTCAATGAGAATTTCCCAATCCGAATTAGACATAATGTAAACAGGCAAATAAAAACTAGCTCTCCCATCCAGAGGAAATTGAGAGTGCAAATAACACCTTGAAAAAAGGCAAAGTTTCGGAAGCAAATAATATCGCCGTTGAATGCTTCTAAGCGAATGCTTACATGATGGCACAAAAGTTAACTCCGATCTTGGAAGCTGTTTGGACCTCTGAAAATGTACCTAAATTTTGAAAGAAATCGGTAATTATCAAGATTCCGAAGAAAGGAAACCGACAAATGTGCTGTAACTGGAGGAGTATCTCTCTCCTGCCAACCATCGTGAAAATTCTCAACCAGATCATACTAAGCCGCATTCCCGAGCCACTTTACAACGTTCTACGCAGAAATCAAGCTGGCTTTCGTCCTCAAAGTTCTTGTATAGACCTAATAAACACTTTAAACGTATTATCGTAGAGCAATCCGAGGAATTCAACTCTACGTTATATTTAGCTTTCATAGAATTTCTGAAAGCGTTTGACACTTTTGATAGGAAAGTAATTTGGGTAGCACTTCGAGCTAGAGGGATTCCAGACAAAATTATCAATATTATAAAAACGTCGTATACTGAATCCTCAAGCCGAGTTTTGCACGGATGATGTTGTTCTATTTTCTTCCCGTCATTCGGACCTTCAAACCCAATTAGATAGACTCGCCACAGAAGCCTCAAAAATTGGTCTTAAAATCAACTGCCCAAAAACGAAAAGTTTGCGGGTAAACCCCCAAGCGCTCTCAGTATCGACAACTTGCATATTGAAAACGTAAACAAATTCGAGTATCTTGGAAGCCAAATTACATCATCCGGAGGAGCATTGGACGATGTAGACCACAGAATTCGCAAAGCTAGAGCTTCTGGCGAGAACCGAATATCCGGCGAAAAACCAAAATACGACGCATGCATAAGGTCGGTAATGTTGAATGGTTGTGAGACATGGTTCATTAGCAGTATTATTGTCAAGAAGCTCAAAACATTTCTCAATCGATGTCTTAGAAGTGTATTACGTACTATATGGTGGCCCCGAACCATTAGCAATATGCGCCTTTCGGAGGTTTGTGAACAAAAATCGAAACTGAAATTCGCAAACGCAAATACGGTTTGTTGGGTCACACGCTGCGCAAAGATTATGATGAAATACCGCATGCAGTTCTGGAATAGAACCCACAATGCAATCGATCCAGTTGCAAACCTAAAATGTTTGATCCCTTAGAGAGGGGCATAGGGGATCTCTATTAATAACTGTTCGAATAGAACAGGGACCTACAGTTTAAAGCCGAATCCGAACGGCAGTGTCTTTAATTAATAGAGACTTTCATGGCAAATAGCGTCTTTGAGCTAGCGATGCCAGTTCTAGGCAAATGCACCAGTGCTACTGCAGGGAATCGAACCACCGACATTAGATTTTAGAGGCGAGTACGCTACCACTTACGCAACCGACTACGTTTATAATTTAAGAACATAGTGTCCTTAATAATAATAATATCAACTATTTTTACTCATAAAAGGGGTCAAGCAAATTTTTATGGAGAGCGAAAATAGCTTAAAAAAATTAACTGGCAATTTCCCATTTTTTTTATTTAAACAGAAAAGTGTCTGTAACTCTAAATTTAATCATACATATATATTTTTTTTAAACATTTTATTTTAAAATATAATATTTTTTTGTTTTTGTCCTCCACTCCCAATGATTAAACAAATTGGTTTCAAATTTTAAAAAATAGAAATGACAATTTATCATTTAAAATTTCTTTAAGGAGCTATTTTGCTATAGATTTTGAATGATTTTGATTTTAAAATGTGGTGCAACACTCTCAAAAAACTACCAAAAGCCAAATTTGTTACGATATTTTTATAAAAAAAAACAATTTATCCTTCTAAAACTTAGCTTTTTTTGAGGTCCTCTGAAACACCCCTTACTATATCCATCATCTAGGAGTTCTGAGAAGCGAACAGAACATGTGATACCTAGATGATTTTGTTTTATCCTAATACCTTATTAGTTTTGCTCTTTATGTCCCAATTTTATAAGCAAATTTATTTTAGCCGCCAGTATTTATGATCCTAGTCAGGACATTAGAATAAAGTTATTAAATAATTGTATTGTCATCAGTCCTTTAAGCCTGTCCAAGTTATCTTCTTGAAATTGGACTAATGGAAGACTAATCAATAAAGAAACATTGCTCCCTAAATCTGCATCGCGAATCCACTGCCATTGTAAGTTATTGTCCGTAAATAATATATATATATATTTTTTTAAGTGAGTGTCGGGAACATTTCTTGCATTGGAATAGTTTTTAAAAACAATTTTGGTTTTATAAGCAGCGAGCTTGGCTCAAATTTTTTGTATAAGCTCAATTTATTGGCGCTATTATATCTTACGTACTTTTCATATTTTACTTTTATTGATTTTAAAATTTTCATAAATAATTTATAGTGGTTTTAGATACTATGACATGGCAACTTTTCTGTTCAAAAGAACTTCTTAGCAGTTTAGATATTTAATAAAAACGGAAGTATTCCGGAATAGAACTGAAGCTGGCAACGAAATTGCTGCAATGATGAAACTTTTAGTAAAGACCACGCGCCAGAAACAGCAGCCAAAGCTCATTGCTTCGATTCGCCGAAGCTCAGTTTATGATGTGGCCTTAGATGCCACTCTTTTTTTTACATCCTTTTTCTTCCTTTTTGTACCCCCAGTTAGTGACGCCGCTGTCAGTGGCACTGTTAGTGGCATTGGATGGCGCACAAAAGCGAGAGACGACAGCTTTATCTGCGGCTAAAGTGGCTGATATTTTGGTAGTTGCACACAGCTGACACACAGCTTCCGGTTTTGTGGCCCCCTTTGGGTTTAGTTTGTTGCTGCATGTGTCGTCTATGTCGTGTCGTCCGTCCGCCTGCTGCAACAACGTTGATCGCACAGCTTTTGTCGTCATCAGCGGCCGCCATTGCCGCCATTTGCCCACGCCATCTTTATCGCTGAGCTGTGCCGCCATTGTCGTACGTTGTGCGTTCTTATCGTTGAGCAGCTTGCAAGCCGCTGCTGACTCTAAATAATCCTTTCCATGCGACAGTGACAGTGTCCCGGCCCTAGCCTTAGTTGTGCATGGGGCAAGCGTGAAAAAGTAGCAGAAAAACCAGCAGCAATAACAAAAAAAAAACACTTGCAACCAGAGCAAAGCAAAGCTGGCAAGGATTCTCGGGATACAGTTGGGGCCGGCGTGTGCTGTAAAATCCAAGTTAGTGCGCATAAATCAAGCCTTTAAAACGTGCCTCGCAACCAAAATGTCCGCCAAGGATACACACGCCTTTGGAGCTACAACAACAACAACAACAACAACACCAGCCTCATCGACACTGACGCCGACGTTGTTGGAGTAGAAGTTGCTGCATGCAGTTTTTCGTATGCAATTTTATGCAACTGTGGCACATAACCAATGCTCCTGTTGCCCGCTCCACAGACTCCACAGAGCTGCTGCTGATGCTTCTGTGGTTGCTTGTCTGAAATTGTTTACAACTGCATAAAATTTATAATCTTGAGGAATTTATATTTATTTATTCTGCGCTTAACAATAAACAGAGCAGAAATCAGAACATCTTTGGCTTGAAAGCTTCCCTGGCTCTTGTTTTGTAGCCAACCCAACTTGGTCATAAAACTCATAGCAAACTCTGTTGAACTTAAATTAAAGTAAACTGATTTAGCTTTATGGCCATGGCTTGTGTGCATTTATTGTTTATACTCATTTATTATACAGATGTGCTTAACTATTTTGAGGAATCTTCTTCAAGCTATTGAAATGATTTCTTGCAACATAATGTGGCGCAGTCTAGTTTTAAGGCGTTGCCAGATGTCAACTAATAGAGTTTCAGTATTGCCAAATATTGGACTTTAAGTGTTGCAAGACAATTAGTAGTAGTTGCAAATATAGAAATGTTGACTTTATGAAAATTTCATTACTTTTCCATAGCTTTAGAATTTACCGGGCTGTGATATTATCTAAACCCAATTGTAAATCGGTTATGGTTTGGTTTCCCAAAAAGTACTATGAATACTTATTATTATTAGAAATTCAACAATATATGTATAGTGGTTATAATTTTCTACTAAAAACTACCGAAGATCCTGATTTTAAAAAATGTGTTTTTCGATGGGCTGTGTAAAATAGAATATTTCAGCTGGTATCTTTCTACTAGGAAAGGGGTGAATAGTTCAAAAAAAGCTGTATGCGATTTAAGTCATAACATATCTACAAGAAGTGAAAATATTTTTCATATTATAGCCCACATTAGTCGTCTTATCAATTTTGATGTCTGCAGAGTCTTTACAAACATATTTACTTGCAGATTGTTTTTAGTAGGCCTATTTTATAATTGTTTATAATTGGCAAAGTTCTCAAGCCAGCCCAGCCAATGGATTTCTAAAAAAGAAAAAGACAACTACAAGAGTTCGATCTTAACTATTGTTAGGCCAAAAAATTTTAGTGTAATACGCCAATGTTTTGGGTAAAAAGAAAGGGCTGTGCCAAATTATACCATAAAACGCATGCTGTGTAAAAAACTTCACGATCCATGCTCTTTTAGACTTCGAAAAACAGGTAAAATGGACAGATGTTCAGAAAAAAAGGAAAGACATGGCTTAATCGAATCGTATATTATTTTTAGCAAATGCTATCGATTCAAATACATGATCAGTAAAACTTGGAACAGGTTTAGTGGTACATTACTGGAAACCTATCCAAAGAAGTGATTTAATAGTAAGCTCCATTGTAGGTAAGATCTTTTAAGCTTGACTCTTTCATGGTCTGTAATTCTTCAAGAAAATCTGAAGGCTTACTACCTAGAAGAAAAGAGACATCAAATCGGAAGTATACTCTTAACTATTTAAAATAGAATCTCAAAAATTCATCATCTAAGGATTACACTAATTTACACAAAAAAATTAACTTTTTGGGTCGATAAACACAATCAAAATTTTCTTCACGAGATGTTAATGAATAACTGACAAAAGTTCTCAAAAACATATTATTCTCGTGCTTCTCGACCCAGCCCTTAAACACACTTTTTACCAAGTTTTACTCAATAATATTTTAATTTTTAAACAAGTAATATTGAAGAGTCTCAAAACTCTTTCTTTGCATCCTTCAATCAGAAATTTGACAGAAAGATTCATTGTTAATGAAGATGTTCTTCCGAGTGCTTCTTTCAGGATTTGCTGCTAACAAAAATTTAGAGCATAAGAAAAGTACATATATTGAAAATATTGGGACCTTGAACTTGACGTTTTTTTTTCAATTTTCAACAATTTATTCTGAAAAAATGGATACAGCATTTAATGTTCAAAGTATTGTCCATCGTCAGCCACTACTTTTTACCATCTTTCTGGTAGTTTTCGGATTCCGGCTCAGAGGAACGACTCGTCTTTTGAAGCTATCCATGAATCGGCCCAATTCTTGGTACTTTCATAAGAAGTGAACCGCTAGTCAGTCAATGAAAGTGCCATCGATCGAAATAGGTGGTAACCGGATGGGTGATGTCCGGAGAGAACGGCGGGTGAGGTAGCACCTCCCATTTTAACGTTTCCAATTATGTTTACACGACTTTCGCGACATGGGGCCGAGCATTGTCATGTTTCAAAATAACTTGATCATGTCTTTGCTCATATTCTGGCCGTTTTTTTTGTGTGCCTGCCTCAAACGCATCAATTGGAGTCGGTAACGGTCCCCTGTGATAGTTTCATTCGGTTTCAACAATTCATAATAGATAACACACGTTGGTCCCACCAAATAGAGAGCAAAAGCTTAGATCCATGAATATTCGGCATCGCCATTGATGTTGATGGCTAGCCGGGCTTACCCCATGACTTTTTGCGCTTGGGATTGTCATAATGGATCCACTTTTCATCGCCAGTAATAATACGATGTCCTTTTATGTCGTTGAAGCAGCTGTTCACATAAGAACTCATATGGACCCAATTTCCTTGCTTTTGTATCATTCCCAAGGCCTTTTATTTCTGAGTAATGTATCCAAACTTTTTCGGCTGCCCGGACGCACTTTGTGCCCTTTTAAAGCGTTGAAACCAATCATAACACTGTGTTCTTGATAGAGAATACTCCCCATAAACTTCGACGAGCAAACGATGACTTTCGGGAACGGTTTTCTTTGCGAAAAAGTGTCCCAACAAAACTTCCCGCTGTTTTTTCAGCCATTTTTCAAAATTTTCCACCATTAAAAAAAAATTGTATATGCACAAACAAAAGAAAAAATTTTAACTGATTCTGTCAGCTATTGAATGTATCTTTCAAATGACGTGTGTCATTGATATTTTTCCAGTGTATATGTCAATGCCGACATCTATTGTTGGAGTCCGGAAATATAGTTTAAAATATTGATGCAAAAGAAATCTTCTACTGAAAAATTAAAACTTCTGGACTGTTCTCTCGCGAAATGAATAATCTTCTCATAGCTTTGAGTACCAGTGAGGATGGAAAGCTTGGAATACCAATTTCTTTAAATGAATAAACACTTTAAACATGGAAGTCAGAGGCGCTGTCAATGATTTGAGTGCACTGGGAATTTCTTGTTGAACCTGTTCAAAAAAAAAAAAAACGAGATAAATACAACTTAAACAAGTATCATATACAGTAGAGTTGTTAATCGATGGTTCATAGAAGTAAACAAACTTAATCTGCGTTCTTTCCATAATAATGAATTATATATAACAATAAGCTTAGCCTTCTTTTTTTTAAATTAAAACCCCGTCTAAATTTATAAAAAAACCCCAGTCCATTTATTGGTCAAACAAAATATGAACGACAATTAAAAAACACATTTAAGAATTATCTTAACTTTGGCAGTCTAGTGTAATCAAATCGTTTGCACATTTGAAACCAGTTTTTATTGAATCCGACAATCTATGATAAAAACACAAAAATATCTCCTTGACAAAAACAAACATTAAAAAAAACAAAAACATCAAAATTTATGTGCTTTTTATTTGCAAAGTACAAATTTTAATTAATGGCTCGAGTTTATATCATCTCATCGTATCTAGTGTGCTCTCCAATTGTATATTTTAAATGTAAACAACACTAAGAGTCATAAATTGTGTTTGGAATAAAATTCCAATCAAAAATAAATACAAAATCAACAATTCAGTAATAACAATCAATAACAAAGATTTCTTCAAATATGCGCAAGAAAATGTCTTAGGTGTAAATCCAAGTTAATTGCATTCTATGGAAATTGACAGATTCCATTGATTACGATATAGGTCAACACTGGCAATTGATACTGCTGGAAATGTATAAACATAAACACTTCAGAAAAGTCAATTATCTTGATTTCAATTAAGATACGTAGAGTATATGCCAACAAGAGTGCACAATTTTCAAGTTTTCTACGAAAAACTGAAGATTTTAAACACTAAATTTAGTAGCAGAAGATTTCATATGATTATGCTGCTGAGCAATGTAGTGGCTGCATAGCGAGGGTTGCTTCAAAATTATAAGAGTTACTAATTTGATTTTTTTTATTTTTGGTTTTTGCAGTGTGTACAATGTGATCAATCTTCGTTTTACACAAAGTTCAATTAAGATAAAAAAATATTTTTGAGAAAATTTCAAAAAAGTATTAAATTTTTTTTATTTCAAGAAGTTTAATATTTTTTTTAGAAATAAAACCGGAGACGAGTTTTGCGTCTATTTATCGATCGTATGTGAATTCCAAAAACTATCAAATTAGTGAGGCGTCCGTCCTTAAATCATGAATTGGCATTTATAAATTTTTTACACCCAGAACCTTAAGGTACTTAAGTATATTCAATTTGTGGAGGTGCATCTAGCAAAAATAAAAGATAGCAGAGACTCCCCAAAATTACCTTTTATATGATTAGCAAGACAAAATAAATTTATTTTGGCAGGTCCCTCCGTCTTTCCGTCCAGATTTTAGACTTACAAGTTTTGGGATGAGCAAACTTGACATTTGTACTCCTTGTATGAACATACAAGATCATTTTCGTTCGTCTTTTATTCAATCGCATATAATAAACCTATATACATATAGTATATATCTGGTGTATATGCGGCCACGCCCATATCAACAAGTAAGGCAACCAACACCAAAGCTATTAAGTTAACGCATAGACAGTGAAGTAGTCTGGTAGGATTACGTTACTTTGGTGACTTCGGGATTCTAAGTTTAGAAATATTTCTTTGGGTAACCGACATACCCAGTTCAGAATTTCTTTCGGTATGCAAAGTTTAAAAAATTAAAAGCTTATGTGACTTTTATTTTGATTTTCCGCAGTTGGATGAACGAGAAAAATAATTAAAATTACCAACTAGATCGGTTGTTAAATTCTCATTATAAAAAAAAATGCAATCCTAATTTAAAATTTTAAAAAATCTTGATTTAAAGGTTGGCTCATTTTAGGAAACAACTGACTTAATTTATGATCTTGCTTAAATCCTATTTCCTATTTAATGAGCTAAAAGTCTTAATTTAAAATACCTTTTTTATCAGCTTTTCAGAGCTTAGGTTGGGTTAGGGCGACAGTTGGGACTGACGTCCCCACTCACATAGGCCAAGGATAAACCCATTGCGATACCGCTACAGTGAGCTAATTCGCCACTCTTCCCCATTTGAGAGGTCCACTATAAGAGATGAGGAAGCCATCCGGTAGCCTTAATAAACCTTAGAAGGCATTTTGGACTCTGTTCAGAGAGCTGAGATAAATCGTCAAGAAAGTGTGACTTTAGGAACGTAAATCTTTTACTGCCCAGCCCAGGGCAATGACAGAAAAAGTATTCCATTGTCTCCAGCTCCTCCTCATCGCCACAGCTTCTACAGAAGTCATGGTGGGGAGCATTCAACCTGGATGCGAGGTATCCCTCCAGTCAGTGTCCCGTAATAGCAAGGATAATAGATGAGCACTGGGCTCTATTCAGACAGCAAAGTTCTTTGGTTCTTTTGCTGCAGTATGTCGGCCAGATTTGCCGCGAGATCTTACACTGGAAAGTGTCTTTCAGGAAGACACTTGGACCTTGGAGACGGAAAACAGTTCTAACGTTGAAATCCTCAACAGAGACAGCTCCGCCTTCACGGTCGTCCAGCTTGGAACCGTCCGTTTTTATCGACCCCGCTGTGCGTACTTTTAAGTACGAACACATAAAACAACCGTCGAACTGAATGGAATAAAAAATCCCGAAATTCAATTCGAATTCAATATAGCTGAAGCACAACTTCAAAACTATAGCATACTTATATGCTTCAAAAAGCTAAGTCATTTAGTTTTTTGACACTCAAAGCCTTTGAAAAATAAATATCAATAAAGCCAATTTAACGCAAAATAATTTCTCTTTCACTTAAAAGATATAAGTACGAAAACATAAGACAACCCTCGAACTAAATAAAATTCCAAAATTCTTTGAATTCAATATAGCTGAAGCACAAAACTACAAAACTATTGCATACTTATATGCTTCAAAAAGCGATGTCATTTTTGCTGCAATTGCATTAGTCACTCACACAAATGCACATATACAAGGCCAAGAGACAAACTGTTCGCTGGATGTCCTTTGGGCAAACACAACCCACGCAACAACAAAAAGTAACTCAACTCGAAATCATGATAACTTCAAAGATTTCAAGTGCCGAACTTGAAATGCAAAAGCAAAATATGAAATTGAAAGATGCACACACACACACACACACACAGTAACCTCCATATAATGCATTGGAAGAAAGGAAAATCTAGTGAAATCCTTTCTAAGTCTTTGTTGCTACTGCATCCTTTTGCTGCTTGTCTTGGCATTTTCAAAATGATTTCACTAGTGCATTTATTCTGCTGCTTATTTTTCTTTCGCCTTGTCTCTGTTGTGAGCGTATTCCATGAAAACAGGACTATGGGGACTTTTGTAAGATGGAAGTTTTTCGCAGTTTCTGCACGACGAGAAGTGCGAGGGCAAGCTGAAATGTAATTGCCTCAGCAGAGATAAAGACACGAAACGTTTTTTATTTGTACTTAACATTTTTAACAATATATAAAGAGGGGGTTCTGCTCCCTACGTGCTCCGTACGGGTAAAAACAGCGAAATTCTTTCTTTCTTTCTCTGAAATCTTTTATATGTTGATGTGAGCCGTAAAAAATCTCTTGCTAAAATTTCAGCTCCGTAGCTCTTATAGTCTCTGAGATCATTTCACTTATGGTTCAAATAATATATTGGGTGACTCTAAGTGACTAAAAATATCGTTACACCCATGTCCTTTCGTCCGTCTAGATCTCAAAGATGGTAAGAGCTAAAGCTCCAAAATTTTAGATTAAATTTCTTTTTTAGTCTATTTCATTTTTTGATATTGAGTCTATATTATATGGCTCCCAGCAGCAGAGGACTTTCAAAAAAAAAAACAAAAGTTCTAGATAGATAATTATGAAAATCGTTTAACTATATAATTATATTATTATATTAGCTCCAAAGGATCGATCGGTCAGAAACTAAAAAAACCTTTTTGGGGCAAATTTCAAATTTTTTTTGTTTTGCTACCGACTTTAATACTCGTATACGCAATCTTAAGATTACGATATAATCAATATCTTTACATAGGTATACCATTTCCACAAAAATAATAGACTTTCAGATTCCGAACCCAGCCCGTATTTATTAAGGAGGTCAGGATCCTGTCCTAACCTTAAAATAAAAATATTAAAATATTTTTTATAACGCTTATTATTCAGGATTGTCAAAGCAGCTGATTTAATATCCAAATAGAGATGTTATATTTTGTTCACTGGCACCCTTCGAACGTGATATATGATATGAGTTTATAGCCGAATCCGAACGGCGGTGTTTTTAATTAACAGAGACTTATTTTATTGAGCATGATATAGTCAACATTTATTGGCATCAGACATCATTGACATAAGAGATCCGCAACATAAATGATTAATTGCTTAATTATCCGATATTTAAAAACAAAGTCCTATTAATTTTAGTCTAATTATTTGACCTAACAATATTTAATTTTAACCGTCTTTGCGTACACTTAAAATCGATCGATCGAAGGGATCGCCTTTCTCAAAAGAAAAACAGGATACGGTAGTCTGAAACTTTGAATGCAATTAGCCATTAAAAGCAACTGCCATCATGTCACCGAGTACTTTTCAGCCTGCCCTCGTACAACAAATGAAAATCGTGCTAACGAATAAATTAAAGACAGAGTTGCTTTGTTCTCTCTGACCGGATCGTGTTGCAAAGTTGCATTATAAATATTCATTAGTGCAACAGTTGCGTTAATGTCTAAATGTATTCGTATGTACGTAAGTCCTTATAGAACATACGCAAAAAAAAAGAAGAAATATAGGTTTGTAGGATGTCACATCTGTTTGTATAAAAGTGGGGCGTTTGGTGAAAATTTTTGAATTTAGGTAAAACATATGCAGTACATGTGGGCTAAAATTGTAAATATTTGAATTATGAAATCCTATGTAAATATGTTCATACGATTCGTAGTCCTTATTGTATGCAAACTAAAATCCATTTTTATTAAGCAAACTTTTAAAGAGGTTAACGTATTTTTATTTGGATTTTTTAGATATATTTGCATCACGGCATTTAAACTTAAAGGTTTTCAACTTTCTTGATTCTTGGGTTATAGGGTTTTTTTAAGCTAATACTTTCAGGCTAAAAGTTGGGTATTAAATTATAAAAAAGATATATTTAACATTTTAAATTCAAAAATTAATTATATATTTTTGGACTCCTTGTCAGCGAATAGCTTCGAATTCAATTTGAATTACTAAATAAATTAATAAAAATATTTTAGAAAATGTGCCAAGACGAACGGTGCCTTAAAATTTGTTATCCAAACCTAAATCGTATTTAAGTATTTCAACGCCAAAATAAAATCTGTAAATTTTTTAAGTTGACTGCTTTTAAGGTCGGTCATGGCATTAAGATTAAAAAATTTTGCCAGGTTTTTCATTTAAAAGTAATTATTTGTTAATGTTACTTTAGTTAATTCAGCAAATTATTTACTAGTTAAGTTTTGGACGTGGCAGCTTCAAATGGATTGAGAATAAATTGGGGAAAGTGTCAGTTTTTGAAAAAAACTGTAGACTTTTTGGGCTATATCATAGAAAAGAATAAAAAAAATGAATAAAAAACTCGTGCAGTAGCAAACTTTTCGGTTCCACGAGATAAAAGAGTGTCCAAAGATTCTTGGGATTTCCTCGTGCATATTTCCGCAAATTCATTGAAGGGTATGCCATTATTGCAAAGCCATTGTCGGATATGTTATGAAAATATAATAAATTTGAATTCAAAGATTTACTGAAGGTAACTAGGTATACGATCCTAGGTTAGGCACCAAGATACTCGTACATACATACAGACGCGTCAAGATATGGGTTTTGAGGTGTGTTGTTGCAGCGTTGCTCGGAGGACTGGATGTTGCATCCAGTTTATTATATGATTCGGAAGACATCCGCCCAGGAGGAGCAGTAGAAGTAGGATAAGTCATTCTTATGAATTAGAAGTTCTGGTAGTGATAGGTGCGTTGACGAAGTGGAGGATTTATGTATTGGGAATAAATCATAACTGATTGTAACGCGTTCACTATGTCTATGAAAAATAAAGAAGTTCCACTCAGAGTAACTCATTGGGCAATGTATTTTCCGGATTTTGCCTATGAGATAGAACAGCGATGTAGATCCAAAATGCGTCACGTTGATGCATTAAGTAGAGTTTGACTAATAATATAGTTCATCGCTGAGGAGAATCGTTGCTATTGGATGGTTGGACTAAGGTAATAAGAGAAGCCGTGGAAAGTAATGGATATGAAGACTTCTATATTGATTTTTTGTATAAAGATCCCAACAAGCAGCAAGTGATTGTGGTACCGTCGCAAATAGAGGACGATATTATACGAATAGCGCACAAGCAGGGTCATTTTTCGATTAATAGAACTAGAGATTTGGTGGAGAAATTGTATTTTATTCCAAAGATTCAAGAGAAAGTTTCCAGTATTGTTGAGAATTTTCTTGAGTGTATTTTGTTTAACGTTAAAGCGGAAAGGTCAGAAGGATTTCTTACTCTAGAATATAGATGGCTTTTCAAAGCAAATGTGGTTGTATCCAAAACGTAGCACTGGAAGTGCAGAAGTTGTAACTTGTTTGGAGAGGCAAACCGTGAATTTCGGCAATCCGAGTAGAATTCTTTCAGATAGGAGTGTGGCCTTTACGTGCAATGCTTTTAAACAATAGGATTCAGCGCTTGTTGATAACAATAGGCGTGCCAAGGGAAAATGGCCAAGTAGAGAGAATTCACGAAATCGTGGTTGCAAAGTTGTCAAAGTTAAGCCATAATAAAAAAGGTTCTTGGGTCTTAGGAAGGGTACATACAGCAGATTATTAACAACACAGAACCAAGAAGTACTAAATCATACATGGGCTAATTCATATTTCTTTGTAGTAGGAAGGTCAATGAACTTAAATTATATTCGACAATACCAAGGGCTTAAGCACATGTTCGGTTCTTTAATATCTGCTAAATAACCAATTTTAACGATTTTGAATTTGTATTTTGAGGTGTTGTTGATATTAATAAAAATTAACAATTTTTAAGAAAGTCAGCCGTAAGTAAACCCTGTTATTTTTTATTCACATATGCGGAGCACACCCAGAATTTATGCTATATTTCTAGAACGAATTCGTTTGTCAATTCATCCATTTCCTTACAGAGATGGCATTTCAAATAATTTTTTAAATTGAATCAAAATATAAGAACACGATTTAAAAAAAACAAAATTTGTTGTAAAGAAACGATTTTTAAACATTTATTTTAATCTGTAATGGAATCTTAATGGATTTACCAGACTTTGATTTCGAATTTAGCAAGAACAATACGATCCTTTAGCCATACTTTTTTCCATTGTTGAATTTAATCCATCGTGGCACCAGAAACGAATTATTTTTCTCGATATTTTCCATTTTTATTTCCAATAAATTTGTGTATTTCCCTAATTTTCTTCGATAAATTCTCCTGTTATATTGACTCAAAATTATCCTGCTAACCTTTTCGTTATCGATAGAGCAATGACCACCAAACATTCGGTTCCAATCATATATCATTCTTAAAGTGTTATTCTATAGTTCTTATCAATTATTTCTGGCTTGTCTTCTCTACTTTTAAATATCAAAACAATATTCTTGTTCAGGCACTTTAACCAACAAATTCAAAATATCCTAAAATTTAATTCAGCATTAAAGGACTATGACCTAGTACAATGCATATGCATGCTTAGTAAAATAAAAGCTAGAACTAATTCCGCGAAAAATAGTAGTAAATACAATTATCCATAGTCCTTTGAGTGTTAACCATAGTGAACTCAAAATATCATCAAATTAAACACAAATATCATTCCTTTTGTTAACCTGTCTTCATAGCTGACAGCTACGCCCCCAAGTCCCAATCCTGCCGACTTGAAGAACTAAATGAGCAGTAACTTGTGCCGCCAATGGGAATAGCTCAGCATCCTGCCCAGCACTTTACCTTTCCTAACGCGTACATAAAATATGAAAATTAATTAAAACTTTTACCAAACACGCAAAGAAAGAAATAAAGCGGTAGGTAGATAAGATAAGAAATAAGACAAACAAAAATAATAATGAAGCACAGCGTCAATGGAAGGTGGAAGAGTGGATGAGTGGAAGACAGTTGCAATTGGCCTGGGGCTGTCAGCAGTAGTACTGGAGTAGTCCAAGGGTCAGGCCTCAAGGCTGGCACTGGCACAGCCACGTCAACACAGCTGCTACTGTGGAAAACGCGTGTGCCAGACGTTACTGCCATTAATCCATCCAGAGCGTGCACACAATGCACACAAGTTCATAACTCAAATATAAAACGCAGCAGGATATCGCTACAACAGACAATTTCCGGGCAACTTAAACTTGAAGACGTCTCCAGGGGCGCGCCTATGTCCACCCACGCATCCGGTTTGTTTGCCAAGTTTCAGCTTCGTTGGATTTCAATGGTGCCGACGCCACAGCTGGCCTCAAATGGACGTAGCCAACATGGCCCACTCATCGCCAGCAGAAACGCCGTCATCATCACCAATGCCGTCGACGTCGTCGTCGACGTTTGACCCAAACGTACAAAAAATAGCTTCGGTCCAAGTAGCCACAGTTCAAGAAAATGTGCAAAAAATATTAAATTATTAAAACATCACCGGATGTCTATTGAGTAGAGCAGCAAAAAACAGCTCAAAGGAATGTAGGGTGCAGCTGCTCCTGCTGCTGGTTATGGTATGTGGACGCTGGACGATGAACGATAAACTGCCCTGCAGCTGCTTAAAGGTACATATAGTATCCGACACTGTCCTGCATAGAGTGGACACATGAGTGTCCTGAGAGAGGTTGGGCTAAGTGAAAGCCGCAAGCTTAACGCAATTTCCGGTCAATACACGCGCAATGATGTGACGTAAATTGTAAGACATGGCTAAATATAGACCCCGTGATTTGGGATTAGTTGGGCATGAATTGTTGTTGTTGGGCAAGAAAATTATGAAAAACACTTAAACCTTCAAAAATGTCGAGGCAAGTGAGTGTAAGTGGGATCCCCGAAACCAATCTTTCGCAGAACAAAAACTGCGCAAATGGTGGGCAGTGTGGAGAATGATGTTTTAAAAAGGTCAACGTTTGGTTTTATGGTCTGTACAGCAAATTTGTTGATTCTAGCTTATATATAAATTATAGAAAATAGCATATTGTTGTAATTTTTATGGGAAATTAAGACATAATACGAATTTTATAGGTACTGAAATAATTTTTTTTTTCATATTTTACTTACAATCGGTCAGTTATTCGACAAGCAAATGTAATTGTAAAAAAAATACATATAAATATTTTAAGTTAATTTAATAAATTGAGAGCACTCAAAAACGAATACGACTAAAATGATTCGTTATCGATTTTCTTTTAACGAATATGGTTTTTTAAGGACAAGAAAAACACTTTTTTATTTCTTAAGGTGTTGCAATCTTCTCGAAAAATGTAACCAGTATCTAGAATCTGCACCGTCTACCAACAGCAGGCCAGGCTCTTTTTATTTAATCTTTAAAAAGATATTTGAAAGGAATGACGCCCACTAGCTATTGTTTTCTATACACCCCCCAGACCTTCCTCATTCTCCACAGCTTTGGAACGTACTGACTCTGGTGGATCTGGACCTTCGCCGGACACTAGAAATAAAAACTATATTGCAACGTTTTTAGAGCAAACTTCTGCGGAAAGTTCCGCTCCGTACCAGCTGCATCCTAAATTAACAATTTAGCCTCGGGGTATTACGACTACCCAATGACATCGATTATTCGGCAACCAGCTAACCATTGATTGGCTTGACAATACCCAAACTCATTAGACACGCTTTTATTACGAATCGATCATTTTCGACCTTAAGAATTGTAAAGTATATTTAAAACTTTCCCATTTTGCATTATAAGCATTATAAGTCACATTCAAAAGTGTTTTCATTATGAATCGATAATTACCGTTGTTATGACTTATAAAATACATATATTCCAAATCGCCCTGTTTAGCATTATAAGCACTTATTTCATATTCGATAAGATAGCATCGCATTGACCAACTCCAATGCTCCATCTCATGTTGAGCAGTGTAAATAATTCATATACCTTAAGAGTCCTGAAGCAGCAGCTGCTGCTGCTATCGAGACTCTACTCTGACGAACAACTGTGATAATCATTCAATCATAAACATAAATATGTAAAACAGTTGAGCACTCCACTCCATACCCAGAGCAAGCTATTCGATGAATTTTCCTCTGTACAAGCAGCACCAGAGAAGGAGCTATGAAGCCAGACAGAGGACACCATCATGCCCCAAAATTGGTAAACTTGGTGCCTGCAACATCTTGTGGGGTCATGAATGCCGCTTAATGGAACAAAGTGCAGGACCAAGTTATCGGCAGCCCATCAATGATGATAATGATGAAGTGGTGGTGTCCGAGTGGAACCAATGCTAAAGAAGAAAATCGTATTAAAAATAAATACACTTGCAAGTTTGTCGTCTACTGCGGTGTTTGGATGTGGTAGGCCCAAATACCAGGAGCCCTCTTGGTTGTCTGGGATTCGATTGCGGTTGGCAGGGTTCTTTGCTCACGTAAACGTATTTATATACTGGATTATGGTAGCATCTGCTAACCTTGGGCTACTGGTTGTGACACAGACTTAACGATATGGCGGTTGCAGTATAAGAATAAATAATTTAAATCTGTGCAGGAGGTGCATGATAGCGGGATACTCTATAAAGAGAAAAGTTTTTTGACAACAGTTTCGGAAAATCGGTTCGGTGTTGAAGCAAACAAGCTGGTATTAGATATGATTCCAGAGGAGAGCTGAATGTGAAATGAATTTGAATTGAGAGACTTAAGATAAACCACATCTTATAGGTAAAGTAAGCGTCTCTAACTTTTGTGGTCTGTAACGTCTATACCACCTTGATCAAAAAGTTTCCGAAATTTATTCAGTAAGTTCAAAATACAAAATTATTCATAAAAATCGACGTTCGTTATTTCAAAGAATTCCCCATCGACTGCAAAGCTATTGATCCAATCCTCGAAATATTTTTTATAATCGGTTTATGGTATGGCCATCAGAGCTATCTTCAATTCTATCTAGGTATCACCTCATCTCGGGTGTTGTAACGCATTCCATGGAGCGGTTTTTAGAGTCGACCGAATGGGAAAAAACTTGCAGAAAGAAAAATCAGGTGAAGTGAGTGGCTATTGGATGGTATTCATTCCGATTTCACCTAAATGACCTTGGAAATCATGTCTTTTGCGCGGTGCTTTTTATCCTTGAAATTCAGTTCTTTCGTCGCCAGGAAGATGATGATTCCGGAAACTTTTTGATCAAGATAGTATGTACATAATGACGGACAAACAGATGAGGTATTAATCAATAATGAACTAAATGCTAATGATTATGGCATAAGCACCTCTATAGACATCCATGCTTCTTTTACCTGTTATATTCACTGCAGAAATCAAAGCAACCTATCTATGGTTGCAGTGTATAAAATGCACAGGAACACGTCGAGTAAATTGCTTTCCCTTTCATTTCACCGATGGCAGAGTGTAAGTTTGTCTACAGACTGCCACCGATTTTCGAATTTTTCAATTTCCTGTTTTAAAAGGTCAACGAAAATCAAGGTGCTTAGCAAATATTTTGTAAAGGCCATTATAGAGAAGCCATTTTAAAAAGTACCAAGGATACGCTTAACAGCTTAATTATATAGGACATGCGCACATGGTAAGATATAAGATTAAACGTTTACGATTTTAAATTTTATACGTCCTTCCATGACCATTTTAATTGAAATTATTGGAGTTCTGTCAAGCTAGCGTTTTTTCATAAAATTTTTAACGTTTTTTATTCAATGAAAGATACTTAAAAGTAGAACTCAAGCCCAAAAGAAAAAAAAAATTAGCATATTTTACAATTAAGAAAAAATTTCCTTAAAATATGTTTATAATTTTTATGAAAGATTTTTTGATATTCAGAGGTGTTATATTTGGAATGTGTGTACTTATCTAAATTGAAAAAAATTATATTTTCTGAATTTCTGAATATTGTATAACGTTTATAGTATCACCTAATAAGCTAAAATTTTGAGGGAGTTTTCTTGTGTATTCTCCAAGATATAGTTATTCATATAGTCGAACGGATAAATTTACCAAGCTATGCTTAGTCCTTGCTTTAAAAAATGAATGCGAAAGTTTTCAGATTAAAATGGGTAAGCTTCGGGTCAATTATAATATCGGATAATATTATTACAAGTTTCTGTGTGTTTGTCTTTCATAGCTTTTTTATAAATACTTTCAAATCGTTTAATAATAATTGATTCAGGACTCACCCCATATATTTTATAATAATATTATGATGCATTTCAATAAAAATACTCGAAATCCAAGCGGGGAATATTCATATGCCTTTAGGAAATTTTGTTAACGGATTAGTTAGCATTTAAAAAATTTTATGTTTGTGACGAAAAAAATTCAGTAGCCACTCCTATCTACATATTAAGACAAAATTATGCAGCAGATCGAAGCTTTTGAAAATGTTGTGTTTGAATGACGAATACCGATAACACTTCTAAAAAAAAATATTGCATCCTACGTCTGCCGCGCTTGCAAAATATTGAGTTTTTTTTTCTAATAAAAAGATTATATATTATATAGGTTATCTTAAACAAAACTGCTATAAGCATCGAGCAAATTTGGTTTCATGCATTATTAATACAATTTTAATTCTGATCAATCTACTGACGAGATGTTTCCCATTTTTGGCAATGAGCTTATGACCTTGAAACAGTGGCGGATTTTGCTGGGGGTCCTCGGGTGCGGACCCTCCAAAAAGTTAAGTTCATTGCTTCGAAGTGAAAAACTCCCCCATGACCAAATACTTGAAGATTTTAAATTCTGAAGTTACGGATTTTTATGTTTTATATTATTTCTGTCATATAGCTTAGCTTAATATCAAATTGATTACAAAATATTAACAAAATGTTTGCGGCTAAGAACAAAGATGAGAATCACTTAAAATCAAATCGTTAGTCTATTCCTTAAAAAACAGTTCAAATTTGAGCAAGTTCTCGTTCAAAGTATTTTCATGTTCCGAGCCAATAAACCATTCCGGGCTTCAACGAGTAAAGTTTCAGATATGTACGTCTTGTATTCGGCATGACTTTTTACAGGTCAATCGAGTAACCTGAATATAAGAAATGATTGATTTTCTCATGCTACATTGTCTGTCTCAAAAATAATACATTTTCAAAACAAATTACTGCAATTTGTTAGTCTGTGACTTTTATTAAAAATTCGAGTATCGAAAATACCCTTACTGGCAGGCAAGCTAATGTTTGGGGGGACATCTTTTGTCGATTCCATTCACATAGGCTAAACTACAAAAACGTATTTTTACTTTTTAGGATAATCAGCGGAATGTGTCGGTATCTCAAGGCATTGCAACAGTAATAATGTTCTATTGGCATTCATAGGAAGCTGATTGGATTTTGCGTAGTCGGAAGAAAATTTAAATTCTTGAAAGAATTAAAAGATTGTTGAGAGGAGCGGGTGAGCGAGAAGGCGGCAGAGCCTCTTAATTTGAAAGAAAAAGAAAAAGATTGATAAAAAAAAATAAAAAAGTTACCTTCACAAAAATAATTCAAAAATATCATTAACGTTGTTATATTATATTTATAATAAAACATTGATCATTGCTTTCGGATGCGTATGCTCAAAAGTATAGACAATACTTCAAAAAATTAATTTTGTATATAATGTTTATAATAATATGTAAATAAATAAATAAACAATAAATGAGACTACCCAAAATGAGCATAATAAATATCGGGTTTATCAACAGGGATGCTACAAAAGTAGACCGATAGGGATAGCAATCGACGCCATATTTTTTAAAGCTCTCTTGACATTTCTCTTCAGTAAGGTTTGCCATTGGAGGAGGTCGCTTCAAAAAGAGGTCCATGTATGCGGAAATTCATGGAACGAGCTAAAAAAAATTGCTAGCCAAAAATCGAACCAGGTGGAAGTGCTTTATTGAGGCCCTATGCTCCAACCGGAGATAAAGGAATTGATGATTATGATGAAGGTTTGCAATTTCATCATGGAAACATAAACGATCCAACAACGAGTCGAAATTATTAAAATTTACTACCGAAATTACGGACTTAGACCTTCCATTTACAAGACCAAAATACGTTATTTTTCTTCTAGACAAATGAGGGTTTTTGGGGTCAAGGAATCAATTTTCCCTTCTGTTACTAATTTTGAGGGTCGCCAGAGGGCGCTTTTCATTGTTTTTAATTTTTATTTAAATAAATGGAGACTTAATTTATAAGTTTTCTTTTATTAAGTTTTGAATTTTGAATAAAACGAATTATTCATTTTTTGTTTTATTTTATGAAGTATCGAATAATTTTCGTTATTTTATTAAATTAAGGAATAAAATTTAAATGCATTTTGTATAAATTTTTCGCAGTTTTAATTTGTTAGCGGACGAACAGTCCATTCACGAAAATTGAAGATTGAGCCCCTCTCTACCTTCTAAGAACTTTTCTAGAAAACAGAAAGAATCAAGTTTAAATTTAAAAACGTCCTTGATTCGGCTATATCGAAAATAATCGAGTAATAATATCTATGCTATCTATATATTTTCCGCTCTCTTGACATTTCTCTTCAGTAAGGTTTGCCCTTTCAAAGATATACGATCCAAGAACGGGTCGAAATTATTAAAATTTACTACCGAAATGCGGAGTCAGTGGCCTCAACTTTAAGAGCGCTACATCCAATTTATGGTCGTCATATTTGTCCTGCCAGATTGAGCGTCTAGTGGAGAAATTTGAATCGTCAGGCACAGAACAAAATGTAACAGTGCCAGTGAGACAAAAAAGTGCGCATCAATTGAGGAAGACCCAAATCAGTCTCTCACTCGTCGTTGTCAAGCGTTAGGCATCTCAGTGACGTCGTTGTGGCGAATTTAGCGAAAAGATCTTGGTCTACATCCTTACAAGATCAAATTGACGCCAGAACTGAAGCCGCTTGACCACCAGAAGCGTCATATGTTGTATTGGGTTGAGCAACAACTTGAAAATGATCCGGATTTTCTTCAAAAAATCATCTTCAGCGATGAGGCTCATTTCTGCTGAATGGCTTCGTCAATAAGCAAAATTGATCAGGCAGCAATCCACATGTAATCCATGATTCACCATTGAATCCCAAAAAAATTATGGTTTGGTGCGGTTTATGGGCCGGCAGCGTCATTGGGCCGTACTTCTTCCGTGATGATCAAGACCGGCACGTTACTGTGAATGGGAATCGCTACCGCTCAATGATAACCCGAATTGGATGATATGGACTTGGACAAATGTGCTTTCAACAGGACGGCGCCACAAGCTACACAGTTTGGTGAACGTGTTATCTCACGAAATGGCCGCCTCGGTCGTGCGATTTGACGCCGTTAGACTACTTCCTATGGGGCTACGTCAAGTCTTTGGTCTATGCCAACAAGCCAGCGACGATTGATGAACTTCGTACGAATATCGAACGTGTAATATCAGTTGAATCGGCCGATTTATGCCTTAAAACCGTCGAGAGTTGGGTTCAGCGACTGGACTTCTGCAAGCGTGCCTTGGTGGCCATGCCAAAGAAATCGAATTCCATAACTTAATGGCATCGAATGTACTTTCACAGGAATAAAGAATTTCATTGATATCCAAAACCATTTTTGTTTTATTTAAAAAAACTTTTGTAGCGCTGTTATTGAAAAACCCTTCATTATACAAAAATCATTTAAGAACCTCAATCTATTATCCACAGTGGGAACAATTCCGCCACTTGTGAGAGCGTCACTTAATGTCTGAAATGCTGCTTACTAACCTATAAAACTAGTTGATAAAAATGCATAATACAAACGATTTTAATTGATTTCAAGTCATTTAGAGCTATAACCCGCTGGTATACAAAAACCAAAGAACTAGATAAAATCAAATATTCCAAAAACTAGCAGTAGAGATGACTTTACCATCAGATGCAGAACCTTCTTCTGACAGCAACAAAAAGGCACAAAGAGGAGCACTTTGTTGTCCTTTTCTTTATTCTTAAAAACAAAAACAAATAGAATAAAAAGAAATGCTCTTTGTATGCAAATGCAATGCAGTTTTAACATGCTAATGGGCCACACACACAAACATGCCACACGTCACACACACACTTACCCATTAAAATGAATTTTTTTCAGATTTTTTTTTTTATAGCACTCGGGTGCTCCAAAATACAGGCCAGACCACTCTACACGTGGATGACCACAGAAATTAAATGAAATCTTTTTGCAAGCAAAACTTTGAACAGCCTTCAAGCTGGCAGTTGCGTATATATAGTAAGTATATATGTACATACGAGTGCATTTGTATATAAGCGTGCCTGTGTGTGTGTTGAATGTTTTTGCAAATAATTCAAAGCTTTTAAAAAGCCAATACCGTGTAAAAAACACAATAAAATATAAACAAACTTTGTTGAGCGCACAGCAGGTAAAAGGGCCATTTTGGTTGCTTTTATATACAATAATATATATATAAACAAGTTGATATTGTTGTAGTATTGTTGCTGCTGGCTTAACAACCATTTGTTGTTGGCTTTGCGTACAACTTTTAAAATGAAATAGGCACAAAGATACAGCAACACGCACACAGATGTATCAGAGCACACAGATACATACAGCGGATAGAGCGCGGGAACACTTGGACTGTGTTGGCATTGGCGCATCTTATGGCTGATTTATGCGTTAAAGTGCAACAAAAGTGTTTCCCTGCGTCAAGACAAATTCTGAAGTGCAACCACACACACACAGATAAGCCACGACAAATACATGAGCGATCACCCAACACACCAAATGTTCATTACCTTTATCGTAAGGCAAACGAAACATTTGTCGTAAATCTATAGGACTTAAACTCTCAAGCTGGCTACGAGGTGTGTTCAAAAAGTATGGGGATTTTTTGTGTTTTTTCCAAAATTATTTATTTTTTCATGAATATCTATTTTGTCCCCTTCAAAGTAATCCCCATGAGATATTATACACTTGTGCCAACGGTTTTTCCTATCTTCGAAGCTCTTCAAAAAATCATTTTTTTTTATTTTGTTCAGCTCATCCTTAGATGGTTCGTGCGGCAGCTTCCATTGAGATGATTGAGCTTTGGTTTCCGCGTCATAACCATAAACCCACGATTCGTCACCAGTTAGAACCCTCTGGAGCAAATTTGGGTCGTCGCTGACAGATTCCAATATCTCATTAGCAATGTTCATGCGATGCTGTTTTTGGTCGAAATTGAGCAATTTTGGTACCAATTTCGCTGGCACGAGCCAATCGATATGTCTACGTCCTCAGCAACTTCTCTAATGGTGATTCGACTATTGGCCAATACCATTTTCTTCACTTCATCAATTTTTTCTTCTGTTGTTAAAGTGCTCGGGAGTCCGGCACGCTCTTCGTCGTTCACATCTTCTCAGCTTTCTGAAAACATTTTGTACCACCGATAAACGTTGCTTCGGTCCAAGGTAGCTTCTCCGTATGGCACAGTCAACATTCGGAATGCATCCGCGCACTTAATTTCGTTTTCCACACAAAATTTGTTACAGGTTCATTGATCCATTTTTTTTGAATAGGTACAAATCGAAGATGAGCCAAAACAAGTGCAAGCTAAGCAGCTGTTAACTATGAAGTGAACATTCAAAATTGCCGAGATTGTCGGCATAAGTGAGAGATATGAGTATCGACATAACGTCACAAATAAATCGAAATTCGAAAATACGTAACCCACCAAAATTCAAAATTCGCGATACTTTTTCAACACACCTCGTATATACAATAGATAACTACTTACATTAACGCTTAGAAAAGTATTATAAAGTGCCTTGTTTTTTTATACTATTTTTACTACTACCACGATTTCTGAACTCCTAAGTGGAGCATAAAGCCTCAATTTGGTTACATTTATTATGTTATTGTCATATCGTGAAATTAGCACCTCCAAATCCTCTGTGCTGGCTGCCTTAGCAGGGGGATTGACCAATATTGGTTGGGTATCCCTTGGAGACATGTTTCCATTATTGGTTTGTTCCATGTTATTCTGACATCTGTTATGAGAATCAATGAGTGATAGGTTTAAAGATTCTTTAGTTATTAGCCGCTCCTGAAGTGGGCAAACAGACGCTTACCTGATGGCAATTTGGCTGCCAAAAAGGCATCAGGGTTTGTTGTAGACTGCTCCTAGCTTCAGGACTCTTCCTCGACCTTACCGGCATGGGTGGCCCTAACGTTAGCTTTGCTACCGCCGACATCGCTCTTGGATTCATCGCCCCCTCACCACGACAAGGTGGCAATCACTGAGAGGGCAAACGTATTTAAAAGAAAGAACCCAAAACGAATATCTACAAATTTTGGTAATCCATTGCATTGACTAGCAAAAAATATGAGAAATCTGGAATTGCAAGTCTCTCATTATCTTGTTCTGCACTTAACTTAGTTAGTTCACAAATGATTAACTAAGATTAAATTTGGTAGGGATCTAAATTAAGCGAATGTTCTCGATTTTTAGTATATTCCTAGCGATCTAAATCAAGCAAATATTCTAAATGTTTAATTATTTCCTTATACAATAACAACTTTTTCACCGAGCATAATAATTATGGTAAGCAGCATATTTTGATGTTATGAAATTTACGGATTCAAAAATCACGGCTTGAACAAATAAAAGCAATTACTGGGCATAATGATAGGGGAATATTTTTAGATATCGTTAATGTTTCGTTGTTTATAATAAAATTACACTACACAAAAAATTAAGTGATGCCATACTTTTCAGTCAGCAAGCAAAGTTGAAAATCTAATTATAGAGCAAAGGACTTTAATAAGACAAATTTTTAATTACGGGAAAGCAGAGTAAAATATACACAAACTTCTACAGCTCCGTAGGTTCTCTAACGGGCGCATAAACGGAATGACCACAATAATTCAAACATTATCCAAGATTCGTTCACTGCATGTTATATATATTTTACACATTGTAAATTCCCAATGGGCATATATATTTATTCCTTGACATGCAGTACATATCTTAATTTACGAATACAAATTCAAAAATGTACTAAAATCTTTTCTGCAATTTCATTTTGCTCTAATTAGCGTAGTTTTATATTTCAAAACTCAATACTCAGTAAAGTTCCCACAGTTTGGTCAGCTGGGTGAACAAAAATATACACTAACACTTTTATACATGTGTGGCCTTTTGGCTTAAGTGGTTTATACTTTGCAAGATTTTAGCCGAAATACCTATAAATTTTAACTCCTTCACTGTCTAAGTGGGGAAATACAAGTTGGAGCCGCAGCCGCCACATCTCGACACCACTTGAAGAGTCTGACTACCCTTTTGCACCACTCCCTCACCCCTAACCATTTTTGTGCGGGAAAATGTTCCTTTTGCTTTTCAGGGCCACTTGTAAAACTTTTAAATTGTTGTATAAAAACTTTATATGCGGTTACGTTTGGTTTCTTTCGCAAAGGTTAACACTAAAATTATTTGATAGCTTTTTGCGAGCATTTTTATACTTTAATTTGGAAGCAGCAAGCACTACAACTGTCATAAAGTAAGAAATATTTTTATCCAAATATGGCAAATAAAAGCTAATTAATATATTCCAGTAATTCAACGGGCACATGCTTGAATGTAAAATATTGTCGAAGTACTAAAATGTCAATGATCGAAAAAAATAAAATACATCGATACATCGATAGAACATCGATGTTAATTTCAGCACTGCCATCTAGTGTTGTCCAAATATTTTTACTGTTGAAGATGTACTCTGTAAGCCATAAGGGCTTCCAATGCCGCTGTAGGACCAGTTCCCTCTTGTTTTATTATACAAACACAGGATACATTTTTCAGAATTTCTGGTCACCTAGTCAGAAAGAATGAAAACGATTTTGACTCCAAGAACATAGCTTTGTGCGCATTCCTGGATGTCGAGGGAGCTTTCGACAATACTGTCTTTGGTTCTATCTCGAGAGCGTTGGCACGTTAGAACATAGAACATGTTACCGCATGGATTGAATCCAGGCTCCGATAGAGGGACTTAACTTCATCTCTAGATGGTGCAACAGTCAGCATTAGAGATGTAAAGGGTTATCCACAAGGAGGTGAGTTTTCTCCCCTGCTATGGTCTCTCGAACTTTTAACTAAGCTGACAAATCTTGGTTATAAAGTCATTGGGTATGCAGACAACCTGGCTATCATAGTGACGAGTAAATACGAAAGCACCATTAGAGAGATGATGGATAATGCTCTTCATATTACCCTAAACTGGCGTCTAAGTGAAGGGCTTAGCATCAACCCCCAAAAAACTGTGATTGTTCCCTTCACGAAGAGATACAACATGGTGATTCAGAGCCTTGTTATATATAACACTGAGGTGCAGTATTCAGATCAGGTCAAACATCTACGTGTGGTCCTAGACAAACGACTCAGCTGGAACTCCCATTTAGAACAAGTGCTCTCCAAAGCTACTCGAGCCATGTGGACTTGTAGAAAATTCTTTGGCAGCACATGGGGCTTCAACAATCATATTATTGAAAGCATATACCGTATGATGGTTCTGCCTATCTTCACATATGCAGCCCTTGTGTGGTGGCCCAAGACACAGCAAACTGTGGCCATTAAGAAATGCAGCAAGCTTCAAAGACTAGTATGCATATCTCTCTCGGGAGCTATGCGTACCTGTCCGGCAGCTGTCATGGAGTCAGTCCATGGACTCACACCACAGCACATTGTCATCAAAAAACCAGCCATGCAGAATCTACTACGTATCCAGATCACATCTGGACTCTTAGCAAGTAACATTAGTCATGCCGCACTTATATATTCCCCTTCTGACGTGTCGATCTGCTCTAGATCAGATCTTATGATGACGGAACTTTTTCATAAAAAGAAATTTAGATCTCTTTTCCCAAATCGGCAGACTTGGGCTGACGGCAGCCCCTGTAAAAACCCCCGATGGCAGCAATGGTTCACGGATGGGTCCAAAACTGAGCAGGGTGTATGTGTTGGAATCGTTGGACCCAACACCAGAATCTCTACCGCGATGGGCATCTGGCCCAGCGTCTTTCAAGCAAAAGAGATGCCATAGAAATCTGCACCCTTAATATTCTTCTCAAGGGAACTAGGGGAGCAAGCATCTGCATTTTTCAGATAGCCAAGCTGCTATTTGGGCATTATCATTCTGGAGCATCTTATCCAGAATGGTTAAAGAATGCCATAACTGCCTCCATACCCAGTCCGCCCGAAACAAAGTCGTGCTATGCTGTGTACCTGGACACTCAGGAGTGAATGGTACCACGATTGCTGATGATCTAGCACGACAGGGTGCTTACACCCTGACTACATCTCCTGGCCCGTTTTATGGTATTTGTTGGTCAACAATCAAAACCGTGATAAACAAATGGGCCGAAGGAGAACATAGGAGTTACTGGTTCTCCTTACCAGATACTATTTACAAAAAATTGGCCTATCGGACTCTTCAGAGTGCAGGCTCTGTCTAGAAGACGATGAAACCAGGAAGGATGAAGGATGAAGGAACAGATTAGCCCCTTCCATCGTAGGTCAATACCAACAAAAGACCTACTGCTATTCATGCGGAAAGCAGAAAGTCTTTTGCTTTAATTGACGGGTATGGTTGAAAAGACATTTTGGTCGCAGTGCCCCACCTCTTTGTAAGGAACTCATACACAGGATAGCTTCTGTAACTTCTGGAGAACCTTTTGGAGGGAAGTAATTTCCATCCTGGCACCCTGTGTGATAGTTGATTATTGGCCTGAAGCCACCTAATAAGCGGCCCCAGAGCAGAGTTTCAGTAAACAAAGGTCCACTTCCTCGCATCAATTATAATTGATGATATTGCTTACTACGATAGAGTTCAGAAAAGATAATGTCGTCTAAGAGTCAGTTGTTATAGCAACATAATATTCAATGTAGATGGTCACGTCCCAACGACATGTCCAGTTCTTATTGTCCTTATTTAGCAACATTTAAGTAAATCAAAGTCAATGCCGTAACCTTTATCAACGAACTTCGATACAAACCCTTGTCTAAATAGGCATTGAAACGCATTTGTTAAGCACTTAAACTTTCCAATTCCTATGAATTTTAGATATCAACTGATTCAAGTCCAATTAGATTTCAATGGATTCGGCAAAAAATAAACAGTAATTAAGCAATTACTTGGAAGAAACTTTTTCAAGAACTTCTATCACTTGAGCTCATTTCAATACGCAAGTAAATCAAAAGTTTTTGGCATTTTCACAAAAAGGTTACGCGTTAAGCTGCAGTAATCTACCCTTCAAGTAACAAAAAACCCTCCCAAAAAAAAAGGGATTTTTAAAGTGTGATTTGTTAACCACAACCAGCCAATCGCTTTTTAGCCCTTGTCTGGCTGTGGTTAGCTCGAAAAAAAGCAAAACAAAAAAAAACAAGAAATAATCCTACATAATTATACCCGAATCGCTTAATTTTGCAAAGCCACCGCGATAATTAACTAAAAGTGTCATTAGGTTTTAAGCAGATATAAGCAACAATGTTCAACTGCAACTCCGTCAACAATAACAAGAAGCGTAATTACGCTGGACACTGGACACGGGACGCACGACGGAGTAGAACCCAAAGCTGGCTGAAAAAGAATCGAGAAACTGCTAACATAACAACAGCAAGAATGCCGGGGTACGAGGGGGTAAGCAGCCAAAACAATGGATGGCAGCTGGGTTAGAGCAAGCGTCCGTGTGCGAGTGCTAGTGGGAATTCCAAAGGACTTACACTAAACATCCATTTGGGTATTAGCACACGAGGCGGAAGTCGCACAAAGCGCGCCACCATTTGCGCCCAAAGAGTTCCCAGCTTGTTGCAAAATACGTCAGCAAAGGACACAATACACGAAGCAGCACAGGATAAACACTGTACTAGACACGCTCTGCAGGCAGCCCGGACCGCCGCGCCGCATAGCACGAAAGCTGCAGAGTCCGTGGCGGCGTGGCTGGGACATGCTCTTGGTCAGCAAAATGACTGCGCTAAGTGCAGGTTTACACAGGCCAATGATTATGGGGGCGATCCTTATTACAGACCGCGCTAATTCCCAATGGAAATTGTCAACGACCATGGACTTGCTAGAAGCACTGCAAAGACCAGCTACCACCAAAGCCCTTGTTGAAAAAAAAAATGGCCAACACAATGCGCCAAAAGAAAGCTGGAAAAAAAGAAATGCGGAAGTGCCCGCAGCAAAAACGGAAGTTAAAACAACTAAACAAGCAAGTAAAGTGAGTAGAAGAAAAATAGCTAAAATTGTAAAATGCTTTCTTTTTCGTTCGTTCTTCCAGTGATTGTTAGTTGGGCAAAGATGAAAAGCAATTCGAGTGGGGGCATTGGGAGGGTCTTAAAGCCAAACAGCAGCAACAAATTACGGGTAAAGTATACAAAGAAAACAAACAACGATTCGACAGTGCTTTGGCATCATACCCTTACCAAAATCGAAGAATTTTGACATAATATATCTATTAAATTTTAAACACCTAAATAAACAGTGGAAAAAATGGCGGACGTAAAGTCGGGCGCGGACGACTTTAGGATACCCTGTACCACTAGCTTGTAATAAAGTCCGATTTCTTCACAAAAAACCAAAAACAGAAGAATTTTTAAGCAAAAAATTTGTTTTTGACCGATCGTTCCTATGGGAGCTATATGATATAGTCAACCGATTTCAATATTTTTTGACACAGTGCTTAAATACCTTAAAAAAGATATGAATGCCAAATTTATTTCAAATATCTTTACAAACAAACAAAACACATCGAATTTTGTATAAAAAACGTGTTTTTGGACCGATTGGTCCTATGGGAGCTATATGATCTAGTCAAACGATTTGGATTAAATTTGGTACAGTGCTTAGGAACTATAAAATACTCACGAATGTCAAATTTGGTCCCAATATCTTAACAAACAAACGAAACACAACAAATTTTGTTAAAAAATCGATTTTTGGAAGATCGGACCTATGGGAGCTATATGATATAGTCAACCGATTTTGTTCAAATTTGGCACATTGCCTAAATGGTCTAAAAAATTTCCAAACGCCAAATCTGGTTAGGATATCTTTATTAAACAACGAAATATAGCGAATTTTTCTTTAAAAAAGTTATTTTGGCCGATCGGTCCTATGGGAGCTATATGATATAGTCAACCGATTTCGATCAAATTTGGTACAGTGATTGGGAACTATAAAAAACTTTCGAATACCAAATTTCGTTACGATATCTTCATAAACAAATAAATTATTCATCTAAAACGCTTTTTTTTGTCGAGGTCGTCTCAAACACCCCCATGGGAGCTATATAATTTATCCCCGATATCAAAAAAATAAAATAAACTTGCCTCCTATGGAATAATATGGGATCTAATGTGAAAGTTTGGTAACTCTAGCTCTTACCATCTCTGAGATCTAGGCGTTCACACGGACGGACAGACGGACAGACGGACAGACGGACAGACGGACATGGGTATATCGACCTCTCTATTCACCCTGATCATATATTAGGTAACTTTGGGGTGTCTCCGACGTCTCCTTCTATATGTTACATACATTTTCGGCTTGCACAAACTTAATATACCCTTGGACCATACGGTACAGGGTATAAAAAACTTATTTTGATATGATAGCTTAAAAATATGAACTTATGAGTATAATAGATATAATAAAAATTGCACATTTAATTTTGTCTTTAGCTGTTTCAAGAAATTGGGCATACTAAGCGATCTACCAAAAAAAAAGGTAGCTCGACTAGACGAATTCTAACAAGCTTCAAAACTATTTCGAAAGCTAATAAAAAGCTAAAAAAAGAAAGAGAAAAAACGTTTTATAATTTAGTTTACCAACAATTTTTGTCATATTTCACAATTTTTTACGGACTTGGAAAATTTTTTAAATAGATATTAAATAATATATAATTACTAGCTGACCCGACAATCGTTTTGTCATATAAATTATTTCTAGGTTATTTCACACAAAATTTCATAAGAATCGGTCCAGCCGTTTCGGAGAAGTATGATAAAAATTTTAAAAAAAATGTTAGGGGTGGACAACTCTTATCATTTAGGGGTATACAAAATAGATATTGGCCGATTCTCAGACATACCCAATAGGCACACAGTTTAATGCGTATCGGTCCAGCCGTTTCGGAGGATTATGGTAACACAATTTTATATATAAGATATTCTAGAAATATAAAAAAAAAAAGTGCATAAGTTTATTATTTACAAAAAAAAAATTTTTTTTTTTAATATTAAAATTTAAAGATCTGCATTAAGTAAACTTATATTTTTCGAGTTAAAAACTACACAGGTCAACATGGGTTAGTTACTGGAAAGCAAAGTTTAATTTTCGAATTCCGAACTTAGCCAAGTAAATTAATTACGGATCCGATATACGATTTTTAGAGTTTATGTACCCAAAAAATGTTTGTGGTCGCTCTCCACTTGCATCCTTTAGTACCACTCTTACCCTTTAGTTTACGAGTTCAAGATATCATTTGTACACATTTCTTTTACCCTGTACATAACCTCAAAAGTAGGAAAAATACCGGTTACACCGTTCGAGTTCATAAACCCAAATATCTCAAAATCTTGATTGACCAATTCTGACCACAGATTCGCATTCTACACACTAAATAACTTTAAAAATGGTTCTTAGCTTTCCAACAACTGACATGACCCTGTCTTTGTGGGCCCATGTTATTTGTAAACCCTCCCAAAATCCATTTTAACAAAAAAAATCATCTCCAAAATAAATGTAATATTAAAATTTCATCAAATCCTTTGTTCACAACAAGATCATGACGTAAAACATTTTTAAATTTCAATACAATAATAATAATCTTTAAATTTCAATAAATAATTAAATACGCTAAGGTCGATTTTTAAGCTATTTTTTAACTTCGCAACCAAATACAATTACTGTTTTCTCTTTTTCGGGAAAAAGTAGAGTTTTTTCTTTTGGAAGCCCCCTACCAATGCAAAATGATTTTAGCGGAGTCCTCGCTCTCCTGACACAGTGCATCGAAACCGCGAGGCAAAAAGCATCGGACATCACCGATTCGCAGTCTTCTACTTCGGGATTTTTATTTGGCTCCACCATTTCTGCAACCAGAACTACATCCTGGCGTCCGATTTATATATCCGGACCTGCACCGAGCTAAAACTTATGTTTAGCTCTCCGTGCTTCTCTCCTTTCGGCGCGAGCGACTTTTTGCGGAAAATCAGAATGATACTCTCGGTAACCTTCACCTTCACAACCTTTCAGTCAGTTGATGGAAGGTGGGGATTGCAACGCTGAAACACCTTAAGGATCATCTCCGGTTCATTGAAGGAAGACGGGATCCTCATAATGGCATTTTCTTTTTTTTTTGGGTAACAAAACTAAAAAACATTTGGTTTCAAAATATCTGGAATAATCGAATTAATTTGAATTGGTTTCAAAACTTAAGGTCAAAAAAAATTTTTTATAAAATTGCACGGAAATTCCTTATTGAAAGTTCAAATTTGGCCCAGACCTTCCATTTCACATTATCCATCTAAACACGTATTTATTTTCAAATCGTTTAGAAACTTTGATTGGCGATTTCTCTAAATATGCTAAATTTTTTAAAGGAATATGCCTCAAAATTCAATTTTAACGTTGTTTGTTTAAAATGGATTCAATTATTAATCATTTGCTATAGTTCCAGATACATTTTTTTTTTTTCTAACCGCAAGTCACCCTGTTTAATGTTTTGTGGGTCTAAAATAACAATCTTGAAACCTTTTCTTCTCTTTAATTACGTCAAAATCGGTAGGAAGCTACATATACCCCAGAATTAGACGAATTTATTGGTCGTAAAATATTTAGAATTTTGGGACATTTTTTAGCACTTCTCTGAAACATTTTTGAAACATAATGCAAATGAAGTTTCAAAATAATTCCAAAAATTTGTCTAAAAATTTCATTATAACGTGACTGGGCGTAACCTTCTAAAATGTTTCGTTTGGGATTCATTAAAATGTTAGATTTTTTTAAATTATTTGGAAGGCCTCTGGTTTGTTTTAAACTTACAAAATTTGAAAAAAAAGATCATAAGCTTAAAGAGCTTAAACATTTTCTTGCCACCCAAAAGCCCCACTAAAATATAAATTTCCAAAAATAAATTTTAAAAATGGTCTAAAAATTTTTGTACACTGAATTTTGTAAGCTGAATGTTTATGGCTTTAGTATTATTGGATTTACTATTATCATAACTAAAAAAATTGCAGGGCGCGGACGACTTTGTGATACCCTATACCACTACCCTGCAATAAAATCCGGTTCCTTCATAAAAATCCAAAAACAGAAGAATATTTAAGCAACAATTTTTTTTGACCTATCGTTCCTATGGGAGCTATACGATATAGTCAACTAATTTTGATCAAAGTTGGTACAGTGCTTGGGAACTATAAAAAGCTTTTAAATACAAAATTTGGTTACGATATAAACAAATGAATTATTCATCTACAACTATTATTTTATTTCGAGGTAGTCTGAAACCCCACTATGCGTGATGTATACTTTAACCCCGATATAAAAAAAATAAAATAAAGATCTATTATTCAAATTATATTCAATTAAATTGTAATAAATCAAATTGCTTTTTAATTTTAATTATATAGCCGGTTTTTCAAATCAACTGTGCTCCAAGATAAGTAAATTGTTAAGTGTACCTGAACTTTATTTCAAGGCATTACGATTCGGGATCCTGCAGTTGTGGACTACGAATCTCCAGGAGAATCCGAAAACGAAGATAAAGTTCCGAATCGACAAGAGGATATTTTAAGCGATTTAGAGCATCCGATTCTGAATACTCAAGAAGTGGAGGAAGTGATGGCTAAGGAGAAAAAAGGAAGAAAGAAATTTCAGAGAATTACAAGAAGAAGAAAATGGATGTAGAAGCAGTGATGAAGGAAGCGTGTTTTCTCCCGGACAATTCGACTCATATTTCTCTTCTATGACTACTGCAAGTTTTATGGACAACCGAATTTCTCCTACATGTGAATACAACTTTGGAGAGTTTGATCTCTCTCTCCTAGAGGGAGAAGCAATACGTAGCCAAACGAATGATACATTCATTGATGAAGTTCCTACAAGTTGCACAGAAAATAAAAGCCTCCCAAAAATAAGAATTAATCAAGTGTTTATTGAAGAATTTGGTAGCAATCCTATAAAACAGCGAATAGTGCACGACGTTTATGGAGCAAAATATAAAAATATCAACATCAAACTGGATTTTGAACAACTATGCCGAAAATTTACGGGTGCCATCCTTATCATCTTGCATCACGGAAATCACCTCCACATTGTCCACGATTGCAACTACTCCTCCTAAACTAAACTCCTTTCCCTTGTCAGTTTTTCAAGAATTCGTCGGTAGAAGATTCTCTAGAAAAGTTATTCCAAACTGGAAATTCACGATCCAGCACTGGATTAATTTGTCAATGTATCTGCAGAAGGATTCCAGGGAGTATGTGTACTATAACCTCGCCAGGCGTACGTGGCTACCAAGTTGTAAAGCTAGATGTATACTATTTTTCAAAGATCCCAAAAAAAGCAGAAGACGGTTCATAATTCAATCTCCCATGGATCCACATTATCAAATGGTAATGAAACTATTGGTTTCAGTGACGCACCAAATAAGCAAGATTCAGGACTTCAAAAAAGAGGAAAAGAAGACAAAATAATAGATTTTTTAAAAGAGCACCCAACAGCTCCAAAAAGTCATATTTTAACTACATCAATGTGGTTAACATCAGAATTTCGTTTTTATACCCTGTACCGTATGGTACAAAGGGTATATTAGGTTTGAGCAAGCCGAAAATATATGTAACATATAGAAGGATACGTCGGAGATAGCCCAAAGTAAAATATGATAAGGGTGAATAGAGAAGTCGATATACCCATGTCCGTCTCTCTGTCCGTATGAACGCCTCGATCTCAGAGATGGTAAGAACTAGAGTAACCAAACTTTCACATTAGATCCCATATTATTCCATAGGAGACAAGTTTATTTTATTTTTTGATATCGGTGATAAATTATATAGCGCCCATAGGGGTTTGTCAGACGACCTCGAAAAAAAGAAAAAGTTTTAGATGGATAATTTGTTTGTTTTTGAAGATATCTTAACCAAATTTTTCTTTCGAAAGTTTTTTATAGTTCCCAAGCACTGTATAAATTTGATCAAAATCGGTTGACTATATCATATAGCTCCCATAGGAACGATCGGTCAAAAAAAAAATTTGCTTAAAAATTCTTCTGATTTTGTTTTTTGTGAAGGAACCGGATTTTATTGCAAGCTAGTGGTACAGGGTATCCCAAAGTCATCCGCGCCCGACTTTACGTACGCCATTTTTTTTATATAAATTCAGCACTAGTCAAAAATGGTTTAGAAATTATGAATAATTATATAAATAATTTGACATTTCAATACCAATACTTAAAATCGATTGAACCACAAAATTTAATTTTTAACGCTCCTGTTGGAGATGTAAATAAATATTATTCCAACATTAATGAATCTATTGAAATATTTAATTAGATTTTACAGTATCAATTTTATAATAACGATAAAAAAATAATTGAATTATTAACAAATGTTTATAATATCATCGACAAATTAATTCCTTTAAACAAACACAATTTTTGTACTATCACCACCTGATGCAGGAAAAAATTTATTTTTTTAATTTTATTGGGAAGTATATTTAGTCGTATCATTTAAAGACTGAAAACTATTGATTGGATTTTTTTTCCAGTGTTACAAAAGTTAAAAAGCTGTTACCACAACTTGACAAGGAGAAAAACTTCTCTGTGTCTGTTTATAATAAGAAAAAAATATTGCTAAGACTTTTACTTTCTCAGTTTGTTTTAAGAAAGCGTAACAAAAATTTAGCGAGACTCAATGTCAAATTTATAATAATATCTTTAGCTTTCATTCATTCCATTTTTCATTTCTTTATTTTTTGATTTTGTGCTTTCCTACTCTCTACACTCTACAAAGAGTATTACAGATTTAAAATTGTATGTATAAGGTGGGTTTTCAGTTTTATTCGATTAAATCTGAAGAAATTTCGATTTTTAAATAAATAAATAATTCCCTGTTAGACCCCTTGGAGGAGAGGCATAGGGGATCTCTATTAATAACTGTTCGAACAGAACAGGGACCTTCAGTTTATAGCCGAATCCGAACGGCGGTGTCTTTAATTGATAGAGACTTTTCGATGTTTATTACCATTTCAAAAATCAGGCAATAGGCCGACTTTTATTATAATTTTTACAGAACTAATTAATCTCGCCATTAATTTTTAATTTAACTCGAGAAGTTTACTAAACTGGTAAGCAAAATAAAGAGCAATTATAATACGTCTTAAGACTACAAAAGATGTAGGAAAAAAATTGATCAATCTTAGACCACTAGAATAATATAAGAGCCACGATATTTGGCATATAGTCTCATGGGTGGCCAATTTTCTATACCCAAAAGCAGAAGATGATTTTTTTGGATTAACTTTACATGAGGGTATCCCACTGTCGCATACCAACTCCACTGATTCACATTTTTTTACTCCGTGCTTGCACACTTTGTAACTCTTTCGGGTCAACTTAGGAAGCCATTAAACTTACTTAAAGCGTTTTGAAAAGCTAACAACGTCAACTTCAACGTCTGCGTCGGCGTTATCCTTAGCACAGGAGCGACAGCAGAAGTACCAGAAGCAGTAACAGCAACAGCGTAAATAAGTTACAAGAATATCCAATTATTCCATTTCCAGCACTCAAGGCCGACATGAAATGATGCCAAAGAAGCAGCAACAGGAAACAAAAACAACAAACATACAGCCACACACACACACACACAAACAACATCAACAACTAGGGAAATAAAAGCAATGGCGGCACTAGCTACCAACAAAGACCACTCGAGTTCAAGATGGCGACGGACGCACTTGCATACCAAAGCATTTTAAATGCGTGCAATTTTTGTTTAAGCCAACTTAGTTGTTGGTTTTAGGTTTTCTTACGCTTTAAAAATAGCTGAGACTGACTTCTTCGAAAGATTTCATAAATTTTCACCTAATAAAAAGAAATCTTTGCCTAAACTTGAGCCATTAATGTCAACACAGTTACATGCACACACACACACACAGGCACACATGCCCAAAAGGGTCACACAGATACGCACACACACATATGCGCACTTTATATTCAATTCCCAGCTTATTTCGCATGCGAGCAAATGCGAAAATGCCTAGAAATCCATTTACGTAAATCCTCTATTTAGCATGCATTCGGGGCATTTTCATTGTTTTTTATTTTATCTGTGTTTTCTTTTACTATTTTCTTTTTTTCTTTTTGTGTCTTTTTTTGTGTACTTAATTTTCATCTGTCGCCAAATTTCCAAATGACATGGGAAGTAGACGTCGGGTTCGGCATGCGTGTAGTTTATTTTGATGGGTTTCAATGCCTTTTTTATACCCTGCAACCATAGAGTGAAGAGTATTACAGATTTGCGCAGTGTAGGCAACAGACTGTAGGAGATAATGGACATCATAAAATCCCTTTTTTTTTAATTGGCTTCCCTACGGGTATGATCTGTCCTTATGTCTGATTATCCGTTTAGGGATCTCCGTGTGCAAAAATATAGAGTCATAAAATTACATTTTATTTAACTTAAAAAAAAAAAAATATGTAGTTTTAAATCTTATTTTTTGTAAGATGTATATAATAGAAATTGATAATAGAAATTGGCCATGAGGTGATAAAGCGATGCCTGAGTTTTATTTGGAGCAAAGACTTATGTAGTAAAAATATCAGAAATCGCAAAATGGTGTTATGGGGTTGAAAAATAAATAATTTAGATGAATATTTAATTTTCAAAATATAAAAAATAAAATAGCAATTTTAGATTTTTTCAATAAAATTGAATTTGGCGTAAAAATAAAAACTTTAAAATCGCCAAATTGCTCTTTTTTTAAAAATTATATTAACTTTGTTCAATTCTGTATAAATTTCAAATATTATTAGGTCTACAACTTTTTTAATTTTCCAAATTATATAAAAAAAATGGTATCTTATTTATGTTTCAAAGTATTGTCCGTCACTTTCCACTACTTTGGCCCATCTTTCAGGCAACAAACGAATCCCGCGTCGGAAAAATTCTTCATCCTTTGACTTTTTCAAAAGAATCGAAGCACTGGCCCGCCAGGCCGTGTGCCATCGACCTAAATAAATGGTAATCAGATGGAGCAACATCTGGAGAGTATGGCGGGTGAGGTAGAATTTCCCATTTCAGTGTTTCGAGGTACGTCTTGACTACTTTCGCCTCGTGAGGTCGAGCATTGTCGTGTTGCAAAATTACTTTTTCGTGTCTATCAGCGTATTGCGGCCGTTTTGCTTTTAATGCCCGAATCAAACGCATTAATTGCGTTCGATAAAGTGCACCAGTAATTTTTTCAGAAGGTTATAGCCGCTGATCCCAACAAATACGCAACATGACCTTGGATCCGTGAATATTTTGTCAAAGTGTCGCCGTAGGAGTGTGGCCGTGCAATCCCCATGATGTGCGTCGCTTAGGGTTGACGTAGTGCACCCATTTTTCGTCTCCAGTAACAATACGATGAAGAAATCCTTTTCGTTTTTGTCTTTCAAGCAGCTGTTCACAAGCAAATAAACGTCGCTCAACATCTCTTGGTTTCAGCTGATACGGTACCCAGTAACCTTGTTTTTGGATTATCCCCAGCTATTCCAGGCGTTTTGATACTGCTTGCTGAGTTACTCCCAATGATTTTGCTATCTGTTCTTGAGTTTGGCACGAGTCTTCATTAAGTAAAGCCTCCAGTTCATCATCTTCAAAAGTTTTTTCTCTGCCGCCGCTATGCCGATCTTCAACAACAAAGTCACCACTTTTAAAGCGCTGGAACCACTCGCGACACGTTCTTTCACTAATAGTATCATCACCATAAGTACTTGAAATAACCCGATGAGCCTCAGCCGCCGATTTTTTCATGTTGAAATGAAAAAGTAAAATCTCCCGCAAATGACGTGAATTCGGTTTATAAGTTGACACATTTAATTAAGTGTAACTATATGACGCAAACAAAAATTAACTAAAATCGATGTAAGGTTATATTTATCGATGTCAAAACTGATGGAAAACAGCTGTGATTTATTTATTTGTACTATTACTGGCTACTAGCGCCATCTTTTGGAAAACGGCGGGAGCAAAGTTGTAGACCTTTCATCGAAGAAAATTCAGCCCAATTTATAGCCAATTTTTTGTGTTCAACTTGGATCAACTAAGAAATCCTTGATCAAACTTTTCGACGTGCTGATTACTAAACTTTTTAAATTAGCTTAATTCTAAGCTAAGCTCTAATTCCTAAAGTAAACAAAAATGTTGGCGAATATAACTTGGGTATAAAAGGCTACAAATTTATACTTAAAATTGCTTATAATTCACGCCTAGTTTAAATCGAAGGTCATAATTTTCACATTTTCCTTTTTTGACTGTGTTGCTCTATTTAAACTTGTTTTCAAGTTTTTTTGGTTTAAAAAGTCTCATGATAATTGAAAAATTTGAAAAGCCTTAAAATTGATGGGATCGGTTAATAGGCAAGTTCACAAATTTAAACAATTTTTTATATCCTTAACATGTTTTACTCGTTTCGGTAATTAAATGACATGCTAAACGCGATTACATAAATCAGCAATTTTTTCATGAAATGCGATTCGAGAAATTTTAAAAAAACCATGATTAATATTTCAACGAAAAATTCCGCTTCAGCGAATTAATATTTATAGATATATGTGATAATGTATGTTTCCTTACTACTCTAGATGCTAAAGTAGACTAAACTGTTGGTGAATATTACTTGGTTATAAAAGGCAGCTAGTTTTTAACTGAAATTGCTTATAATTCAGACCTAGTTCAAGTTTTAGTTGCCGTAAATTGCAAAATAAGAACGTTCAATAAATTATTATTTTTAATTAATTATTTATTTATATATTTAGAAATTAGAATTGAACTCTAAAATATAAAGTATTTCAAGCCGGAGCAATTATAATATGAATAATTTGCATTATTTTTATTAAATGACATTTTTGTTAATATGGTTAAATCATCATTGTCTTTTATTTGATGATTATTTTTCTATAATTTTAATAATTTGATTTAATTTTTTTGCAAGAAGAATTTTTAAGCAACGATTTTTTGACCGATCGTTCCTATGGGGCTGTATGATGTAGTCAACAGATTTCGATCAAACTTGACACAGAGCTTTGGTATCTCGAAAAAGATGTGAATGTCGAATTTTAAATATCTTTGCAATAAACGAAACGCATCCAATTTTGTATAAAAAATGTTTTTTTGGTCCTATGGGAGCTATATGATATAGTTAACCGATTTAGAGCAAATTTGGTACATTGCTTGGGAACTATAAAAAACTAACGAATATCAAATTTGGTCCCTATATTTTAACAAACAAACGAAACACAACAAATTTTGTTAAAAAATCGATTTTTTGGAAGATCGGCCCTATGGCAGCTATATGATATAGCCAACCGATTTTGTTAAAATTTGGCACATTGTTTAAGTGCTCTAAACAATTTCCAAATACCAAATCTAGTTACGATATCTTTATTAAAAAACAAAATATAGCGAATTTTGATTTAAAAAAGTTATTTTGGCCGATCGGTCCTATGGGAGCTATATGATATAGTCAACCGATTTTGATCAAATTCGGTACTGTGATTGGGAACTATAAAAAACTTTCGAAAATTATTATAACGAATTTGGTTACGATATCTTCGTAAACAAACGAATTATTCATCAAAAACATTTTTTTTTTCGAGGCCGTCTCAAACACCCATATGGGAGCTATATAATTTATCCCCGATATCAAAAAACTAAAATAAACTTGTCTCTTATGGAATAATATGGGATCTAATGTGAAAGTTTGGTATCTCTAGCTCTTACCATCTCTGAGATCTAGGCGTTCAAAAGGACAGACGAACATGGGTATATCGACTTCTCTATTCACCCTGATTATATTTGGGGTGTCTCCGACGTCTCCTTCTATCTGTTACATACATTTTCGGCTTGCATAAACTTATTATACCCTTTGTACCATACGGTACAGGGTATTAAAACTTACGAATACCAAATTAATATCTTCACAAACAAACGAAACAACAAATTTGGTTAAAAAAGGGTTTTTTTTGGAAAATCGGCCCTATGAGAGTTATATGATATAGTCAACCGATTGTGTTCAAATTTGCCACATTGCTTAAGTGCTCTTAAAACCTTCTCAGTGCCAAGTCTGGTTACGATATCTTTATAAAAAACGAAATAAAGCGAGTTTTGTATAAAAAAAAAGGAATTTTGGCCGATGGGAGTTATATAAATTAAAATTCCCCTACATTGTGTCCGACTGGTTGTTGGTTTTCTTGAACTATCAAAATTTCAGAAAATAAATTTGTTTTTCTTAAATCTTTAAGTGTCAAAAGGCTAAGAATCCTTAAATTTTATAATCAGGCAACTATTTATGATATTTATCAAATTTAAATCAATTTGCATCATTTGTTTTTAAACGGCCAGTTTTTTGTATCCCTTTGCCCTCTGCTGTTCGAATACTTCTAATGTTATATTTCAATTTTCAGCTATTTTTTGATAAGAAAACAACTATAACATAATTTTTGATACTTATTAAAAATCTGGTACTATGATACTAAAATCCTGAGCTGCTAATTTTTAAATTCTTTTGAAAACGTCAAATTTTAAACTCCTTTTACTTGAAACTACATAGAATTCGTTTGTCCGTAATTCAGCCAAAACCACCAAATTTAGTTAAAAGAATCATGAGAGTCTGATAAACAAAAAATGCTTCCATTTTTATCCAAACAATCTCTCCGCCTTTAACCAGGCAAAACATTTGTCGAAAATTTTAACGTTTTGATACAAAAGTTGAATCAGTTATGGGTGTAGGGTATTCGACGTATTCCAACTGACTCAAGTTTTTGCTTGTTTTTTTTTTTTTGTTAGGCTGACCCGTTTGTTGCTAACGGCTGCTTTCATTGCACTTGTTGTTGGTTCTTATCGAATTTCGATTGTTTTATAAGATGGCCGCCCGCAGGCAGCATAGAACGCGTCAGTTTAGGCCACTAAACAAAAATTAAATTAGGAGCATTGAAAATGTTGACCAGGCAGTAAACAAACACACAAATACATAAGCAAACACACATAGATACACACACATACACGCACATACTATTAATGTATGTTTAATGGCATAAAACATTCGAAATTGCTTGGGAATTGGCTTTGACGCTTGGTTTGTTTATGTCTTCGTTTAGAGGATTGGTCGATGTCCAATGTATGCCTAAGGAATTGATGAAATTGTTGATAATATTATTTGACCCTTAATGTGACATTATTTCTTGAATATTTAATTTGATATTATTGCTTTTTCTATAACCAGCAAGTTTAAATCAATAGCTTTGCTATGGAACTTCAGAATTCAAAGGTCAAACTGTTTTGGGAATACGAAAAGATAACACTTACGCGCAGTATGTTTAGAGAGAGTTCATTTTTATAAAGGGTCTAGCTGAATATGGTATTGGTATTGATACATATGGCAAAAAAAAAACATCAAATCCGCGTGCTCAACTGGTTCCAGAGCAGGAACACTCATGGGATCATGCATGCAGTCTAATAAGGGCCACCGCGTAGGAGATTATCGGCACCCGCCAACAAAGGCGCACCAACTGGATCTCGGAACGGATCTTAAGCTAATGCAGCTCTTGATTTACAAGTCCGAAATGAATACCGTGTTCTTTACAGACATGTAAAAATATCCAGCAGACGCGATAAGAGAGCTCTACTGGAGAGCCTTGCAGCAAACACAGAAAGCGCAGCCGGTGAATAAAACATGCACTCGCTAAACCAGATAATAAATCAGCTGACAGGAAGCTACCAAAGACAAACCCAACCGATTAGGTGTTCTAATGATAACCTCCTAACGAATGAGGAGGCACGAATCCAAAGATGGCGACAACACTTCATGGAGATAAGCTGTAATGAACCAGGAAGCTGAAACCATGAAGATTACAGAGACGTCGCACCGACCAACAACCTTAGGATACAACCCACAACCCCGACAATGGGAGAAATTGAACGCAATAAGAAAACTTAGACGCAGCAAAGAAGCTGGTATTGACGGCATACCTGACAAACTGCTACAGTTGGAGATGCAGCTTGCTGCTGAAACATTGCACCCACATTTCACTCGCATATGGCAGACTGAGTGTGTGCCCTCATCTTGGAATGCAGGAATAATCAACAAGCTACCAAAGAAAGGGGACATTACCAACTGCAACAACTGGCGAGGAATAACGCTGTTTTTCTTAGTTAGGCCGGGGACTTTTTGAGCGACCTGTTAGTTACAATATACCAACAACTTTACTGAAAGATCGCCTTCATGAAAAAATAGAGCCAACAATTCGCGATGAACAGGCAGGCGCACAGGAGTTGCGTAGACCAGGCTAACACACTACGCATAATAAACGAACAAGCTGTGGAGAGGCGCACACCACTGTACCTCCTGTTTATCGACTTCAAGAAGGCCTTGGATTCAGCAGACAGAGCAGCGATATGGCGGGCATTGGCGAGGAAAGGAGTGTCAGTCAACATCTTATCGATAGTAAAAGCGATGTACGATGATGCGGACTTGGCGGTACTACACAACGGGAAAATAGGCGTACTAATCCAAACAAGCACCGGTGTTAGGCAAGAATGCCCCTTATCAACCACTACTATTCAATATAGTAGTTGACGTGGTTATGAGAGATGTAGGAAGGTCTAGGCGTCACTTGGAAGATCTGGATTACGCGTGCGCCATTTGTCTCATCTCTCATAAGCTAAGTATCTTAGTTATATTATATTATCCTATCTTACTAAGATATCCAAGCCAAAGTGAATGATCTCGAATCCTTGCCAGTAAAGTTGGACTCTTGATAAACGCATCCAAAACCAAAGCGATGCGTCTCATAACCATCTGCGAGAACACTATCGACTTTGTCGACAGTTTCTCATACCTTGCCATTACAATTTCCACCAATGGTGGGGTGGATGAGCATAAAGAGAATCGTCTAAGCAAAGCGCGATCAGCGTTTGGACGCTTATTCCGCATATGGAGAAACCAGTAAATAAGCGAAAGAACTAAGCTGATGATCTTCAATGCGAGCGTCAAATCAATCTTGTTGTACGGCTGAGAGACATGGCTGGCCCCACAGAGAATGATATCAAAAGTACAATTATTCGTCAACAAGTGCCTTAGAATTATATGCGGGATATTCTGACCCAACAGGATATCCAATGCGGAACTATGCCACTACACTAGTGAAGCTCCTATCTGCACACAGATAAGAACACGCAAGTGGCGTTGGATTGGACATGCTCTTAGAAAAGATCAAAGGAGTATCGTCACGATGTCTTTCGAATGGAACCCCCAAGGAAGCAGACGAGTGACGAATTGTCCCTACACAACATCAGCTGGGACACAGCAAAGCAAACTGTGCCAAACAGAGTCCGGTGGAAAGTTCTTGTTGAAGCCCTAAAGCTCCCTGGAGGAGTAATAAATGGAAAAAAAGCCTCCCAGGCCGCGAAGATTAAACATTTAAGTTCTTCAGAAAAAAGAGTGCTTAGAGACCGCCAATACTATTCCGTCCTATTCTCTCAAAATCCATGAAAAATCAGCTTAAAGGACTTAATTCCTTAATACCTAATAGTTTACTTTTCAGAGCTAGTGTTCTTTACTTGACTTTTATCAAAGTATTGTAATATGTAACTCATGATGCTTAAGTAGGAAAAATGCAATATTAGCTTCAAAAATTTTTAACACTTCTGCCTGAAGATAATCTTTGAGATATCTTTAGATTATCTTCAGGCAGAAGTGTTTTACAAAATTTTTAAGTAAAAGCTTTGAAAAAAGTTTTATTGATAGATTTCTAATCAAATCTCGATTAACTTGGCTAGAAATTTTGTAATAGTCTCTTAGCGGAGTGTGTGCCTATGAGGACTTAAATTCTGGCGAAATTTTAGGAAAGTTTATCTTTTTGTGTCAACCCCTTGGAATAATAAAGATTTATTTTTATTTTAGTTGAAAAAAGATTCTACAATACAATACAATATTATGATCCAGTTGAAAAATTAGTTATCTATTAACTCTTTAAATTACAATAGCTAGCCTTACTACTACTACTATGAATTCTGGACTCCTAAGTGGTAAGTCCATAGAGCCTTCCTCTCGGGGATTGCCACCGTGTCGTGGTGAGAGGGCTTATTGGGGGCGATCAATCCAAGAGCGATGCATTCGGTAGCATAGCTATCGGTAGAGCCACCTATGCCGGTAAGGTCCAGGAAAAGTCCTTAAGCTAAGAGCAGTCGCATTGCCATCAGTTAAACGTCTGTTTCCCCATATCAGGGGCGTCTTCTAATTAAAGAATCTTTCAACCCATCACTCATTGATTCTCATAAAAGATGTCAGAATAACATGGAACAAAACCATAATGGAAACATGTCTCCAAGGGGTACCCAACAATCCCCCTGCTACGGCGGCCAGCACAGAGCATTTGGAGGTGTTAATTTCACGTTATAACGACAACACGATGAATGTAACCATAGCTAGCCTTAAGCAAAACTTAAAAATGATAAAAATAGAGCAATCTAGCTAACTAAAAAAAAATGCATTTTATCTTTAAATTATTGGCTTTACTTAAAAACACGAGGATAAAAAGCTGAACTAGAAAAATTGTTTGTTAAAAGGTTAAAAGGGATTCCTAGTCTATTATATTTTTCGATGAAACATTTTGTTTAGGAACAGCTTCGTTAAAATTTTTCCTGCAGACTTCTTTTAAATTCTCTAATCCCCCAAACTTATTTGAAATTCGACATTTGCATTTTTTAGTTTAATTTTGTTCTTGCTTAAGTTAAAATTTGTAGTTTTTAAGCTCGTTATTCGGCGCTCATATCAGCTTACTTCCGACGCTTAGCTTACTTCCTGGTTAAACTTTTCATAAAGTTTAAATTTTAACACCGTCAACACACTGACACACAGACACACACAATTATAGTTCTCATCCGCTTATCCCTTGAATGTCTGCGTCCAGTCAACTGCTCACGGCATTTTAGTTAGTCTGCTTTATGGCCAAGTTATGTCCCAAGTCCCACCAACGTCTCGGCACCAACACGCAGTCAAATACACATAGATATAACAATTTCACCGCATCCAACCCAACATAAGCGGATATCAACATGAATGTATCTGTGTTTGGGCGTGTATCTGTGTGTGCATCTGTATGCACGTGTATGCGTATGCCACTGTAACTATGTCATTGTGGTTTCCTTAATTCATTTTGTTTGTTGGCGGCGCGGCGTCGTCATTGTCACCAGCATTCACAACAGCGTCACCGTCATCGTCACCGTCAGCGTCAGCGTCATTGTCGCAGCTGCCGCAGCCGCAGTCGCGGCACCTACATATAACCAACAGACGGCAGCCGCAGGCAGCGCACATTGGTGCAAAGTGATTTGCCTAACTGAAGTATATTCTAATTTCAAAAAATAATCATTTGAGTTGAAAATGATTAATTTTTGGATGCCTAAATTGAACTTTCAAGAACATGTTGGGCATCGACTGAAACAACTTTGTCTTTGCCAACAATTGCAATACGCACCTTGATTCAAAAGTTATTTAATTTAAATTTTTGAAATAGCTGATAAAAAGCTTCTCGACAAAGGTGTGTATGTTATATAAAAAATGCGCAACTACTCTACGTAGTACAAAATACTTGTAAAGCCGTAACTTATAATTTTAATAAATTTTATATGCATCTTATTAGAGGTGGAGATATCACTATCGGCACTATGCAAACTATATATAGAAAAAAATATGAAAAATACTTTATAAGAGTCTACAAAAAACGTCTATCAATTTATGAGCTACGGTCGGTAACTAGGATACTAGCCATTGGATCCAAAATTCAAAAAGAACGATTTTCAGTGTAATTCAAATGCAGAACAAGCATCAGCAATTTTTGAAAATGAGCTTGTGCATTTGTCAGTCCAAGGAAACCCTGTCAATTTGAACCCGGCAGATGATACACCCATTATTATTAAAACACAATATCTGTAGAGAGCTTTAGCCGCCCAAGACATGGATCATCTTTTATGGATTAAGGTAAACTAAAACAACAAATTATCAAATACTCAAGTATAATATATTCATATAAAATTATATTTCAGGTGAACTAAACGGATTTTCTCTTGCTTAAAAGGCTGTTTTTAAAATACTTGTGCATCCCAGAAACATCCGTTGGGTCCGAAAGAGTATTTAGCAAGGTGAGCCAAATTGTTTAGGAGAGGTGAACCAGGCTCAACGAAAAAAATGTGAACATTCTTTTGTTCTTGAAACAAAACTTTTGGATCAAATAACATTAATATTGTATATGAATTTTCTTGTTTAAAAAATAATTTCAATACACACCAAATATGTATATTATTAAAGACGGGACAATCGATACTACTATCGTCAACTATCGATGGTTTTGAAATTACCATCGTCGACTATCGATGGGGCCGACTATCGATAGTTCTCCACGTCTACATCTTAGTGTTCTTGTTCAAGAAAGATTGTCTACTTCTGGTAAAACTCCGTTTCACGAAAATTTTTGGGCTTTTGATCTAAGTATACGTTTCAGTAGTCTTACTAGAATTATTGGGCATGGACGTTTCACTAAGCTGCCTTAGTCTTCCTGCATATAGCTCTAGATTCTCTTTTCTCACTGGCTTGGCCGAAACCTTAGCCAGCCAGCTTTTATCATGCAACAATCTGCTGCTCTCAGCTAAATTCTTTTCAGCCTCAAAGGACTCCAAGCGATTTCCATTCTTTTGATTTTTTGAAGCATGTAATTGCTCGATAATAAGTATGACTGCAGATTTTGTAATGCTTGGATGGTTATCTCGATTGTCTTGGTTGGTTGGACGTTTTTTCGAAGCGCGAATCATAGTGGTCTTAAGAACAGCCAAGTGGCCATACCCTGCTGGAACTAAACATATGTTAAAGTTAAATACAGCATTTTCGGTTCAATAGTTTAGAATTTACCTATAGTCCATACGCTTTCTTTATACAAATATTTCAAATTAGTAATTCTGCCAAGATTTCGGTACATTTTTATTTATTATTCTTTGTTTTTTGCAGTAAAATTGAATATATATTCATTTTTATAGGTCTTTCTATTTGCAGCTCACAATGTGTAATGGAAATTTAAAGTAACTCATAGATGATTTGAAAAAAATAACCTACTTTGATTATTATACTTTTATTAAATACCCTTTGTTGTTAAAATAATAAAGTATAATCTGAAATAGTAGTTTATGTTTTTATACACAAAAAACATGTTGCTTATTTTCTTTCCAAATGTTCGGATTTATTTATAATGTCACGGACAATTATTACTATTAATAGAGACCCCCTATGCCCTTCCTCCAAGGGGTCTAACAGGGAATTATTATTTTTTTTTTTTTGGGTGAGCTTTTTATTGTTGTAAGAGTCTCCTGGATTGCCGTGACCTCAGCCTGCAAAAAACTTCAGTAATCCGGGAGTCGAAACGCTTCTACCTAATGGAGGAGTTTTCCTTATGATAGACGTTACGAACTTAATTCCAGCGTTAAACTGGAAATTTTAAATTGTCTTGGTCTTGTAGAGCTTGAATTTAGTGGTTCGACAATGAAAAAGGTATAAAAGACCACTGAATTTGATGGAAAACGTCTAATTTGGATGGTATTTAACAAGAACTATAATATATATAATCTTATATATAAAATTCTCGTGTCACAATGTTATGTTCCTTCGAAGCTTATTGACTCACGAACGGATGAACCGATTTGGCTAATTTTGGTCTTGAAATGTTCGTGGAAGTCCAAGGATTGTTTGAGGCTGAGAAAATATAACAAAATTGCGACGAAAATACTAAAAAGGACAATTTGATTTTCCAATACAAAATTTTTTTTTAATTTAGGTTGGCATTGTGTACATTGTCAGATTAACTTATATTTTTTAGTTAATTGTTTTTGTCAAAAGGAATCACAAAAATGATAAACGTTATAAATTTTATTTTATTGAAGCACACAAAATTGCATGAAAATCGGTCCAGCCGTTTCGGAGGAGTATGGTAACTAACATTTTGAAACTAGAATTTTATATATAAGAAGAAACTTATGTTTTACGTGCTATCGGTGTTCTCATGAACGAGTCGATGAATTTCAAATCTGATTTTTGCGTGTGTTAGAGGTCAATGCGGAGGGTTTAATCCTATTGGGATATGTTTGTGTGAATTGGTTCGTGAGATACACGCATTTTTATGAATATTGGTTTTTGTGTGAATATACTCCTCCGAAGCGGCTAGACCGATCCTCATAAAAATTTTGTGTGCTTATTGGGCAGGTCTGAGAATCGTCCAACATCTATTTTTCATACCCCTAAGAGATAAGGGTTGCCACTCCTAACATTCCTGGCAAATCAAGTGAATTTAAAAACTCGGTAGGATTTTCAATTTCATCAATTTTAGAAATTAATATTGGTTTAGTTATTTCTTTCCAAGAAAGTTTTCTTAAGAAGAAAGGAATTCTGCGATTTTTGCTTACAATTCATGTTTTGATTTCTGTATAAAATACATATGATCAGATCAATATTTGCACATAATGCAATTTCGTGAATTCGCCACAAAAATAAATCATTGGAAGAAAATAAAGATCTAGACGAGCGAGCGAAGCGAGCGTGCCGAAGGCCGGCTAGTATATATATAATTTTAACTTAGGTTTCGAACGAATCGCTTGCCGCAAAACCCTTCATAATATAGTCTGATGTAAACGTTATATGGAAGGATCTTACGTGTGATGTACCTGGTCACGTATATGCACAGAAATTCATTAAATTACATCAGCTACGTTTCGATTCCAAATCCGAACGATCTACCTGCCGAAACAGGATATTTCAGCCTTGTAAGGCTTGAAACCACGGAGCAGAAGCTCTAAAATGACACTACTAGTACGAATACTGTTCTTGAAAATTTTTTGCTTTCCGTATGTCTTTGTAACTTCTAATAGTTTTAAATACACATAAACTCTCGAATTGAAAGATAATTGGGATTTTGATAAGAGAAGGTAAGAGAAATTGATTTAACGATTTATGAAAACTATGAAAATTTAAATCAAATAAAGGTTTTAAGTCATCTTATTAAGATTTTAAGACAATTATCTGATTATTATATAGACCAAATTACGAGCACTGAGCTCCACTGTGAGTGGGGCAACATCATCAGAGCAGCCAGCAGCAGCAACCACAACTACCACACCCTCAGCTTTCAGTTTCAGCATTGGCATCAGCATCAGCAGCAGCTTCAGTTTTCACTCAACGAGGCGTGAGTCGACAACTGCGTCTATAGCGGACGCCAGGGGCGGATCTACAGAAATGTTTCGGGGAGTATCCAAAATTTCATTTCAGACTGAGCGCTAGAAATAGGGCAGTAATTCATGGAACATGTTCCAAACGTGATACTCGGAAATTTCGTAGAGTGTCCCTCGAAATGGCGGCACCCGTGACTGTCGCCATTGTTGGTTGCCTTGTTACCGTTGTTAGTTGCCGTTATTGCTGTTGTTGTTGTTGCTGTTGTTACCGTTGTTTTAGTCAATGGCTGCGCTAAGCGGATTAACGCTGTTATTTTAAGTTCAACAAACGAAAGAAGAATAAATTAATGAGTTTTCACTGTGGTCGCATAGCCACTGCTGCCTGTTTCCAACTGTTTCCAACGGACAAGAAGAAAGTCAGTTCTATAGAGAAAAACAAAATAAATACAAAAGCTTAACGCCGCATACCCTTGCAGGAGCAGTTAAAGCTGGACTAAACTACGAGATTATTGATAAACTCAATTGCTGTGGGATTTGGCCTCTTTAAGTCGACTGAAGAGTATATTGAGAATTTCGTAAGTACATAACAAAATTGGCTCAAAGTACGTATTAAAACTGAAAACGATTCCTTTACCGCGTTCGAGAGAGATTCTAAAAGTTTTGGTCAAATTGGTCAGGTTGAATTTGCCTCTTCATCTTAATATCCTTATTTATAATATGTTGAATAGCAAGTCATTCAAGAACCACGTGTACCAAAGCCTGTGCACGGAATCCTATTTAATACTTAAGGCATGGTCAACGCGCCTACATTAATCTCTTATGAATAACATTACTAATATAATTGCTTTTGCTGTCTTATTTTTATTCTGGATTGTACCAATTTATTAAAGACGGTCTACAGAGAAAGTTAGATTGTCTTGTGCAGTACGCAAGAAACTGGCTATTTATTTTTATATGTATATAATCAGGGCCGTAGAGAGAATATCCGGGCCCCGGGTCAATTTTTTTATATTTAAGAAAATATACATATAATTGTTGAAAAGTTTGAGCTCAACATAAAAAAAATATAGAAAGGAAGAGAATTGATGATTTTTTTAAATCATAATAATGCATTTCCTAAAACTCCAATCCAGATCTAAAAAAAAACGCAACTTAAAGAAGTTTCAATTTTTTATTAACCAAGTAAATAGAATGATAATTTATTATATTTTTTTAGGCAAAAACTTCCCGAATGACGAGTCCGGGCCACTCCGGGACTTCCGGTCTTAGGGGAAAATAAAACTAAAAATATTGATTTTTTAGGACAATAACAATGAGAATCAGGATTTTTTATGAGTGTTATAAATTTTAAAAAATCACAATGGTATAAAGCTATTAGCATCTAGTATCAAAAAAAATTAATAATAATAATAATAATCGGTATAGCTTAAAATTTAATCATTTATTTATTTTATTTATTCTTAGTCGAAGGCCCCAGTTGCTAGTGCTCAGTAAATTAGTATTGAGTTTAGAATTAAATACTATATTTCATCTTGTTAAATATTGGGTTGCCCAAAAAGTAATTGCGGATTTTTCATATAGTCGGCGTTTATAATTTTTTTATCAGCTTGTGACTATTTAATTGTATTTTTTCTTTTGACATTTATTAGCTGTCACTATTAGCTTGCTTTAGAAAAAAAGTGCGCGTAATTTTGTTTACATTTGTTTGTTTGGCTCCCTTTTTAATATGGAGTCCACAAAAGAGCATTTCCGTCATATTTTATATTATTATTTCCGTAAAGGAAAAAACGCAGAGCAGGTTGCTAAAAAGTTACGTGATGTGTATGGTGATAAAGCCTTAAAAGAAAGACAGTGTCAAAATTGGTTTCGCAAATTCCGTTCTGGAGATTTTTCACTTAAAGATGAGTCACGTTCAGGTCGGCCAAATGAAGTTGATGATGACCAAATCAAAGCATTAATCGAATTGGATCGTCATGTAACTGAGCGTGAGATAGGAGAGAAGTTAAATATACCAAAATTAACCGTTCATTATCACATAAAAAGTCTTGGACTGGTGAAAAAGCTTGATATTTGGGTACCACATGAATTGAAAGAAATTCATTTAACAAACCGAATCAACGCTTGTGATATGCATCTTAAACGCAATGAATTCGATCCGTTTTTAAAGCAAATCATAACTGGAGATGAAAAATGGATTGTTTATAACGTTAATCGAAAGCGATCATTGTCCAAGCATGGTGAACCAGCTCAAACCACTTCAAAGGCTGATATCCACCAAAAGAAGGTTATGCTGTCTGTTTGGTGGGATTGGAAGGGTGTGGTATATTTTGAACTGCTTCCAAGGAACCAAATGATTAATTCGGATGTTTACTGTCAACAACTGGACAAATTGAATGCAGCCATCAACGAGAAACGGCCAGAATTGATTAATCGTAAAGGTGTCATATTCCATCAGGACAACGCCAGACCACACACATCTTTGATGACCCGGCAAAAACTGATAGAGCTTGGCTGGGAAGTTTTGATGCATCCACCATATAGCCCTGACCTTGCACCATCAGACTACCATTTATTTCGATCTTTGCAGAACTCCTTAAATGGTAAAACTTTCGGCAATGATGAGGCTATAAAATCGCACTTGGTTCAGTTTTTTGCAGATAAAGGCCAGAAGTTCTATGAGCGTGGAATTCAAAATTTGCCGGGAAGATGGCAAAAGGTTATCGAACAAAATGGAAATTATATATTTGATTAAAGTTCATTCTAAGTTTTATTAAAAATGCATTTACTTTCTTTTAAAAAATCCGCAATTACTTTTTGGGCAACCCAATAAATAAATAATTTATTCTACAAAATTAAAAAATAATAATTGTGAGATCTAATATGTGGAAAATAAACTGTTTAAGCAATATTTTTAACAAATTATGTGAACAAAATTAATTGAAATATTTAAAGTGGTAAAAAAATTAACTGTAGCCCTATTAAATAAATAACTAACTTAAAGCCCAGCTAACTAATTTAAAAAGCTTGCGATAAAAAATATTTTCAGGTAAACAACAAAAATTGAAAGGAAACATTAAAAATACAAAAAAAAATCGTTTATTGAGCAATCTGAAAATTTTGAATCTTTAAAACAAATAATTTTTTTATCATATAAACAAATAATATGTATTCTATTAATATTATCAAAATGTATTATAATTTTAGCCGGCTTTTGTCAAATAAAAATAAAAAAAAAAAAATGTTAGACCAAATCTCAGTTTTTAAGCTTAACGCTATTTAATTTTTTTTTTTAGCAGCACAATTTCTTAAAAAAAATATGATTTTTTTTTTTTTTTTTTAAGTATGTTCCTTAAATATGTCAATCACCATTTTTTTTAATATATGTTTTTTTATGTTCTTTATATGGTGTGAATTCAAATCAGTTCGATTTGGTGGAACAATGTTAAAAAAAGAAAAACGAAAAATTTTTGTGTTTTTTAAAAAATGTATGAAAAAACATTTTTTTTTTTGTCAAAAGATGGCAAAAATTAGTGTTAATTTTTATAATATTTATTGGAATCTTTCAAGTATATAAGAAGTATATCTTACTTCTTGATTTTATCATGAAAAAAAATTATTCATTTTGGATTATCGATTTGATTCATATTCATACCAAAAGAGAACGCATTGATAAGAGTGTTTAAAAAATTATGATTGATAAATTTAAGAAACATACTTAAAAAAAAAATACAAGAAATTTTCTTATTTTTTAAGAAAATGTTTTAGTTAAAAAACTTAATATTTTTTAAAAATTCCTGTTGCCAACTTCGATTTAAAAAAAATATTTCAAAAATATTCTCTTGTTTACTCACAATTGACTAAAAACGAAAAATAATTTTTTTGAATTTAACCGCAACGCGTTACATTTAAAAACTGAAATTTTATGACAAATTTTTTTTTTACATATGCATCGAGCTACACCCATAGTTTTTAAAAATTCCTGGAAAAGTTTCCAATATTTTATATAGCTTGACTTGAATATCAAAATATCACTTGAATCCAACTAATATTGATCAGCTTGGATTTTTCGTTTCCCGGAGCACGGCTAAATTATTGAATATTTATAATTTTTAATTACCTTTTTAACCTAGATATGCCCAATGTCCTACCTTTAGAACACCTCGTTTATGATCGATCATGCACGGCCATTTTCAATCACATTTTTTTGGACTTAGGGAAGGCAGGGCAAGCATGCAGATATATTTGAGCTGTTGAAGGGTGTTATAGCGAAAATTCGAAGTTTTTATATTTTAGAAATGAAAAAGGAAGGATGAGCTAAGAAAACATAAATGTTTTAACAAAACACAATGTTATTCAGAAATAATTGTTTTGAAATACCATAATATTATTTTCGAATGTTTTTTTAAAATTTAATGGTTTTAGTACATTGAAAATGGATATCCTATTTTCAGGACTTTGGAAAAATTTTTCTTTTGAAAACGTTAAAATAATATGCGAAAAAATTATTTTTTAACTAACGCATGGGCATATATGGGTAAAAATGATACGGATTTGAAATCTTTTCGTAACTATTTAGGCTCTGCGCCTTATTGGGCATTTCAGCCAATATGTCTTTTATAAGAGTATGAGTGGAAAAGTGAAAAAAATATCAAAAATATATACCCAAAAGTTGTACGACCACAAAATGGCCGAACCCACGTTCAGCCATTAAGCGCATTGACCATAACGGTCATCTGTTCTCTGCTTTTGTGTTGGACCGCCATTTTTAAAACACTCCCCCCACTTTCTTACTCCCTTGCTTGTATAAATTCGCTTTGGCTTTTATTTGCACAGCGCATTTGTATTTGTATTTGTAATTGTTATGGTTTTCGTATCAATGCTAAAAAATAAAAGCCCCTATATGGGCCCATGTTTACTTAGCTGTATACATATACATACAGTGAGACCAGTAAATATGCACACAGTTTTAAATGGAAAATAATATTTTATCTTTAACTTTTATAAAAATATATATTTGTCTAAAAACTAAGGGTCTTCCCACTTATTAATTTCAAGACGAAGTTTAATTTAAGATAAAAACATATTTTCAATTTTTATTAAAGTGTATGCATTAGGGTGTCCCTTAAATTACAAGTTCGATATTTTTTTACGCATACCTTCTTAAAAGTTTCGTAATAACCCTATATTGTCTAAAAAATATGAGTTCGATTTATAACCGAAAGCCCGTGCCGACTTGCTATTTAAACTTTAATAGTTGCGGTGGTATTACGGAGTTATGAAGAAATATTTTCCTTATCGGATTGCCTAGCTAACAAGTAAATGGTGAAAAATTACCATCTAATCGACAAGTTGTCTCAGTCCTATTTTACAATATTCGTGAGTCAATTTGTTAGTGAAAGTGCCCATTTTGTGATTAGGGAGTGCATCATATATTGGGAAAAAGCAAGAATTCCAACAAGGGCTTTGCCTAACTGCGTGAAGAAACTAGTTGATTTATATCATGTTTGGATAGAGTTGCAAAAATTGAAAGAAAACTCAGATTACGTTCAAGAGCCGTGAGAACAATGTCAAAATTAATCTTGATAATTTGTTTGATATTGCATATGCTGAAAAATGCGAGTAAGATAAATTATTTTTAATGAAAAAGAAAGAGCGATCGGGATGCTTAGGTAGTGTAGATAAAAAATTGGCGGATAAAGAAGAAAGATCTAGACAACGACAATTGGAAGAAGAGAATACGTTTGAAAGACAAAGAGAATCACTGGCTGTTGCATCTACTTCCAACATAAATAACTTAAAAAGTCTAGAATATTCAGACGAAGAACAGATCTTGAATTCTGGAACTCAGCTTGCCGGACGTTCCCTGCCATGAACTAAGTTCGAAAAGAGGTAGAAAGAATCTCATAACACCTAAACTAGTTGCAGCTTTAGATCGATGCCAGTTAAGCATTAGAGATTCCGTTTATATTTTTAATGCGGTGGTAGAGCAGCGATAATTTCTCTATTAACAAATCCTCGACTCAGCGAATTCGTACTGAAACTAAAAAAATCAAAGGCAGAAGCAATAAAACCTGACTTCCAAAACAATGTACCCGACTGTGACTACGTCCATTGGGATGGAAAACTATTACCTGGGACTATTTCGGAGTTCAAAAGTAGAACGCTCGCTTCATTTGACGATACAGAACAGCTTCTTGCAGTGCTGAAACTAGAAAGTTCTTCTGGAAACATCTAACTAAGGCTATCTTAACAGCTCTCTTTGACTGGAACCTTCACGATAAAGTACAAATAATGTACTGCGATACAACATCTTCCAATACGGACCGTTTCAATGGAGCTTGTGCTATTTTGGAGCGATACTTTAGGAAGGGAATTGTTGAAAGAAGAGGTTGAATACACTGTAATGCGAACTTATGGGGAATGTTGCTGAATTCGTAGAAATCAGAATAAATAAGATAAAATTGTTCATTAAATCGACAAGACGGTTCAGAGCGGATACAGGGGGTGAGGACTAGTTGAAATGGCATCACAACGCGCCTTTTGCAGTGTTTAGGTGTTTTATAAGACAACCTATTACCAGCCAGAGAGCTGATTATTGAACTGAATATTGATCATTCGCTGTCAAATCGGTTAGACCCTGTACTCTTGAATTTTTAAGTTTAATGCGCGTTTTTAGGGCGTAAAAGTTCCTCAAAGTAATGCCGTATATCTTTAATGTTTTTGTTTAATCATATTCTTAGAAAAACAATTTTACAATCCCTAATATATGCTATTCGATACTTTTAAAGTTTAAGAGTAAGTTAATAGTTTCTCAAACTTTCAAAATAGCAAATCCAAGATGGCCGCAAAAACCAGAAAAATGATTAATTTTTGTTATTATAATACGAGTTTGATATGCAAATAGGTTTTTATGAGTAATTTATTAGTTGCTAAAAATTTCAAAATGGCAAATCCAAGATAGCCGCCAAACAGCAGAAATAATCATTTTTGAGATTATAATACGAGTTGGGTAAGCAAAAATGTGCTTTTGGGGTCGTTGACCACGAATCTGGGGTTAAAATTTCAAAATTATAAAGTACGGTGTGAAGGTGGCTCATTTAAAAGTCTAGAAAAGTATATATCTTTAAAGGAAGATACTGAACGATGTGAAGGTGGCTCATTTAAAATGCTAGGGCTACTTTTGAATGCTGGGCGAAATAATTAATTTTCGTTTAGACTGTACAAAGTACTCGGAATTTATTATTTAAATGAAGAAAAGAAATAAATTATTTATTATTATGGATTTTGAAACGTCGCTTTCGAATTCTAGGCCCAAAACACCCTTAAAAAGTGCTCTTGAGACTCGATAATTATTTTTTTTAATGTTTTTTTTTTTCCTTAAAGCTACCTTTGAAGCCAAGATCAAGCAAATTACTAGTAGCCCAGATTTTCCGATGTTCAAAAAGTTTAGAGAAAATTGGAAAAACATCGATTCTAGCAAAATTGAACCATCTCTTAATTTCGAAAAAGAACGTGTTGCCGATACTGACATTCAAGTTTTATTACTATTTATAAGGCAGAATTATACAAAGGTTTTGTAGGAGATGACTACCGCGAATTGGTCAAGCTGTGCGTAATATTTTTAGGAGAAGACACAGATGAAAAATTAAAACTAAGGCCCCCCGGAGCTATGCATCAGTCAAGCTGGATGGCGAGAGCGATCTATTCTTTAAAATTATGTTTACACAATGCAGATCTCTACAAGATTTTGTTTTTTAATCCTTGGCTCGAATGTACAGTGGCGGACCAGATGTTAAAACGAAGATTTTATAAGAGTACGAAAAAATAGACGCAACAATTTCTAAAGCATCTATCAGCAAGTTTAGCCATCACTTGTGGTATTTATGTGAAGAGACATTCTCTTTATCACTATTTGATGATGAAGTTGATATCGAAACTAAGAAGAAAATGATTGCCAACTTCAACAGAGACAAAACTTCAGATGTTGGCAAACGCTACGACCCGTCGAAGGAAGAACTGATTCATAAGTTGTTTGGTGAGTTAAATTGACATTTTGGTATATTTTTAGAATTGGTGTTGATTTTTATTTCTCTTTTTTTTTCAGACAAAACATTGGATGATTTCGTTTCGGAAAAGAGCAAACAATTTTTATCACGACTGCAGATCGACGACTCCTTTCTAAAGGAAGATATATCTTCTTGGAATAGCAATACTGCTTTACTGGAAGCTAAAAGAAATATAAGTTATTTGAGATTTGTAAATGAAACTGCTGAAAGAGCTGTTAAATTAATGCAAGATTTAAACGGACTTATCACGGCTGAAGAAGATCAAAAACAGTTCACAGAAAAATAGAAAATTGTATCCGGACTATAAAAAAACTACTCCGAAAGAAGTTACCCTGAATGATGGTTATTACTTTATGTTTTTAATTAAAGATTAATGTTCATCTAATTCATTTTTTAGTTTTAATCACTTATTTCATTGCGTTTATAGTGATTTTAAAGCGGACCGAAACACGTTTTGCAATTGTGATATATTGATTAACTTTTATATTTAAGTATCTTATAGCATTAGTATAAAATATAGAGGGTATGCATTTCTAATTCCAAAAAAAAAATTGTTTTTATCATATAAGGGACACCCTAATGTCCGTCTGTCTGTATTAACGCCTTCATATCAGATATGGGAAGAGCTAAAGCAATCAAATTTTCAAATTAGATGCGTTATAATTATCAGGAGAGACAAGTTTATTTTATATTTTTGGCATCCGAAATATACTATATAGCTCCCTTAGAGGTGTTTTAGAGGACCTCGAAAAAAGTCTTAGATAATTAACTCAATTTTTATGAACATATAGTGACTACTAAATCGTAACAAATAAATATTTTTTTGTCATATAAGGGACACCCTAGTGTGCATAATTTTTAAACTCACTGTATATTGTGCATGTGTGTGGGTGTGCTCGTGTGTTTGTTCTGCCGGACATTGAAATTGTAATTAGTTGAAATTTATGCGGACCGTTCGTTGGTCCGCTTCCGCTTTTCTTTTCACAGGCGAGATCACGTTCATTTTTTCCGCTTCCATGCATTCAAGCTGTGCCATTATTATTTGTTTCTTTTTTATGAAAATTAATTTTATGAATTTTCAATTCAAAATCGGATTATGGCCATAAGCTGCGAGCCATTTTAAGGCAAACAAAAAATGGGAAAAGTTTCCTGTGTCGCTGCTTGACTTTGTATGGCAGCGGGCATTGGCCTAAAGCTTCAGCTGCATTTAATTTGGTCAGGAATAATTTGTTAATGCTACATAATCCTGGCAGGCATGCTGGCATGTTACTTTATTGCCTTTTTGAGCCTGTAAAAATGCTTTGTCTAGCATTGTGTCAATTGCAACAGACTGACAAGATGTTCTCCAAAAGTTGGTTGCATCGCGAAACGTCAAAACTTTCATAATTACTCAGATTTGTAATTAATTTTCCGACAACATGTCATTCAATACTTTGTACTGCTGACTTTGGCGCAGCTGCATTTTAGTCCTGGATGCCGAAATTTTATGCAATGTCGGCGCTGCCGTTTGGCGCTTTTGAAGAACTTAAGTTGGCGGAAAATTGAGCTTTGTCTATGCCATTGACAGCAGCTGACAAGAAAATGCAAGGACCTTAGGTTTTCGGAAAATTGCATCTTTGCTCCATTTTTGGACACATTAATTAGCAAAGTTTTTGGCAAGCAACAAAGTTTGGCTTTGTTAATTTAGTTATAGCTCTAAATAAGAACTCTAATGTCTTAAGCTTAAAATAACTGACTAGTACTAATCGCTTTTAGTTGAACTTTGTTGGGTGAAGAACAATATTGGAGCGTTAAGTTAGATTGAAAACAGTTTCTGCAAGAAGTCAAGAAGCATGTTTAAAAAAATTTTAACTCTTCAAATATTAAAAGTTAAAGGCTGCAATATATTAAAGTAGTATCGTATAAATGCGCCAACCAATATAATGATATTTTTCATTATATAAATTCTTCTTTTTTCAATTCTGTAATAATTTCAATTTGCAGGGAGAAGAGTAAGGAAGAAAGATGGTTTTTCATACGGAAGAAACGGGAGAAGAAAAAGCGCGATCGTGAGAATCTCGAGATGTCACGGGGCAGAAATGACGCCCGAAAATTCGACCAACAAGTCAACCGTCTGGCACAAGGAGCATCAAACTGCCGAGACGGAGATGGAAATTTGGTTACAAATACGCAGTGTCCGCTGAGGTTATGGAGGGAACATTTTTCCAAGCTGTTTGCTGGCGACGATGAGCTGATACGGTGCATGCATCAGCTCCTATGCAAAATATGGCTAGCGGAAAGCATACCCGATGATTGGAAACTCAGTGTCCTTTTTCCTATACTTAAGAAGGGTGACCCGACGATATGCGCTAACTACCGAGGAATCAGTGTTATTGCCATCTCATACAAGATCCTTTCGAGCGAATTATGTGAAAGACTGAAGCATATGGCCAACACACTGATCGGACCTTATCAGTGCGCCTTAAGAACTGGTAAGTCCACCATAGACCAGATCTTCACTCTACGCCAAATCTTGGAAAAGACCCATGAAAAACAGACCGATACCCATCATCTCTTCATCGATTACAATGCTTCATTCGATAGCCCGATAAGGGACCGCCTATACACCACCATGTCTGAGTTCGGTATTCCTGCGTAGCTGATTCGTCTTTGCAGGCGACCCTCTATCATGCGGCCTCTTCAATTTCGTGATGGAAGGGGTACTGCGGAAGGCCGGTGTATATCGCAACAGTAATATTTTTTTACCAGAGTGTCTAGTTTCTTGCTTAAGCTGATGATATCGATATCATCGGGCGTTGAAAGCGAGATGTTACTGCTGCATTTTCCGCAATCGAAAGGACGTCAGCGAAAGTGGGTGTAGCGGTAAGCTAGGGCACGACGAAGTATATGCTGTCTACGAACAGGGACGCGCGGCGCCAAGGCTCGTGCTCTTAAATATGGGTTGTGTTAGGAACAGATGCATCTGCTCTTGAGGGGTTCGAGAGAAAAATTCTTCGTAAAATCTTCGGTCCCGTTCGTTTTAAGGACGACTTTCGCATACTGATGAACCAGGAACTGATGTTATCCAGCACATCACAATACAACGTCTACGCTGGCTCGGGCATGTCGTACGTATGGATAACGATGCTCCAGCGAAAAAGGTATTCGAAGCGAAAGCCGATAAAGGAAGACGAAGGGAACGACCACGACTCCGATGGAAAGATCAAGTGGGGGAAAAACTATTCTCCCTTGGTATTTCTAATTGGAGAAGGCGCGCGCAAAGCAGAGGCGCCTGGCGAGAGCTGTTGAGGTCGGCCGTAATCCAAAAACGGGTTGTCATGGCCACACAATGAATAAATGAATGAATAATTTTAAAAACGAAGATTGAAATATAGGCTAAACAAAAAATGAAATCAAATAATAATTCAAAGTTAGAGCTATTCCTTTAGAAGTTGATTTAATTGCTTGTTTAGCTTCGAAATAAACTTCTAAACTAAAACTGTGGGATAGATAGCATGAGAATTAAAGGATCTCGATGCCTTCAAAGCAACAGGTGTAAAACTGAAATTTGAATGATTGACCTGAGAGAACTTTAAGCATTGATAATGGTAAATGACTCAAAGAAAGGTAATAATTCCAACTTAAAAATTTTGTTTATATTAATTACGACCTAACAATTTAAGCAGTATTTAATATCAAATAATACCCAGAGTAATAACGACTTAAGAGCTTTAAAAAATTAAGCTTTTTCAAAGCAGCTTGAAAGCTTTTGCAGATGTTGCAAAAAATTATAGCAAACATTTTAGGGCTGCTATAGAAATGCTCTTAAATACTAAGCTAGTTATCTCTAATGGCTGACGTTTGGGTCCAAACGGTTCTCAGGAGCACCAAATTTAAGATACATATACATTGTTTCCTCGCACGCTTTATATAAGAGTTTCAAAATGTTTCTAAAAACTAGTTATTACTGCTTCATTATATACGTTTATCAAACATGTTCAATTACAAGACTTCCGCTTGGACTCCATTTTTTGGAAATATTAAGCTCTTAATACCTGCCTTTAAGCCTTTTTGTGGTTCTGACTTTCATCTCCTATTTTCTCTTCCATGCTCCTAGTCAGCTTGGTAAACAAAAAACTGCTTCCAAACGTTGCCTTTACTGCCCTTAAGCACTCTATAAAAAAATAGCAAATCCCATAAAAAACACTATTTTGTCATTTTTAGACAAAGCACTTAGACCATACCAAAAGCAAACTATCCTTATACATAGTAACTGGTAAAAAAAAATTCCTTGTATCAATGGCCGTTTGAATTTCAAACGCAAAACAATCAATTTGGCACCAGTTACAATGCAAACTGTGCGGAAAAAGTTAAACTAAACTTTACTGAGCAGAAATTTTCGATTAAAATTCCAGTTTGCAATTCAATTAAACACTAATTAAAAGACATTTTTCCGCTGAGCAATTGGGTCCAAAGCCGACAGCTCCATAGCAAACAGAAGAAGAAGATAGTAGTGTTTCCTAGCCTGGAGGAGCACGGCAGGAAGGCAGTGCAGAACAGCCCTTTGACGCGTTGTCGCAGCTTTGACTAGACGCCAGTTCATCGTCATTCTCAACTTCGCTCGAGTTGGCAGCACTGAATGGCTGTCAAAGTGTAGCTGGGCGTGGAATACCCACCCACAGGATAAGGCAAGTCGACAAATGCGCACAAGCTGTGATAAATGAAGGCAAAAGCGTAGCTAAACAACGAATGACATAAGGTGAGGGGGCAAAGTTGTTATTCAGTTGGGGCGCTAACCGACCGTGGGATACACTGTAAAAACTTTTTTTCAAAACAATTGTATAATACTAACGACTTTTTACTGTGAACATGGCAATATTTTATTTTATCGGTGGTTAATCCAAAAGCAAGACTACAAAATTAATGTAATTAATTTTTCAATAGTTTGGGCGTATTATGTCGGTGACTAATCTAAAGGCATAAGACTACAAAATTCTACCTACAAAAGAAATAACCAGAAAAAAATATCACCGATGGCTTCAAGAAATTAAAGTTAACTCACTTTAGAACAAAAAGTAAAATATGCATTAGACATTTTTAAATTAAAATTATTCAAATTTAACATATATCAATTGAAAAAAGAAACTGAGAGCAACATATTAGTTCTATGGCAGAGTTTCAGTTCCAAATTGATATAGGAATATTTTGAACTGACGTAAAAACTGGAAAAGTTAATTTCAATAACTTGCTATGTTAAAAGGGAGGTCTTATAGCAAACCTTCCCTACCCTCACTACTCCCTTTTCTTCTATTTCCTATCTTTAGAAGGTATCACAATGGACTACACGGTGTTGGAACTATTCCGACGTCGGGCAAACCATCTATCTTACCGAACTTTCGATTATTATTTTGATCTTACCGAACCTTCGATTGCTAGGGATAAGAAAACTTGATCTATCTAAACTAAAAACTTTTTACTTAAGTGGGCTGTTTTATTAATTTGCAATAAAAAATCTGGGTTAAAAAGTTCTTTAATAGACAAGGACTTCTAACGAGCTATACTATGTATATTTGGCTTCCTATTCCTAAGTCTCTATAAAAGAATCCACACTGCAAAAATTTCCAATTTTCTATTTGTTCTAAATATTTTATGTAAGGGATGATATAGGAGAGGTCTTACAGGCCAAACTGCTCATTCTTTTGGGGTAATACATATGTTTCTAAGCTGCTGCTGGCGCCGTCTACAAGTCAGTTGCTCTTTGGCCTAAGGAATTCAAATTTATTTTTTTTATATGGAGTTTTGCTTTCTTTCCGGGCTTTTTTGTTGCTGCGTACTGGCCTCTAAAGTAAATATGAAAGTAGGTTTTCAAGTGCTAAGGAGTTTGGAGTAATGCTGCATTTATAATAAACTTCGAGGAAATAGGAAAAAATACGTTATTGCAAAATTTCCTGTACTACGTTAAAAGAGCAGTGCATTTAGTGCGTGGTTTGTACGAAAAGATTTTCGCGATTCAATTTTTTGAAGAATTAAAAGAATAATAAAAAGAATTTTATTTAAGTTAATTGTGTAAAATTTTAAATTATTCAACTGTATCTACTTCGATTATAATAATTTTTCCATATTCTTCAAAAGAATTTTCAATTTTTTAGCTATTTTTAAAATTTTTGATAATGTAATTCTGTAACACTATAAATCACAGTTAAAAGAGCAGTGCATTTGGTACGAGGTTTATACGAAAGAATTTTACTTGAAAACGATTTTCGTGATTTCATTTCTTTTGAAGCATTTCAAGCGAAAAGGAATATTATTTTAGTTAATTCTTTGAAATTTTAATTCATGCAACTCTCTCTACTTCGATCCTAATAATAAAAACGCTAAAAAAAAACAGCCATGACTTTGAGCTGACCAATTACTGCGAGTGAATTAAAGAATTACAATATTAATTCACTTCAAGACTCGTAAGTCTCTACTAAATATAAGTTTAGCAGCATACCCTCTTTTTTCTTGAGTTCTACCTTTTCTCTGCGTTTTTTTTTTTTTCAAACATTTTTTAAATAGGTAGTCCAAATAGCATAAAATATTATAAATTTCTTATTTTTCTTATTTCTTACTTGTAAACAATTTGAACGAAAAGTTGATTTTTATAACTATTTTGTAGCGCCATCTTTTGTTAGTAGCGCCATCTATTGTACATGTCCATTACCCTTACATATGCAGCACGATTTGTTCACAAATTTTTCTATAAGTAGCATTCTTTTCAGAACTTATTACGAGGTTGCCTACTAGCCTTAAAGATCTTATACTCTGCCACGCCTCCTACAGCCATTTGTATGTCATTACACAAATCTCTAATACCCTTGACCATGCTGGTGTAGAGTATCAAAAAAAAGGCGAAATCAGAAGCAACGTTTTTGCCGCATTTTGCAGCCTTTGACTTAGTTTTTTGTTATTTTTTTCTAGTTTTTGTCACGAGTTCTTTGCCAAACGTAAAGCCAGTAAGTTAATTTTTGCCCACTTTAGGAATAGCGGGATTTTTTTTTTTTTAACAACCTTTGAGCGAAATCGTTCTTGCTTAAATGGAAATCAAAACAAGGACAAGATTGTGGAGAGTGTCAATTAATTGCAAAGAAGAGGCTGCTAATTTAATACATGGATAGTAAAAATTTTCTATTATCCTTTTTATTTCACTTACTTTGTGGCATTAAGACGATACTCCGGACGGTTTCTTGAGTCTCAAAAGCAATTAAATTTATGCTTCGTTGAGGCATTGCATTGTGTAAACATTTGAGGGAACTTAATTAATTACTGACAATATGCAATGTTCATGCAAAAATCTTAATTATTTGCGGAAATAATGATTATTGCAGCAAATTTTGAGCTGCAAATCAAACAAATGAATTGCCTGACTATATTTGATTAATATATGTATTAAATATTGACTGGTAAAGTTAACCGATTTTATGCATCTTAGCTTTTAGTTTTGTTCGAAGACTTCTGAAACACCATAAAGGGAGCGGTGTAATATAATCCCGGTATCTAAAAAATAAAATAAATTTGCCTCCAGTTAAGTGGTTTAATTTTAAAATTTGGTTGGTTTAGCTCTTACCAACTCGCAAATCTAGACGTTGATACAGACGGACTAGGGCATATCGACTTTTCTAGAAACCTTGATTATACTTTTGGTATCTTTTGGGGTGTCTCCTAGCTAATTTAAAAAAAAAAATTTTTAACATAATAAAATTGAAGGTTTTTTAAATTAAAAACATATAAAAATTAAAAAAAAATCCGAAAATAAAAAAATATTCTAGATGGTAAGACATTCAATATTACGACTGTGGTTACCATTTTAAATATTTTAAGATTTATTTTTAATCTTTTTTTTGGGTTCGAAATTATTATTATTAACATTTAAATCGTTATTTTGTGGCCTTAATCTAAAAAATATTTTTTCAAGGAAGGATATTCTTAACTTGCAACAAAAAAAGTTTGCATTCCTTTCGTGAACGATTTTAGAGCCAAGACTCTTAAATTCAAATGTATTTTTTTATTTTGAGTACATTTTGAACTTTTAAAGAAATATGTGAAGTAAAGGTGAAGAATGTATGACTTATTTTCGAAGAAAAAGGTAACTGGGCGTATCCAACCACTAAGATTTGTATTCTCCAATAAAAAATAAAAATTCCCTATCTTAGGAAATATTAGTTTTGATATACACTTACCTACTAGAAAAAACAGCACGACTGCTATTTTAAAAAAATATTTTTTGTTCTGGAAAAGAAAGAAAATATATATAGCTTTTCATTAAATAAATTTGAAGCAAGTACTACTTAATGAAAAACAAAACTTTTATTTTAACATCTCCAGCAAGTACAAATTGTTGCTATTTATATAAGAGTTGTTTAAAATTTCTTAAATTAAACCTTTGTATCCTATATAAAATGAAAAATGTTTAATGCCGTAAGTTTTTAACTTTTTTATTTCTAATTAAATACGTATTATATAACAATAAATAAAGTCTTTATTTATTTAAAAATTTATATTATAAAGTATATTAATGCTTGCTTAAGGCACTCCTTGGCATTTCCTGCACACATCTGGCTTAATTGATTATAATTAGTCACATGTCCTAATGCAATTCATCAAACGGGTATTGTACGCCCTGTGTACACAACTTTATATGGGCAGTTCTTTTACAAAATAATAATAATACAAAAAAAATTTTAATTAAAACAAATTTTTTAATAATCTCTGAGTGCATGCCTCAAACGCATCAATTAGAGTCGGTAACGGTCCCCTGTTTAATTCGATTTCAACAATTTATAATACGAGGGGCATTCAAAAAGCAAGTTTCCCTAATTTTAAAATGAAGTACAAAACAATTTTTAGGTTACAAATGAATATTTATTAATTATTTGACTCACAAACTATTTTTCTACATAGTCACCTTCGACTTGAATACATTTTTCGTATCTGTTATAGAGTTTATAAAAACCTTCTTTAAAAAAAAACCGTGTTCTGTTTTTGGAGCCATAATTTGACAGATGTTTGGACTTCTTCGTTCGCGAGATCCGGTGAGTAGGGTGGGTGATCGAAAATTTCCCATTTGAATTTTTCCAATAAAGTTCTCGTTTTTTGAGCAGAATGAGGCCGTGCATTATCATGAAAGAGTAAGATTTTCTTGGATAATTTTCCTGGACGTTTTCGTCTGATGGCATTTTTAGGCTTATTTAAAACTTCGCAGTAACGATCCGCATTGATTGTTGTACCAGGTTCCAAAAAATCAACCAACAAAATACCTAACGCAATTCACAATTGGACACGTTTTGCAATGGTAGCTCCATGGTTGTTGTGTTTATACTGCTGAAAAAACTATTTTCGGTCACCAATACCAGTGCCGGTCTTATCGATAGACTTAACACTGATGTTGTGTTCAGTGCGAGGCCGCTAGATGGTGCACAAGAGAAACGCCAGACCAGGGAAACTTACTTTTGAATACCCCTCGTAGATAACACCACGTTGGTCCCACCAAATACAGGCCATGAGTTTAGATCCATGAATATTTGGCTTAGCCGTTGATGTTGATGACAGTAACAATACGACGCAAAAAACCTTCTCGGCTTCCACTCATATGGAACCCAATCATTCTCAAGGCCTTTAAGCTTTTGGAAACAGTTGATTTATCGACATTCAATGTTTCTGCCAACATTTTTAATGTTTCACACGAATCATCATCGATTAATGTATTCAATTCTTTATCCAAAAAATTTTTCGGCAGCCACGGACGCTCTTTGTCTTTTACATCAAAATTACCACTTTTAAGGGGCACACCTAGTGTGAAATTTTCAAAAAATAAATTTTTTTTTCCATATTTCGATAGGTTATACCTTTAAAAATAACATACTAAAATTTTAAATCGATATTTTAAATAGTTTTTGAGTTACAGCCATTTAAAAGAGTAGCCGCTCGGCAGTTAGATAGTTGGTATATACCTGAGATCGCGTGTCATTTCAAAAATATTTAATATTTTATTTCAAAAAATTTTACTGTGTATTCTCAAAACATGTATAAATATACCCTTAAAATTTTAAATATATGGATTCACTAGTTTTTTTTTTAATTCCCAAAAATGGAATTTTTTTAGGTTGTCACACTAGGTGTGCCCCTTAAACGCGTTTTTCTCGAAACAGCATTTTTCGAATTTGCTGGAGTGATTACTCGGAGACAAATGATCCGATCCCTATCAAATTTTTTTGCATCTTCTCTATATAGTTCTCCATACGATGAACCTCCAGTTTTTTGATCTGATCAAAAATCGAACTTTGGCAGGCCAAAAACGACCAAAATTTTGGGAAAAATTTAACTTTTTTTCAACATGTCGCCATTTTGTCAATTTTCGATTTTTTTCATCGTAAAGACAATATGTTTTAGTTTAACGAGAATTTTTTTTTAGGTTTTATCAACGGAGAAGGCTGCAATCACTCCAGCAGTGGAGGACCTTTTTTGGCGCCGCCGGAGATCGCGTGTCATTTCAAAAATATTCAATATTTTATTTCAAAAATTTTACTGTGTATTCTCAAAACATGTATAAATATACCCTCAAAATTTAAAATAGATGGATTTACTAGTTTTTTTTTTATTAATTCCCAAAAATGGCCTTTTTTTCAAACACTATGTTATCGATAGAGATTATTCCCCGTAAACTTCCACGAGCAAACGATGACTTTCGAGAGCGGTTTTCTTTGCGAAAAAGTGTCCCAACAAAACTTCCCGCAAATGTAGTTTTTTTGCCAATTTTCAAAATTTTCCGCCATTAAAAAAAAATTGTATATGCACAAACGAAATAATTTTAACTGATTCTGACAACTATTGAATGTATGTATCTTTGAAATGACGTATGTTCCATTGATATTTTTCCAGTATATATGTCAATCTATTGTTGGAGTCCGGAAATTAATTCCTAACAATTAAAAAAATTGGATACAATTTTTTTTTCAATTTGGAATTTGTTTTCTAATTGTTTTAAATTTTGTATTTTTACAAAGAATCCTATTCGAAACAATTTTATTTTAATTTTTTGGCCTGATTTAAAAAAGAAAGTGTTTTAAATTTTTCTTAATCGTAATTAAATATTTTTACACTTTTTTTTTATCTAAGTTGCGTTATGCTCATTTTATAAAAACTAACTGTCTACTATGTACTGCTAATAATAATAAAAAAAAATAAACTTCTTGTTGCGTGCTTTATGGTGGAGGGAATTAGCCGCACAGAAAAAGTTTAAAAGTTAATTTTTTTCTTATTTTTTAAAGCAAACAATGATATTGTTAAAATTCAATAAAAAAAATTAATATATTTAAATTAAAGTAAAACCAAGGTCAAAAATGCGAAATATGGAAAATAATTTTTTTTTTTTAAATATTTCAAGGAATTCATGCAAAATAAAAATCATAAAATTCTCTAATTTTATTTGATGCTTAGTTTCTATAAGAATCACCCAAATGTATATATGTATGAGTGTGTGTGTGTCACTAACTGGTGTGTATGTGTGGGTGAGTAAGCCGTTACTGGAGCACACTGCCAACAATAAAATCGTGGCTGTGATGGCAATAATGAGCATAATGATGCAGCAGCCGCAATGAAGACCGCAGCGAAGCTCAACAAAAACAACAACAACAACAAGTGCAACTGCCACCTACAACAACAACGACAATAACTCGAGCTTGCCACACGTACAAGTTGCATGATTATTATCAAGGATAATTAATTTGATGGCAGGCAGCGCGCAAATATGCAGTCGACTCTGTAGTATGCCACTGCCAAATGCCTGCGGCTGCATGTCTCTGTCGACGACTCCTTCAAATGAGTACGCCCAAGGAGCCGTTTAGTGACCTTCCCCCGCAGCACATAATATAATACTATGAGGTCAGTACACTGAGTTGACTTAATGGACTTGCGCCTATGTCGCGTATTATCAAACAACAATCAAAGTGCAATGACCAGATAAGGCGAAAAGGAAATTTAAGAAAAGAATATTAAAATTATTTTGGTATTATCTAAGGGTGGCCGACTTTAATTGGATTAATTGACTTAAAGAAGATGCCCAGCTAAGGCCGAATTCATGTTCATAGTCAGACTATGTACTGGCTCTGTTTGATTGTAGGTATAAGGGGAAGTTCTTCAAATTTGGACAAGGAGTTCGATTTTTTTTTACAAAGAACGAAAGTTTCATTATTGTAGAATATGTGTATCTAAGGATTTTTGGATGCGATCGATATTTATAAAAATAGAGCGCCTTGAACGCACCTAAGTAGCGCGGCTGATGGTCTTTCGAAAAACTATAAACGTGTTTTTCTCGGAATCATGTTTTTTATCAGAATTTCAAGCTCATGTCTTGATCTACTATTCCAATTCCTTTAACTTGATGCATGTTTGAAAGGATGTCATTTTGTAAGTCAAAAATAATTCTGATTTAGTATAAGCTATAGACAATTTCATTAAAGCACAGCTCTAGTTGTTCGGTCAATGGCTTATTAAGAACTAAAAACGATATACATTATATACAACTGCAGATGACAGTTGGCAATAACTTAACAGCAGAGTGAGAGAGTTACTAACAGAAGACGCTCTCAACTCTGTTGTGTTACATTCTAACATAAATCCAATGCAGATCATATGTAAATAGCTTACATCTATATACATAAAAGAAAGTGGTGTTAGTTACACTATTTATAACTCAAGAACGGATGAACCGATTTGGCTGAAAATTGGTGGAGAGGTAGCTTAGAGGCAGGATACGGGCATAGAATACTTTTTATCCCGTTCGACCGCATTTCCGTGAAGTCACTATAAATGACAAAACGCAAATGACAGTTAAACGTAATTTTGTCTATGGTTAAGTATGGTAAAAAATTTGACAATTATAAAAATGACAGCTAAACGTAATTTTGTCTATGGTTAAGTAGAAAATTTGATAATATAAATTTTGTAAGAAATATATGTATAATCATCAGTAATTTGTATTCTCTTTGAATCATCACTAACAATGCCGAAAGCAAGACGATCGAATCTTTCCCGACAAAGCCATAATGCAAGAAGGATACGAAACATTGCGAATGAAATGACTGAAGAAGGCGGATTAATTTCATTTCCTCAGACTTTCTGTAACTTTGTCTCATCGAAAGACGAATGCAATGAGTATTGAATTACTTTGTCGTTCTCCTTAAATTCGGTCTTATATTTATACTGAGACATCTTGCGGAAGCAACTTGGATTCAAACCCAAGGTAGGGCAGGACAACGTCTGTCGGGCTTACTAGTTTAATATAATTTCAACCAATTTCAAAAACCAAAAATCATTTTTTGTATTATTTCCCTACGAAAGGCTGGAGAACTGAAATTCGGGGACGATGTTCTGCGTGCATACGCAGACAAGAGCCACCATTTTGAATTTCGTCACGATTAAAAAGTCAAATTTTTACACAATAAAAACCGTATTCAATAATCAAAATATTTATTTGTCTTTCAAACAATTCCCAAACTTCGCTTTCATTTCGACTAAATTTAAAAGAACCTTAAGGTTTCACGCTTAAATTTTTTGAGAGTTTAATCCCAATTATGACATAAGAGTCTTTAATTTAGTTCCCTGTTTTTCGAATTTTTAAAATTCTTTAAAAGCCAAATAGTCTATTTTCGGAGAAGAAATCATCGGCACATCCCAAGTTATTCGGGTGTGGCACAGAAAACCATTTATTTAAATTTTTCTAAAATTCTAGATTTACTTGAGATTTAATTGAATTTAGCATTAAAAAATGGCGTACGTAAAGTCGGGCGCGGACGACTTTAGGATACCCTGTACCACTAGCTTGCAATAAAGTCCGGTTCCTTCACAAAAAACCAAAAACAGAAGAATTTTTAAGCAAACATTTTTTTTTTGACCGATCGTTCCTATGGGAGCTATATAATATAGTCGACCGATTTGGATTAAATTTAGCACAGTGCTTAGGAACTATAAAATACTCACGAATGTCAAATTTGGTCCCAATATCTTAACAAACGAAACACAACAAATTTTGTTAAAAAATCGATTTTTTGGAAGATAGGACCTATGGGAGCTATATGATATAGTCAACCGATTTTGTTCAAATTTGGCACATGGCTTAAGTGCTCTAAAAAATTTCAATACGCCAAATCTGGTTACGATATCTTTATTAAAAAACGAAATATAGCGAATTTTTCTTTTAAAAAGTTATTTTGGCCGATCGGTCCTATGGGAGCTATATGATATAGTCAACCGATTTTGTTCAAATTTGGTACAGTTCTTGAGAACTATAAAAAACTTTCGAATACCAAATTTGGTTATCTTCATAAACAAACGAATTATTCATCTAAAACTTTTTTTTTACCGAGGTCGTCTCAAACACCCACATGGGAGCTATATAATTTATCCCCGATATCAAAAAAATAAAATAAACTTGTCTCCTATGGAATAATATGGGATCTAATGTGAAAGTTTGGTTACTCTAGCTCTTACCATCTCTGAGATCTAACGGACAGACGGACGGACGGACAGACGGACATGGGTATATCGGCTTTTCTATTCACCCTGATTATATTTTAGGTAACTTTTGGGGTGTCTCCGACGTCTCCTTCTATATGTTACATACATTTTCGGCTTGCACAAACTTAATATATCCTTGGTACCATGCGGAACAGGGTATAAAAATGAATGTCTTTTTCTGTTCCTTAACACAAAGTGAAGATAGAAAAATCTTTATTTTCCTGCTCCACTTATTGACCCTGAAATTTGTTACTTTTTAGTTAAGTTTTGTCCTTCACTTATTCTATTACCTTTACCTACATTTTTATTTTAAATACAACGGAAAGCACTTGGTTCAAATTGTATGATATCTGTTTTAGATTAATTTATTTATAATACAACTTTCTTTCGATATGAAGCCAGCTTGAAGATCTGTTTGTTACTTCATCTGCCATTTCGTAACCATGGAAAATGCTATGTCCAGAGTTCCAAAAGTTAAATTATTTTTTTCCCCCTGTACTTATTCAAAACCCTTCATCTTCAATATTTTCAATGATTTTAACTTTTTAAAGCTTTTACTATTTTGTCCGTAAAACTGTTGCGGAACTGACCAAATAACATATTAAACTTTGTAAATTTAAATCGTTTTGAGTCCCCACAACTAGTCGTATACTTAATTTACGCATTAGTTGTGCATATTGTCAAGGTTATAATGTCAAATACAGCTATTTGGGTACAAACCTTTATTATATTTTATGCACAATTATTTTACTCAAAAGCGATTAAACTTCAGTCATGTGTGCGGAGCTTTGATGTAGTCCGCTGTCTAATCCAGATTTATTTGCATAAAAATAGTTGAGAAAGTTTTGAAAAGTGCGAGATAAATAAATAACCTCATAGGAAAATACTGAAGCTCGTTTCTACGTTCAAGTCAAATAAGTTATTCAAGTAAACAAGAACGAACCACTGAAGCTCACCACATTAAAGAATATAAAATTTAAATTGAAAAATATAAAACTAATTTTTGTTGTTTTTTTAGTTTAATATGCATATTTTGACGTTATTTTAATTTAACTTTGTTACTAGCATTTAATAAAAAGCTAAAAAGTGGTTTATTGTCGAAGTTGGCAGACGAGAAAAATTTTATTCCGGTTGTGAATATTAAAAGTTTTCAAATATTAAATTAATATAGTCTCCATTTATAAAAGCTCATGTACTCGTAGTTGCTAATATTTTTAACAATTAAAAACATAAAAAATAATTCTAAAAGTTGTCTAGTGTCAGTGAAAAAATAAAAAAGTTCGCCCTATAGTCGCATATGAAGGACAGAAGGTCAGGGGAACTTGGGTATATCGACTTTTCTAGTCATCCTGATCATACTTTGAGTAGCTGGCGCTGGCAATATTGAAAAGCTTAACAACCGGAATATGAAAGACCAATTCGTATCTAAAATTTGTTAGGCGTCACAGAAAATGACCCAGAAAGGTTGGGAACATCTTAGCAAAGCTATGCAAAACATATTTGGTAGAGCGTTCAGAAAGAAAACTAGGTCGAAAAAAGAATAGATGACGGATAAGAGCTAGAATCGTATACTAGAAAGGAATAACGTAAAAACTAGAAAATTAGCTGAAAATAATCCACAGCGTAGAGAAGAGAAAGGGGATATGAGAAATATCCATAGTCTGGCAAAAACTATTGGAGGTAGGAAGCACGTGGACCTCTGAAAATGTACCTAAATCTTGGAAGGAATCGATAATTATCAAGATTCCGAAGAAGGGAAACAGACAAATATGCTCTAACTGGAGGGGTATCTCTCCTGCCAACCATCATGAAAATCCTCAACCAGATCATACTAAGCCGCATTTCCGAGCGCACTCAACAACGTTCTACGTAGAAATCAAAATGCGCTGTTACGTATCCTTCTCAAATAGATACTAGTATAGACCTAACAAACATCTGCATTGTATTCAGATAGCGCAGAGCATTCCGAGGAATTCAACTCTACGTTATAGGTATTTAATTTTCAAAGATTTGCTTAAAGTGTTTGACACCTTTGATCCTTATCAATTTGGGTAGCACATCGAGCTCAGAGGGATTCCAGACAAAACTATCAATATCATAAAATCGTCGTATACTGGGCCCTCAAGCCGTGTTTTGCACGGCGGACAACTAAGCGATCCTTTTGAATACAATAGCGAAGTAAAACAAGGATGCACACTGTCGCCCTTGCTCTTTATCACCGTTCTTGATTTGGTATTTGATAGTCCAGCTGAATTAAATAGTTTTGGAATCAACTGGAAATTTAACCGTAAACTAGCAGATCTAGAATATGCGGAGGATGTTGGTTCTATTTTCTTCCGCGTCATTCGGACCTTCAAACCCAGTTAGATAGACTCACCACAGAAACCTCAAAAAGTGGTCTTAAAATCAACTGCGCAAAAACGAAAAGTTTGCGGGTAAGCCCCACTAATACAAGCGCCACTCAGTATCGACAAGTTGCAGAATTCGTAAAGCCAGAGCTGCCTTTGGACAACTAAATAGTTTCTGGCGAGAACCGAATATTCGGCGAAAAACCAAAATACGAGTCTTCAACGCAAGCATAAAGTCGATGCAGTTATATGGTTGAGAGACAAACATAGTTCATTACCAGTGTTATTGTCAAGAAGCTCCACACATTTGTCAATCGATGTCTTAGAAGCATATTACGTATATGGTGCCCCCGAACCATTAGCATTTGGTTGGGTCACACGCTGCGCAAAGATTATGATGAGATACCGCATGCAGTTCTGGAAAGGAACTCACAACGCAATCGATCCAGAGGCAGACCTAAAATAACCTGGCGCAGGACGCTCAACCGGGAGACCGGGAAATCCATCATCGAGTTACGAGCCATGGCAATAGCGCGAAACAGAGATCATTGGAAATCCTTTGTAATAACTTAAGTGAAATTTATAAACTACGTTTATAATTTGTTTAAATTATGAATATGTCCTTAATAATCGCTCCTAGCTGGAAAATTTATTTTAGGTACACCAAAAAATGTTTCAATTTTTTTAGAACAGATCTAAAAAAATCTGAATTTTTAGGCACTGCTTGGGAAAGCCAAATTTGAATAAGATATTTTCATAACCAACCGAATTATGCCCTGAAACTTTTATTGGCCACCTGCTCTCTAATACCCCTTTGGGAGCTATATAGTATAACCCTGATATCGATAAAATCAAATAAACTCTTTTCCTGTGACGTCATAACGTCTGCAATCGCAAATTTTGATTGTATTGCGACTTATCTTCTCTGAGATATAGGTGAAAAATGTGTTCCAAGCTTGCACTAAAACTTGCCTAATTGTTTGAAAGTCTTAAAAAGATGTGGTCACACTTACAAAAGCCAGCGTCTGCATTGTACAGAATCTGAGCAACATTTCTAACTAGCACAAATTGCGCTTATATAATATATAATATTTCATAACTAAAATTAAATTTAAATTGAATATATGCCCATAAAAAGAGCTTAACGCATTGGCATTATCTCGGCTTAATTCTATATGCAAAAATTAACAATATTGAGCACTGAATATGCAATTGAGTAGTAGTTTGTAAATGCCCTGACTAGCATTGTTTCGAAGTTAATGAGATACTTAACCGACTTTTCCGACCACAAGCCCCGTATTGTGTATGTAAATACACTCATAATCAATGCATATCATCACTATATATAGCACAGTATGCATAATTAGGTTGAGTGCAATATGCAGGCCACAAATGGTATAATTAGAGGGTAGACCGATGTACTTGGTTGTAAATTGTAGTGCGAGTAAGTCCTTGAATACCTGAAGATTAAAATTGCAACGAAGACTTAAGGTAATAAGCCGTAATTATGGCAGATTTCATTCAAACTGCATTAGAAGGTAAGGCGGCAATGGATAAGAATTTCAGAAAAAAAAATATTTTCTATTTTTTTATAGAACTCTTCGAGCTTGCTTTCCCAGGTCTAAGTATAAAGAAATTGCATTGCACAATTGCTCGTCCATCCAGTCAATGTTAATTTGTATCTATAGGGCAGTGGCGGACAGTCTCTCAATTTACATAGGACACGTGGATAGGGTACAAAAATCTGCACACAAAGAAATGTTTATTTGTATGTATTTGCGTGGCCAGATTTTGGCCAAAAGTCCCCCAGAAGAAAGTCAAAATTTGGACGATATGATAAATGAATATGATTTAAAACTTATTAAAGTAAGTAGGTAAAAAAAATTTTGTTAATTATATTCAGCGGCTTTTAAGTTATTGGCAATCACAGTTTACGTTTTGTATTTTAAGAGCTTTAGCGATTATTTAAAAAAAAAATCCCCAATTTACCATAATACAGGCAACTAAAACTAAGCCTGTATTCTTCAATCACTTTTAAATAATACTTCAGAAAAAAAACAAATTAAAACGAGCTTAAAAGCTTTTGATTTCAAATATATTCGAGTAGTATTGTTGTAATTTTATATTAGAAAATTGAATTCTTCACGATTTTCGGAAATTGGATTTTCTATCTAAAATTTGAATTTTAAAGAATGAACCAAGGAAAAATTTAAATATTTATTAATTTCAATCCGATTGATTGAAATTATCTTTTTAATGTGTACATAATCCATACATATAAAATAAACTTGGGTTTTACGTGTTACGGGTGTTCTCATGAACGCGTCGATGAATTTCAAATCTGATTTTTGCGTGCGTTAGAGGTTGTCAATACGGAGGCTTTAATCCAATTTTTAAAGTAATTATTATTTTATAATAACATAGAAAAATAACTCGTAATTTCAATTCATAAAATAAAATTTGAGCAATAATTTGTATTATATAAAACAAGAGATATTTGGCAATTTTTATTATAAAATAATATTTACTATAAAAATTGAAACATAAAGACTTATTTCGCAATTTTTAAAATAAAATTGGCATTTAAATATTATTTCATAAAATTTATTTTAAAGCCAAGTATTAGGAGTTGTCTGTTTTTTTTATCAAAATTAAAATAAAAATTATTTATTCCTGATAATTATTTCAATCATATTCTTGCGTCACAAAAAAGCAATATTCCGCAATGCGCCGTTCCAATAATTCCTACTGGGTTGCTTGTCAGTCACAATTCCAGTAACGGATCTTTTGCACTGTGTGCTTATCTCGCTCGCACCTGCACGAAATGCGGCTTGAGCCAGCCGTATGCTAGACTGTAGCAGCTACTGCAATAGTCGCAAAAAAGCCATGTTCCGCAACACGCCGACTGTTCCAATAATTTCTACTGGGTAGCTTGTCAGTAACAATTCCAGTAACGGATCTTTTGCACTATGTGTTTGTCTCGCTCGCACCTGCACGAAATGCGGCTTGAGCCATACGCATGCTGGACTGTAGCAGCTACTGCAATAGCTTCTGCACTCAAGCATGTGACCGGCTCAAATCAGTTAGTGAGAGAACTTGATTGAGGGAGGTCAAGACCGCATCGAGGCGCAGACAACCCACAAATGTAAGTAGTAGAAAAATAATGTTTGATAAAATGAAGTAAAATGAAATTAATAAAATATTAAAGATTTCAGTGTTCCTCGAATCCCGGATTCCCTGGTCACATCCTGAATAAATAAGAAAAGGACTTGTCATATGTGCACCACTAAACAAATATGATATAGCACCTTTTCGCTTTGATTTTTATTTTCGATCCCTTATATAATCATTAGTAAGCCAAGAAGTCGTAAAATTTTGTGTTCCAATGAATTTGTACTATAAAAACATTTTTAATTGAGAAATTTCATAATAATTCAATTTGAGTTGTTGCACAAAGCATAAAACCGCAAATATTGAAGTCAGCCGCATTTGAACAATATGAATATTTCAATTATTAAGCATCTTCAACCAATCGTATTGCCAAAATATTACTATGTTAGTGCCTTAAATACTGAACTATTCTAAAAGAAAACAGTATATCAAAATGGTTCTATACAAACTAAATTTAACTTTATTAGATCGACTTTCATTTTGTTGGCCCTGAATACCCGTTCTATGGCTGCCATTTTGTATGTGTGCATAAATTCAACTTGGCCATAATAGAAGAGAATTTGAGGTCCAACTGCACTTTGGCTATTTAAACCAACAAAATGGCGTTGCCAATTAAAAGCACTAAACACCCACACACTACATTCATTCAACACACACATACTCCATATATATATAATACCTCATTCATGTGAATTGTATTATCTCGTAAACATGGCCAAAACAAACTCAGCTCAACCAAAATTTTGTTTATTACGCCAAGGCAGTTGTTACCAGGCAACTCTCATTGTATGCATTGATGTCGGACAAAATTGCAGCAATTATGTACATATGTTTTAGATTCATTAGTAAAAGCTAAATATATTTATATCTATGCAAACTTTCAAAGAGCGATGAGTACTAAAAACAAACCACTAAATGTGCTTAAAACACCGATAAGGATCTGGATATGATGCTCGTTACCATATTGCATTGTAATACATTGCTTAGAAACTGAAAATTCTCAATGATGTAGGAACTTAATCTCAGTTTTATATGGTAAAGTCAGACAAAATGCCGAAAGCTCAGATGCATTCCAAAATTACTAACGATGAACAATGGGCCAGTTTTTTGCCAAACTACTAAATTTGGACACAATGATAATTGAATATGATTTTTCACATACTAAAGTATCCTGAGCAAATAAAAACTATCAAATTCTATAAAGTGGTTTTTAAGTTATTGGCAATCAAAATTTGCATTTTGTATTTTATGACCTTTCGCGATAACTAACAGAACGAAAAATCTGTAACTAAAATGCTCGGTGTAGTTACGAAATCTTCATTCTCCTTATTATTTATGAACATTACTTACTGGTGAAATTTGATATTTATACCTATAAGTTCCGCAAATTTTTTCCGATGACTCGAAAGTTACGTCAAAAAGGCTATTTAAAGTATATGGCGTAAGTTTGAAGTTGATATGTTGAGGGGTGTGGGAGAATACACGGTAAATCGATTGCGAGAGGTTTTGGATGTGGTTTGTTCATTAGAGCCACATGAATCAGTTTACCAAAAATTGTGATTCGAGGTCACTTGTAACCATAATTAGATAGAATCAAATATTGAAGCAGTTTATTGGAGAGGAGAGAGAGGTGAAATTTTTATATTATATAACTTCGCTGCATTTGTCCGATTTGGTTCACTAGCTCTTCTAGTCTCTGAGACCTAAGCGTTTATACGGACGGATGGACAGACGGAGATGGCTCAATCGCTACCCGAGGTTATTATAAACATTTTGGTATAAAGGACTTGGGGTCTGCCGCGCCTCCTTCTGTCCGTTACATACATTGCACAAATCTAGTATGCCCTTTGTACTTTCAAGTACAGGGTATAATCACTCCCAAGATCTTATCGTTTAAGCTGTGCATTGATCGCCAATAACTTAGTCAGTTCCAAGAGATTTATATATTAAATACATATTTTTTCTACTATATCATTTTTTATATGATCGTGCCATTAATATGTGAGTGAATATATCTGAAAGGCAAAAAAACGTTTTTTTCCCTCTCGCCAAATGTGTCGAAGAATAAATTTTTTCCATCTATATTTGATTCCACCAGAGGGCGCTTTTAAGTATTCTATAAATTTGTTTGTTGATTTTTTTGATGAATTGAAAATAGATTAAAAAAAAATTAAATAAATGGTGACGAAATTTTTACGTTTTTTCGTTTCGAAGTTTTTACTTTGAAACAAACGAATTATTTATTTCTCGGTTTCTTTTATTAAGCTTTGAATTTTGGTTTTTGTTAAATTAAAATAAAGGAATAGATTTAAGTGAACTTTGTATAAATATTCTTCTTTTTACATATATTTATGTATTTCCATTCCTTTAATTTTCAACGGTTTTAACTTGTTATCGCCTACCGTTTTATTCCGATTAATCAATTAAAAATCAATCGAAAATATTGATTTTTGATTATTGAAGATAGAGCCCAGCTCTAGTTCGAATGGCCTCGAAAGTAAGCAGATACAAGGGTAGCTAAGCTGGTAGAGCATTGGACTTTCATACATGAGGTGGGCTAGGGATCACTGGTTCGATTCCCTATCAAGACAATTATTTTTTTTATTTTTCGAAGAGCTTTATATATTAATATTTATTGACTTATTATATAATTTTTTGTTTGATCTTGCAATAAATATATATAAAAGGATTATAGTTTAAATCGCATTGGAAGCAAAAGCAACCACATATGCTAGAGTAGTTGGTAGAGCGTTGGACTTGTAAACATGAGGTGGGCTAGGGACACTGGTTCTATTCCCACTTAAGGCAATTGTTTTTATAATTTTTATACCCTGTACCGTATGGTCCAAGGGTATATTAAGTTTGTGCAAGCCGAAAATGTATGTAACATATAGAAGGAGACGTCGGAGACATCCCAAAGTTACCTAAAATATGATCAGGGTGAATAGAGAAGTCGATATACCCATGTCCGTCTGTCCGTCTGTCCGTCCGTCCGTCTGTCCGTCCGTCCGTCCGTCCGTCCGTCCGTCCGTGTGAACGCCTAGATCTCAGAGATGGTAAGAGCTAGAGTTACCAAACTTTCACATTAGATCCCATATTATTCCATAGGAGGCAAGTTTATTTTATTTTTTTGATATCGGGGTTAAATTATATAGCTCCCATAGGGGTGTTTGAGACGACCTCTACAAAAAAAAGCGTTTTAGATGAATAATTCGTTTGTTTATAAAGATATCGTAACCAAATTTGGTGTTCGAAAGTTTTTTATAGTTCCCAAATACTGTACCAAATTTGATCAAAATCGGTTGACTATATCATATAGCTCCCATAGGACCGATCGGCCAAAATAACTTTTTTAAAGAAAAATTCGCTATATTTCTTTTTTTAATAAAGATATCGTAACCAGATTTGGCGTTTGGAAATTTTTTAGACCACTTAAGCAATGTGCCAAATTTGAACAAAATCGGTTGACTATATCATATAGCTCCCATAGGTCCGATCCTCCAAAAATCGATTTTTTAACAAAATTTGTTGTGTTTCGTTTGTTTGTTAAGATATTGGGACCAAATTTGACATTAGTGAGTATTTTATAGTTCCTAAGCACTGTACTAAATTTGATCCAAATCGTTTGACTAGATCATATAGCTCCCATAGGACCAATCGGTCCAAAAACACGTTTTTTATACAAAATTCGATGTGTTTTGTTTGTTTGTAAAGATATTTGAAATAAATTTGGCATTCAGATCTTTTTTAAGGTATTTAAGCACTGTGTCAAATTTTATTGAAATCGGTTGACTATATCATATAGCTCCCATAGGAATAATCGGTCAAAAAAAATGTTTGCTTAAAAAATCTTCTGTTTTTAGTTTTTTGTGAAGAAATCGGACTTTATTACAAGCTAGTGGTACAGGGTATCCTAAAGTCGTCCGCTCCCGACTTTACGTCCGCCATTTTTTATAACAGAGTGTAGGTAAAAAATTGTACATTGTTTCATTCGATTTAGCACGATTGAAACAGTATTTGATAGAAATTTTTAAGAAAAATAATTTTATTCAATTAATCTTTTAGTTTAGTTAGCAAATTTTCCTTTCTAATTAATTTTCATAGCAGCTTAGTAAACACTTAAGCTGCATGTCTCAACATACTTATTTTTTCAACTGTCTAAACACTGAATTTCTAATTATTCCTATAAATAATTATTTTTAGTAAAATATTTAATTACTTTTAATTTAATTTAATTTACAATAAATGAAAGAAATATGGCTTACTCACTTGCACAATAGTTGCTATCCAAAAGGATCGAAAATTTTCAACATTAAACGCTTCAACAATTTGCATTTGTTGCCAATATTTAAATATTAAGTATGATTTTATTTATTTCCATTTTACACTTATTAACTAAATAACTTTTTCTAGCCCTTTTTTTAATTTTACACTTAACAAAAAACAAAAAAAAAACACTTGCACTTTTAAGCCTTTGAGGCTGCTCAGAACACAGCAAATATTTTAAGCCTTCTTTTAAGCCACTTGCACTTTTGCCATAAACTAACACTTTTGGCAATAATTATAAATACAAATTTTAACACTTTGCAGTTGGCACACTCGGCCATAATTGGAACACTTAGCACAATTTTTAGGACTTTCACTTTTCACTATAATAGATTCATTTGCTTCTTAAAAACACTTTTTACATGAAAAAAAAAACAAAAAAAAAACACACTTGCAAATGTTTGAGCCAACTTACGCTTTTTACTTTTAATTACAAAACCAATGCTAAATAATTTTATATTTTTTTTAATTTTACACATGTAACTTAAAAATTATTTGTTGAACAAAATCAGCTAAAAAAAATGACACCAACAAAAAAACACGCTTGCTTTTTTTGAGACTTTTCTGGCAGGCGCTCCCGGGCACCAACATTCGATTAGGCCAGCTTATTAACCACTTTAACTATTGGCTCCAACTTACACTTGCATATAAATTAAAATAATTTCACATCTTACACATTTTTAATAAATTCAACTTGTTGCAACGCGCAAATTAATTCATTTTTATATTTTTACGCGGCTTACACAATTTTTGCGCATTTTTGTTTTCTTTTTTCTTACTCTTTCGTAGCTCATTTGAACTAGATAGAAAAATTTTTGCTCTTATGAGCATCAGTTGAGCATCTGGCAGCGCTGTCAGTGCAAGCCCAGCCCACGAAAAGGAAGAAAGAAAATGAATAGAACGAAATACAACGACTACAGTAGCGACTGCAATATACCCTATGAGCTTCTTAGCAGGTCATTTATGATTATGATATGGTAGTATCACAAATGATTTTAATTAATTTTTCAGTTATATTTCATATTATTACTGCGAAATATAAAGCCATCTAAACAAAATTACAGTCCGATTTTCCTCAGTCGAATTTGGATTTGTTAAAAAAAAAATTTGTTTTTAAATATCGTTGTAGAGTAGCTTATTTTTAATTTTGTAGTCTTAATAAACAAAATTCCTCATAGGTTAGCATCTTCTCATTTCCCTCACACAACATTTTCATGCACGAAGCTAATGTACTCTATACACTTCAGTTAAAGCGTATAAAGTACAAAGCACGCCACGGATTGGTTGCGCTCCGCCGTTTTATTAAAATGAATACTTTTACGCGTCGCTAAAAAGTCTTAATATGTGTTAAATAATTAAGAGCAATAAATATCAATAATTGAATGCAGTTAGCAAATTTATGAAATAGTTTAAATATAGTGTTTAGTTTGTGATTTAAATGCGGCGGCTAAAAGTACGAAAAGGCAAGCATATCAAGAATTGAAATATTGTGTGTGGGCGCGAAGGTGTGTGTGAGCAAATATATGCCAATTGGTTTTTTTGTTGTTTTTTTATGTGCGGTGAGAGCAATAATTGCATGTGTGAATGTGTGTGTAAGGAGCAAAAATTGCTCTCTTTAGTGTCTCTTTTATGCTATTTTCCTATTGCGTATTGAGGCCAATAAGTGTGAGTGGCATGGCTATATTCTGCATTACGATCGTGAGAGATGTAAAGCTGTAAAAACAACTTGTCGCGTTTTTGTTTAGCATATTTATATGTGAGTGCAAGCAGTGCGGTTTTCGTTTAAGTAACATTGCCTTGTTGCACAAAAGCATAACGGATATAATAGAAAAATATAATAATAATAGAGAAAGATGCTTCGCTTTGTTTTTGTTATTAGCACAAAGGAAAAAAATGCAGGTAAATGAGAAATATAATTTTTTTAAATAAAATAATAAAATCGATGCGTGATTTAATTAACATTCAAAGCATCGAAATATATATTTTTTTTAAAGTACAATTTTTATTAATAGCTACAAAATAGTTTTTACCATAAAACAAAGCAAAGGTGTTTTAAAAATTTTTTTAAAAAAAATGACGTCGTAAAGTCGGGCGCGGACGACTTTGGGATACCCTGTACCTCTAGCTTCCAATAAAATCCGGTTCCTTCGTAAAAACCAAAAACAGAAGAATTTTTAATGGAATAATATGGATCTACTGTGGCTAGTTCTCTAGTCACCCTGATCATATTTTAGGTAACTTTTGGGTGTCTCCGATGATTAATTCTATATGTTACATCCATTTTCAGCTTGCACAAACTTAATATACCACTTGTACCATACGGTACAGGGTATAAAAATAATCAATTTTGAAGAAAAAACATAAAAAAAAAATTTTTTTGTCAGTATTATCTTTATTAAGTTCCCAGAAAAATAGTTGAAGCCCTTACGAAGACGTGTGTACAAAATTTATTTTGGAAATGCCACATTTTTGCCCAAAATATAAAAATCTGGGCGCACTGTGCGATGTTTTCATAGGTCTTAACATCCTTCTAATATTGCATATAAAGAAGCTGCATTCGTTACGATCTTCAATAATTGTAATAATTTGAGCTTCCAGACAAAATATGTGAAAATTAACAAACAAAATAATAAATTTATATTACAATATTTAAACTGAGAAAATCATAGAAATGCCGCTAATATGAAAGCAAGTAAATAACTAGACCAACCCTTGGTATAGTTTATCTACAAATATCTAATTTTTGCACCTTCCTTTAATTTCCCTTTGAAAGCAAAATAAATTCTTCTTTATTGGCATAAGTGTTACTATGTTTATTGACTAATCCGTATATTTTTTAAAACACCATATCAATTTTCTTTACTTTTGAAGGTCAAGAAGAATTGTTTACATTGGAGCAATAGGTCAAAAGTTCCAGCCGTCTTTTTGTTGGAAACACCTGGCCAAGAAACTCCATTAAACAAGGTTCCTTCGTAACCACAGTCAAATATTCATTAAATGATATATGATTATCGCTATCCAAATCAAACTTGTGAAAAATCAAATCAAGCATATCCTAAAAAATAGTCATATAGATAATCACAAAAATACTTTGCTAAGCCACGAAGCATACCGAGCGTAGTTCATTAAGTTCATCTTCATCTTCACCGACAAAGAACTTTTCAATCTTTTGAGCCACCAATTCGCGTGTTAGAGAGCCCGTTTCGCTTGAGTCGTAAACCTGCGAATATATTATAAAAATTTCGGTTTCTTTTGGTCAATTTTATAACTTACCTTAAAAACAAAATGTAATCTTTTTGTTAGATCCCTAGACATAAAGATTTCCATCAACTCTAACCATGCACGTGCATCAATGTATTTGGCGTCCGTAGTTATGGTCGCCAATATACGTGACACGACTTCGTCATCATTTATATTGAACAGTGACACGAACAAAGTATTTAAATGTCGTTTTTCTATCGTTTTGCTCGAGGAACCCATTGCCAAAACTAGTTTGTGAAAGACCATAATAATGCAGGCCACCTCTGTCTCGTTGAAGACCGATTTGGCAGCCAGCTCTCGTATCGTCTTTCCATACATTACTGTGAATCGTGTGTTTTCCATATCATCCAGGCAGTTGTCCAGCTTATTCATTTTTATTTTTATTTTTATTTTTTTCTTTTTTAACTTTTAAGTGCTTTAAAATAAGTTAAAACGGAGAAGTCGAAGTGTGTATGTTGAAGTGTAAGTTGTAACTGACAAAAATAAGGCAGACATAAGGCAAAGCCTACCTAAACGATTACTTTTTCTCGAATTGAATTATATCTGAGAAAACTTTAATAATGGAACCTCAGCGTTTTATTTTATACCATTTGTATGCAGAAGATTGTTACTTGTCCTTTAAAATTTTACTATATATAAGGCGTCCAAATCGTAAGTAATAAGCATGGATATACGTATCTGAATCGATTTCCTTTTTACTGCTTCGACATGTCCTTTTCCATGTTACATACACTTGAACAAAATTAATAAACCTCTTTCAAACAGCTCTTGGGACTAAAACATAAGATATGACACCTCATATTAATAAACAGGGCAGCAAATGGAACACCCTGTGATATTTCTTAAAAATCTTGCATTATCCTTGCTATCATAGACATCATAGAACTGCCCACAATAATGATAAGGGCTTAAAGCAGTTTCAAAAAAATTTGTAGGTTGGTCCAAAAATCACAGAGTTTCGGGCTAATCTAGGCTTATACCTAGCAGCCTTATTAACCTCAACACCTCTAACAATTGAATGTTTAGGAGTTTTCCAGAAATGTCTCACTGGGTTCTCCACTGGTCTACAATAATTAGACACAATATACGCAAGTTGGCGTTTACGTTGACGATTTCTAAATTAAAACTGTTTTTCGACTCCCGGACCACTGCAGTGATTTTCAGGCAGAGGTCACTGCAATCCGGAAGGCTTTAATAACAATAAGAAACCTACAAGTTCGATATTAGAACATTTGTATCTACTCGGATTGCCAAGCGGGTATTAAGTCCCTAGTCTCGATGACTTCGTGTATTAAGTCAGTGAAAAACTGCCGCTTGTCTCTAGGGGAGATGGCTGAGCAGTTTTCAATTCACCTGGGTCACAGGAAGGGACTTCAAGACAAGGGGGGGCCTGTGTATACCCGTGGCCAGCTGTAAACTGAGAATGCGACATTTATTCGCTCTCTGTGCAAATAAAACGTGGAATCGGACATCGAACACGTTTAAGATCTCGCGGCAAACTTGGCCGACATACTGCAGTAAAAGAACCAAAGAACTTTGTGTCTAAATAGAGCCCAGTGCTCATATGTTATCCGTGCTATCACGGGACACTGGCTGGTAGTTAAATTATCCCCACCATGACTTCTGTAGAAGCTGTGGCGATGAGGAGGAGCTGGAGACGGCGGAACACTTTTTCTGTCATTGCCCTGGGCTGGGCAGTAAAAGATTGAGGTTCCTAAAGTCACACTTTCTTGACGATTTATCTCAGCTCTCCGAACAGAGTCCAAAATGCCTTTCAAGGTTTATTCAGGCTGTCGGAGGGCTTCCTCATCTCTTATAGGGGACCTCTCAAGTGGGGAAGAGTGGTGAACTAGCTCACTGTAGCGGTATCACAACGGGCCTATCTTAGGCCTCAGTGAGTTGGGACGTCAGTCCCAACTGCCGCCCTAACCCATGATTTTACTCATACTACTAAAACTTTCCAATTGAAATTATTTTTTTTTCGGTGAAATTCCTATAAGTTCCGTATATTTTTTTCCGCTGACTCGAAAGTTGCGCCAAAAAAGCTACTTAAAGTATATGGGTTAAGTATCGAGCTGACATGTTGAGGGGTGTGTGAGAAAAAATTTCGGGGGTTGGGAGGTCCGCATCGATAAAATTTGGAAGTGGATTTGTTCATTAGAGCCACTCGAATCAGCTCAGCAAAAATTGACATTCGAGGTAACTTGTAATCATAATTAGGTAGAGTCAAATATTGAAGCAGTTTATTGGCAAGGAGAGGTGAAATCTGTATACGAGGTGTGTTCAAAAAATAAGGTCAAGGTTTCAAATTTCGCCGGCAACGTATTTTCGATTATCGATTTTATTGTTTTGTTGTGTTGGTACACTCTTCCCGAACATCTCTACCAAATTTCAAGTGAATGGCATTTTTTGTTTGGTTGTGAGAGGCGTAAAGGTTATAAGTCTTTTTCGTGCTCGATCGATAATCGAAAATACGTTGCCCGCGAAATTGCTTAAGTCACCTTACTTTTTGAACACACCTCGTATTATATAACTTTTGCTGTATTTGTCGATATATTGTTAATTTTTGACACACAGATAACGCATCACTCTGTTAAATTTCGGATGAAAATATTAAACGGTGTTGGCAAAAACTACGATTGGGGAAAGATATTGACGTGATTGAATAAACTTCAACTTTTGAGGAAATATGCGCACCAGCTGGTAAAGTTTGGTGTCTCTAGCTCTTCTAGTCTCCGAGATCTAGGCGGTTATACAGACGGCCGGACGTACAGACGGACATGGCTCAATCGCTACCTGAGGTTATGATAAGCATTTTGGTATAAAGGACTTGGGGTCTGCCGATGCCTCCTTCTGTCCGTTACATACATTGCACAAATCTAGGATACCCTTTGTATTTTTAAGTACAAGGTATAAAAAGTAAATACTAGCAATATTTTAATCAAATGAAAATGCAAATGATATGAAATATAAGTTATCGCCAACAGAAAATTTGAAATTGGCAGCAAATAAAATGTTTTCATATTCCAGACCATGATAAAGATGAAACAAAGATATTAAAAAATCAATGCTAAAAGTAACAGAAATAAACAATACTGTGGCCCAAAATTGAATTTATGCAATTAAATGTAGTATTAAATTCTTGATTTAACAGAGGAGCAAAAAAAATTGTTGAAGAAGAGTTTAGCAAACAACAATCAGAACTAAAAACAAAAACACTCCTTGCAAAAAATCACTCCCAAGATCTTATCGTTTGAGCTGTGCATTGATCGCCAATAACTTAGTCAGTTTGAAGATATTTCTATAAAAAAAACATACATTTTCCTACTAAATCATTTTTTGTATGATCGTGCCATTAATATGTGAGTGGATATAGTTCGAATCGTCTTGAAAGTAAATCCATATACCACACATACATAAAAGGGTAGCTAAGTTGGTAGAGCACTGGACTTTTATACATGAGGTGGGCTAGGGATCACTGGTTCGATTCCCAATCGAAGACAATTATTTTTTTATTTTTCCTAGCTCTTTATATATACAATATTTATTGACTTACTATATAATTTTTTGTATGATCGTGCAATAAATATATATATAAAAGGATTATAGCTCGAATCGCCTTGGAAGCAAAAGCATAAACCAAATATGCTAGAGTAGATGGTAGAGCGTTGGACTTGTAAACATGAGGTGGGCTAGGGATCACTGGTTCGATTCCCACTCAAGGCAATTGTTTTTATAATTTTTATTTTTAATTATGTTAAAAAAAAAAGAATGTTAAATTTATTTATATAATGTAAAAAAAAAAGAGTTTATTTAAAATTTGTACAAAATAATAAGTTAAAAAATAAATTACGTTAACCCAATTTTATTTTACACGGCGTTGCATGTTTATAGCATGAGTTGGGCTAGGGACACTGGTTCGATTCCCACTCAAGGCAATTGTTTTCATAATTTTTTTTTTAATTATGTTAATAAAAAAAAAGAATGTTAAATTTATTTATAAATGTAAAAAAAGAAGTTTATTTAAAATTTGTACAAAATAATAAGTTAAAAAATAAATTACGTTAACCCAATTTTATTTTACATGGCGTTGCATGTTTATAGCATGAGTTGGGCTAGGGACACTGGTTCGATTCCCACTCCAGGCAATTGTTTTTATAAATTTTTTTTTTTTATGTTATTATAAGAAAAAAAATTAATGTTATATTTATTTATGAATTGGTAAAAATAAAATTATTTAAAATTAGTACAAAATAATGATTTATGGGCTAGGGACACTGGTTCGATTCCCAATAAGGACAGTTGATTTAATTTTTATTTTTTTATTTTAAGCACTGTTAAGATAAATAAATAATCTTAAATTTAATTATGAATTTGTTAAAAAAAAGAAAATATTAAATTTTATAAAAATAAATTGATTTTTTCATAACAGAGTGTAGGTAAAATAAATTGTACATTGTTTCATTCGATTTAGCACGATTAAAACAGTATACTTGATTGCAATTTTTAAGAAAAATTATTTTATTCAATTAATCTCTTAGTTTAGTTAGCAAATTTTCCTTTCTAATTAATTTTCATACCAGCTTAGAAAACACTTGAGCTGCATATCTCAACATACTTATTTTTTCAACTGTCTAAACACTGAATTTCTATTTATTCCTATAAATAATTATTTTTATTAGAATATTCAAGAATTCAATATTAAAATTTAATTAACAATAAATGAATAAATATGGCTTACTCACTTGCACAATAGTTGCTATCCAAAAGGAAGGAAAATTTTAAACATTATTAAACGTTTTAACAATTTGCATTTGTTGCCAATATTTAAATATTTAGTACGATTTTATTTATTTCCATTTTACACTTTTTAACCAAATAACTTTTCCTAGCCCTTTCTTTAATTTTACACTTAACAAAAAGAAAAAAAAAAAAACTTGCACTTTTGAGCCTTTGACACTGCTCTGAACACAGCAACTATTTTAAGCCGTATTTTAAGCCACTTGCACTTTTGCCATTAACTAACACTTTTGGCAATAATTATAAACACAAATTTTAACGCTCGGCCATAATTGCAACACTTAACACTTTTTTTAAGACTTTCACTTTTCACTATAATAGATTGATTTGCTTCTTAAAAACACTTTTTACATGAAAAAAAAACAAAAAAAAAAATCACTTGCAAATGTTTGAGCCAACTTACGCTTTTTACTTTTAATTACAAAAACAATTGCTAAATAATTTTATATTTTTTATAATTCAACACTTGTAACTTAAAAATTATTTATTGAACAAAATCAGCTAAAAAAAATTACACCAAAAAAAAACAGGCTTGCTTTTTTTGAGACTTTTCTGGCAGGCGCTCCCGGGGCACCAACATTCGATTAAGCCAGCTTATTAACCACTTTAACTTTTGGCTCCAACTTACACTTGTATGTAAATTAATATAATTTCACATCTTACACAATTTTTATAATTTCAACTTGTTGCAACGCGCAAATTAAATCATTTTTATATTTTTACGCGGCTTACACAACTTTTGCGCATTTTCGTTTTCATTTTTCTAACTCTTTCCTTTGTCTTTGCCAAATGAGCGCATTACGTCTTAACTCATTTGAACTAGATTTTTGTTCTTATGAGCATCAGTTGAGCATCTGACAGCGCTGTCAGTGGCAGCCTACGAAAAGGAAGATAGAGAATGAATACAACAAAATACAACGACTACAGTAGCGACTGTAATATACCCTATGCGTTTCTTAGCAGGTCATTTGTAACTATGACATTGTGATAGCTTATAAAAATATAAAATCGTTCTATATTTCATATTATTACTGCTAAATATAGAGCCATCTAAACAAAATTACAGTCCAATTTTCCCTAGTCGAATTTGGACTTGTTAAAAAAAAAAATTTGTTTCTAAATATCGTTGTAGAGTAGCTTGTTATTTTTAATTTTGTAGTCTTAATAACGAAATTCTTTATAGGTTAGTATCTTCTCATATTTCTCACCCTGCATTTTCATGCACTAAACTAATGTACTCTATACACTTCAGTTACAGCGTATAAAGTACAAATCACGCCACGGTTTGGTTGCGCTCCGCCGTTTTATTAGAAATTAATAATTTTACGCGTCGCTAAAAAGTCTTAATATGTGTTAAATAATTAAGAGCAATAAATATCAATAATTGAATGCAGTTAACAAATTTATAAAATAGTTTAAGTATAGTTTTTTTTTAAATAATAAAGTGTGCTTTGGCAGCTAAAAGTGCGAAAAGGCAAGCATATCGAAAAGTCAAATATTGTGTGAGGGTGCGAAGGTGTGCGTGAGCAGATACATATATGCCAATTGGTTTTTTTGTTGTTTTTTTATGTGCAGTGAGAGCAATAAGTGCATGTGAGAGTGTGTGTGTGTAAGGAGCAAAAATTGCTCTCTTTAGTGTCTGTTTTATGCTACTTTCCTATTGCGTATTGAGGCCAATAAGTGTAAGCGGCATGGCTATATTCTGCATTACGATCGTGAGAGATGCTGTAAAATCAACTTGTCGTGTTTTTGTTTAGCGTATTTATATGTGAGTGCAAGCAGTGCGGTTGCCGTTTAAGTAACATAGCTTTGTTGCACAAAAGCATAACGGATATAATAGAAAAATATAATAATAATAGAGAAAGATGCTTCGCTTTGTTTCTGTTATTAGCACAAAACAAAAATTGCAGGTAAGTGAGAAATATTATTTTTTTAAATAATATAATAAAATCGATGCGTGATTTATTTAACATTCAAAGTATTGAAATATATACTCTTTTTAAAATAAAATTTTTATTAATAGCTACAAAATTGTTTGTACCATAAAACAAAGCAAAGGTGTTTTAAAAATTTATGCGAAAAAAATGACGTACGTAAAGTCGGTCTCAGACGACTTTGGGATTCCCTGTACCTCTAGCTTGCAATAAAGTCCGGTTCCTTCGTCAAAAAAAACAAAAACAGAAGAATTTTTAATTTTTGTATAAAAAACGTTTTTTTTGGAAAGATTCCTCTTATGGGAGCTATATGATATAGTCAATCGATTTTATTCAAATTTGATACAATGCTTGGGTACTCCAAAAATACTCCTGAATGCCAAATCTAGTTACAATATACGAAATATAGCGAGTTTTGTACAAAAAAAGTCATTTTGGCAGATCGGTCCTATGGTAGCTATATCATATAGCCCACCGGCTTTGATCAATTTGATGATTTGCTACAGTGCTTGGGAACTATAAAAGACTTTCAAATACCAAATTTGGTTACGATATCTTCATAAACAAACAAATTATTCGTCCAAAACTTTTTTTTTCGAGGTCGTCTGAAACACCCATATGGGAGCTACATAATTTAACTCCGATATCAAAAAAATAAAATAAGCTTGTCTCCCATGGAATAATATGGGATCTAATGTAAAAGTTTGGTTACTCTAGCTCTTATCATCTCTGAGATCAAGGCGTTCAAACGGACGGACGGTCTCTAGTCACCCTGATCATATTTTAGGTAACTATCGGGTTTCTCCGACGAATTCTTCTATATGTTACATACATTTTCGGCTTGCACAAACTTAATATACCCTTTGTACCATACGGTACAGGGTATAAAAATTAAAAGTTATCAATTTTGAAGAAAAAACGTAAAATTTTTTTTTTTTTTGGTCAGGATTAAGTTCCGTGTGTTAGGTGTGTAGCAAATTTATTGTAGAAATGCCACATTTTTGGCCAAAGTATAAAAATCTGGGCACACGGTGCGATGTTTCCATAGGTCTCCACATCCTTCTAATATTGCATATTAAGAAGCTGCATTCGTTATGATCTTCAATAATTGTAATAATTTGAGCTGCCAGAAGCCGCTAATATGAAATCAAATAAAGAACTAGACCAACCCTTGGTATAGTTTATCTACAAATATCTAATTTTTACACCTTCCATTAATTTCCCCTGGATAGCAAAATAAATTCTTGTTTATTGGCATAAATGTTACTGTGTTTATTGACTAAACCGGATATTTTTTTAAACACCATATCAATTTTCTTTACATTTTAAGGTTTCAAGAAGAATTGTTTACATTGCAGGCATAGGTCAAAAGTTCCAAGTGTCTTTTTGTAGGAAACACCTGGCCAAGAAACTCCATTAAACAAGGTTGTTGCCTAACCACAGCCGCATATTCTTCAAATGATATAATATTATTTCTATGAATATCGAACTTGTGAAAAATCAAATCAAGCATATCCTAAAAAATAGTCAAATAGATAATCACAAAAATACTTTGCTAAGCCACGAAGCATACCGAGCGTAGTTCATTAATTTCATCTTCATCTTCACCGACAAAAAACTTTTCAACCTTTTGAGCCACCAATTCTCGTGTCAGAAAGCCCGCTTCGCTTGAGTCGTAAACCTGCGAATATATTATAAAAATTTCGGTTTTTTTTTGGTAAATTTTATAACTTACCTTAAAGACAAAACTTAATCTTTTTGTTAGATCCCTAGACATAAAGATTTCCATCAACTCTAACCATGCACGTGCATCAATGTATTTGGCGTCCGTACTTATGGTCGCCAATATACGTGACACGACTTCGTCATTATTTATATTGAACAGTGACACGAACATAGTAGATAAATGTCGTTTTTCTATGGTTTTGCCCGAACCCATTGCCAAAACTAACTTGTGAAAGACCAGTACAATGCAGGCCACTTCTGTCTCGTTGAAGACCGATTTGGCAGCTAACTCTCGTATCGTCTTTCCATACAATACTACGAATCGTGTGTTTTCCATATCATCCATGCAGTTGTCCAGCTTATTCATTTTTATTTTTTATTTTATTTTTTTTTTTGTGTTGAAGTGTTTTAAAATAATGTAGAGCGGAGAAGTCGATGTGTGTATGTTGAAGTGTAAGTTGTAACTGACAAAAATAAGCCAGACATTTATGTCTGTTATTTTGCTTTAGCAAAGCCTACCCAGACAATTACTTTTTCTCGAATAAAATTATATTTGAGAAAACTTTAATAATGTAACCTCAGCGTTTTATTTTATAGCATTTGTATGCAGAAAATTGTTACTTTTACATGGACATATCTTTGTTACATGGATATATCTAAATAGATTTCTTTTTACTGCTACTGCATGTCCTTCTCCATCTTACATACACTGGGACCAAATTAATAAACCCCTTACAAAATGCTTTTGGGACTAAAACATAAGATATGAAACGTCATATTAACAAACACAGCAGCAAATGGCCCACCCTATATTATTCCGTTCCGGGATTTATTTATAAAATACAATATTATGTATTCATCAAAATCGATATTGTTCACTTCAAAGAATTCTAATTGACTGCAACGCACTTATGCCAGCGCAATCCAATCCTTAAAACGTTTTTTATAATCGGTTTTCGATGACCTCATCTTTGAAGCTATAATGCGATACACGGAGCAGTTTTTTTAACTCGACCGAATAGAAAAATCGAAAAAGGTCAATTCATTAAGTTATAATTTTATAGAGTGTCAATAACAGATGTAGCAATATAAGAAGAGAGAGACATCAAATTGGGTCACTGAGAGCGGTAATGATTCCGGGAACCTTTTGTACTATCATACTGGCGAGTTCCACAAAACTTTAACTTCTTCGGAGCTCTTCTTAGCATGTTTTTAAATAAGAAAAAGTCTAAAAAGATATCGTGGACTGTAGTTTCTATTTCTAAGCTGATAATGGTTAAGCAAAAGCATAAGTTTCTACCGAAAAATATTTCCCAAAAAACAATTCCTTTGCCTAACTAGCCGCCACATCGGCTTTATTTTTCTTCGTATCTCAAACATTTTCCAGCCAAAACTATGCTTTCCTTTAACACTCAGAAGCTGCTTAAATCAAATCCTTGATTCATTGTGTCGCCATGACAACCCGTTCTCGGGTTACGGCCGCCCTCAACAGCTCTCGCCAGGCGCCTCTGCTTTGCGTGCGCCTTCTCCAATTAGAAATACCAAGGGAGGATAGGATCTCCTCCACTTGAGCTTTCCATCGGAGTCGTGGTCGTTCCCTTCGTCTTCCTCCGTCGGCTTTCGCTTCGTATGCCTTTTTCGCTGGAGCATTGTTATCCATACGTACGACATGCCCGAGCCAGCGCAAACTTTGTATTGTGATGCGCTGGACAACATCTATGTCAACGTAGAGCTCGTGCAGTTCGTGGTGCATCCGTATGCGAAAGTCGTCCTCAAAACGAACGGGACCGAAGATTTTACGAAGAATTTTTCTCTCAAACACCTCAAGAGCAGATGCATCTGTCCGTGACACAACCCATGCTTCTAGGCCATATGAGAGCACGGGCAAAATAGGCGTCTTGTAGAGTGTAACTTTTGTTGGTCGAGAGAGGTCTCGGCTTACTGAGACCATTGTGACACCTATTGGCAAGTGTGATTCTTAGTTTTATCTCCAGGCTGATGTCATTTTCGGTGTTATCGGCGGTGCCAAAGTACGTGAATTCCTTGACCACTTCAAAAGGATAGCGGTCCGCTGCAACCTGGGAGCCTAGGCGCCGTGCGTCCCTCTTCGTAGACAGCATGTACTTCGTCTTGCCCTCGTTTACCACAAGACCCACTTTCGCTGACTCCTTTTCGATTGCGGAAAATGCAGCAGTAACATCTCGTTTAAAACGCCCGATAATATCGATATCATCAGCGTATGTAAGAATAGGGACTGTCATGTAAAGAATAGTGCCATTGCGATGTACACCAGCTTTCCGCAGTGCCCCTTCCATCACGAAATTTAAGAGGTCACATGATAGAGGGTCGCCTTGTCTGAAACCTCGAACAGTATTGAAAGGTTCGGAGAGGTCCGTTTCTACCTTGACAGAGCTGATGATGCCGCTCAATGTCATTCTGCAAAGACAAATCAGCTTTGCAGGAATACCGAACTCAGACAAGGTGGTGTATAGGCGATCCCTTATCGGGCTATTGATGGCAGCTTTGTAATCGATAAAGAGATGATGGATATCGATCCGTGAATCATATCCTTACAAAAGAATATTTACAGTGAGATGCAATACCGCCACAATGGACGACTTCATCAATTACTCTGAAATTCTCCAAGGCAGTGTACTTGATCCAACCCTATACACGTCAGATATCCTCACAATCTGTCGACTATAAACTTTTGCTGAAGATGCATACTTCGATTCTCAGTCGCTTCAAGTATCCAATCCTTGCTTTAACTTACCATCTGTTGGTTTTAAAGAAGTGTTTATCAGCCCGAAAGAACGCAGCTAAAGCTAAAGGCCAAAAGTCTCCATTGACATATACTATAAATGCATGGTCTCCCCTTAGTTTAGACTACTACTAGTCCTACTCTGCAACTTCGTTTTATCTGGACTTATGGCTGCCAGCTATAGGGGAACGCGCGAAGCAGCAACATTGGCATTATCCAGCGAACTCAATCAAAGATCCTTAGAACCATCACTGGGCTACAGTGGTACGTTCAAAGAGACCTTAATTGAAGTTGCTAAACATCCAAGAAATACTTGTATAACGAGTGCAATTTAAAAGCAATAAAAACCCCAAAAATAACCAAAATTTAGACACAAAGACCCACATATAATTGTGAGTGCGTGTGTTGCAAAAATCCTTAAAGTTGAGCGTGTGAAAAACGCGAATATAATAATCCAAGCCGAACATTCTGAATGCTGTGAAGCCATCAACTGGAAATCAGCGGAAATGCCTGTGGAGCCATTTTGTTTTGGGGGTAACAAATGTTTCTGTTCTTTAGGGCGTAAGCAGCTGTAAATGTGTGCCACATGCTGCTGTCGTACATGTGGCTGCAAGTACATATGTATGCGTGTGTAAATACCACCCACCAAAGGGGCGGAAAGGGGACACACACTTCAAGAAAACCCAGGAATAATAACAATAAAAAAGAGATTCATGCGCCTTAATGTCGGCAAGTTGACAACGCGGAGTGTTAGCGGATTTACAGACTGACTACACAAGGATACAACCACGAACACATATAAAGGCAGAAGGATTTTTATTGTGCTTTGTTTGAAATTTTGATTGATAAATTTTGCATTTGGTTTTTTTTTATTTAAGGTCTTAACTTGCAAATTCTTAAGTAAGACAAATTGTGAGCTAAAAAGAAAACATTAAAATATACAAAATTTATAAGAAGTTTGGGGCCTACAGCACTGTACAGGAGCTATATCTTATTTGGCAGTGATAGCTAACATTAACAGTTTACGAAGTTTATTTGGCAGAGGTTTTGGGTGGTTTTTATAAGCCTAAAATTGTTAAAAGAAATTAGTCTATGAATGAAAAAACATGTCTTTAATATATCACAAAGAAAACGAAAAAAGTCCTGAGTTGTTATTCGAACATTTCGAAAGCAGTTTTTTTTTTCTCGAAAATGGGTTCCTCACAGGTGGGCGACCAAAAAGTCTTTTGTACCATACCCTTAAGTTAAAGCTAAAAACTTTCCGCTTTCCGCATGAATAGCAGTATGTCTTTTGTTGGTATTGACCTGAAATGGAAGGGACTATTCTGTTCCTTTCCCATGTGACAGGCTCTGTCTCATACCAGCGCTGGGCAGTCACAGAGAATATGTCTGGTGGTTTCATTGTCTTCTAGACAGAGCCTGCACTCTGAAGAGTCCGATAGGCCAATTTTCTGTAGATGTACCTAACAGTGTGGTGGCCAGATAGGTAAGCTACCAGGAGCTTAGGTCCGCTCTGCCAAGACCTTTTGCTTGATCGCATCCAGATGTTTAACAAGCACTTTTGCTTGCCGAAGCCCCGGAAAGGATAACCAGTATCTCATATGTTCTCCTGCGGCCCAATTGTTTATCATAGGTTTGATCGTGGACCAACCAATACCACAAAACGGCGCAGGAGATGTAGTCAGGGTGCAGTCACCCTTGCTAGATCGTCATCGATCGTGTTACCATCCCCTCCAGGCACCCAACATAGCACGACTTTATTCCGGGCGGACAGGGTTTGGAAGTAGTTACGGCATTCTTTAACCATCGAGGAGATGCTCCAGGATGACAATGCCCTAATTGCAGCTTGGCTATCTGAAAAATTGCATATGTTTGCTCACCTAGTTCCCTTAAGAAGGATACTATGGACGCACATCTCTATGTCATGAATCTGCGCTTGAAAGGCGCTGGGTCAGATGACCATTGCGGTAGAGATTCTGGTGTTGGATCCAACGATTCCAACATCTACACAATGCTCAGTTTTTCGACCCATCCGTGAACCATTGTTGGCACCGGGGGTTTCCACAGGGGCTATCATCACCCCAAGTCTCCCGACTTGGGAGAAGAATCTAAATTTCTTGTTATGAAATAGTTCCGTGCCCATAGAGCAGATCGATACGTCAGGAAATGAATATATAAGTGCGGCATAACCAGTGTCACTTGCTTAGAGTCCAGGTATGATCTAGATTCGTTGTAGCCTCTGCATGGCTGACTTTTAGATGAAAATGTGCAGTGATATGAGTCAAAGGACTGACTAAATGACAGCTGTCGGACAGGAACGCATCGATACCGAGAGAGATATACATAGTAGTCTTTGAAGCTTGGTGGCATTGCTTAATGGCCACATTTTGCTGCGTCTTGGGGCACCAGACAAGGGCTGCATATGTGACGATAGGCCGTACGTTCATACGGTATATCCATTCCATAATATGGGGGCTGAAGCCCCATGTTGTGCGAAAGAATTTTCTACAGACCCACATGGCTCGAGTAGCTTTGGAGAGCACTTGTTCTAAGTGGGAGTTCCAGTTGAGTCGTTTGTCTAGGACCACAGAAAGATATTTGAACTGGTCTGAGTATTCCACATCAGTGTTATTTATAAGAAGGTTCTGAAGCTCCATGTTGTATCTCTTCGTGAAGGAAACAATCACAGCTTTCTGGGGGTTGATGCTAAGCCCTTCACTTAGACACCAGTTTATGGTAATTTGCAGAGCATTATCCATCATCTCTCTGATGGTGCTTTCGTATTTACTCGTCTCTATGATAGCCAGGTTGTCTGCGTAGCCAACGACTTTATAACCAAGCCTTGTCAGCTTAGTTACAAGTTCGTCGATTACGAGAGATCCAAGCTGGGGAGATAACACACCTCCTTGTGGACAACCCTTTACAGCTCTTATGCTGACTGTTGTACCATCTAGAGATAAAGTTATGTCCCTCTGTCGGAGCATGGCTTCAATCCATGCGGTCACATGTGGTTCTATGTTCTAAAGGGCCAGCGCTCTAGAGATAGAACCAAAGTCAGTATTATCGAAAGCTCCCTCGACATCCAGGAATGCGCACAAAGCTATGTTCTTGGAGTCGAAAGCGTTTTCAATCTTTCTGACTAGGTGATGTAAGGCAACCTCCGTTGACTTCACTTTGGAATAGGATTCGAAAGCAGTTAGTTGAGTATAAAACTTTTTATCCAAAAACATAATTCAAAAAATATGTTAATTGCACAAAAAAAAGAAGTCTTTCCAAGTTTTTGTTAGACATTCTAAGGTTTCTGTGACATTGGTCTGAGATTCAGCGACCCTTAACACATATATTTAATAACGTTGGACACATGAAATCAAAAAAATGTATTTCTTGATTTTAAAGGTTAATTCAGAGGCTGATGGTTTTTTTCTCATTAGTCATTCGGCTCCTGAACTGAAAAGCGATCAATTATATATCGATATCAAAATATTTTATTTGATCATAGCAATCAATGTGTTTTGTTTTGATTTTCTTTTCAATTCTATTGATTTATTGTACATAACCTGACACTTTTGTTATAATTAAATAAAGTTGGTTTAAGTTCAGTTTCTTTTTATTTCCAAAATTTTTATTGAATCCCCCATTGCCCATCTTCAAACATTTCAACAAAACTCACCTTATACTAAAACAAATAAAATAAAAGCACCAGATTTACTTCATAAAACTTAAAGAACGGCCATCAAGATGAGTCGCGTCGACACCACAATGGATGATATGGAAAATACCAAATTTCTGACTGTCTACGGAAGCTTGATAAAGCATTTTCTAAATACGACCGATTTTAAACACAATGAGATTGTCTGTTTGCTAATTGTATATTACAAGTTTGTTCAGATGAATGGTAAACGTGCCAAAATGATGACTAAAAAGCAACTGTACATCTTGTTCCAAAACATGTTCAGGATCAATGATACACATATTATAGACAATACACTGCTCAATATAACACCAGATGTAAAATTTGTCAGTCCCGAAGCCTGGATAAAACTGTTTAGCGTTTTTCTTTCGAAAAATTTATCAATTCGTATGAAATTTGCTTTCAATGTAATTATTGATGAAAGTATTAGGAACTTCGGGGCTGTCTCTATATCCTTTTTTTTTTGTAATAATAGGTGTACAGTGGTTTTGGTCCACTTAATCGCGAACGCGTTGGTTTGGCCGTAGAGAAGTTCTTTCCGGGAGCAGATGATGATGATGAGGTTTTGGAAATGCGAGCGGTAAGTTTTAAATTAGTCTGCAACATTTTTGAACTATTATTAGGACGCGAAATGATTTTACTTCAAAACGATAGACAGTAGAGTATTTTGTGTTCTGAAGCCAAAATAAAGATTTTTATATATATGTGCGCCAACCCCCTTGAGGCATTTTTATATCCGTTTCAGAACATCCCTGTAATTTTTTTAATCTTGAGATTGCTATAGTCGTGCCTTTCCGAATCTATGATAAAGGACCTTCTGGACCAAGGGGCGCTAATTTGGAAACATTTTGATCCACACCTCCTATAGACTCTGAGATCTTGTGTATAATTTGGGATGGGGACAAAAAATATTCGAATAGTCGTGTAGCTTGTAAGGAAGGGAGTCTATAATCAGATAAAATCATAATAAGAGTGCTATAGACATAAAGCGATAATCCTTTGCTATTTCAAGCTTTTGTGGGTTAACCCCCTTGAGGCCTTTTTATATCGATTTCAGAACATCCCGATAACTTTTTCTAATCTTGAGATTGCTATAGTCCTGCCTTTCCGAATCTAAGATAAAGGACCTTCTGAGCCAAGGGGCGCTAATTTGGAAACATTTTGATCCACACCTCCTATAGACTCTGAGAACTTGTGTATACTTTGGGATGGGGACAAAAAATATTCGAATAGTCGTGTAGCTTGTAAGGAAGGGAGTCTATAATCAGATAAAATCATAATAAGAGTGCTATAGACATAAAGCGATAATCCTTTGCTATTTCAAGCTTTTGTGGGTTAACCCCCTTGAGGCCTTTTTATATCGATTTCAGAACATCCCGATAACTTTTTCTAATCTTGAGATTGCTATAGTCCTGCCTTTTCGAACCTAAGATAAAGGACCTTCTGGACCAAGGGGCGCTAACTTAGAAACATTTTGATCCACACCTCCTATAGACTCTGAGATCTTCTTGTGTATAATTTAGGGTGGAGACAAAAAATATTCAAATAGTCGTGCAGCTTGTAAGGAAGGGAGTCTATAATCAGATAAAATCATAATATATAGCGAGCTATCGACATAAATCGATAATCCTTTGCTATTTCCAGCTTTTGTGGGTTAACCCCCTTGAGGCCTCTTTATATCCATTTCAGAACATCCCGATAACTTTACCTAATCTTGAGATTGCTATAGTCGTGCCTTTCCGAATCTAAGATAAAGGACCTCTTGGCCAAAGGGGTGCTAATTTGGAAACATTTTGATTCCTACCAAGGGATGGAGTGAGTCTATAATCGGATAAAATCATAATATAGAGCGAGTTATCGACTTAAATCGATAATCCTTTGCTATCTCTAGTTTTTGTGGTTTAGGTTTTAATTCGGAAAGACGGAAATAGTTCATTCACTACATTAGGTCAGCGAGGATGGTGGGGATAACAAAAATTCGACAGGGTAAGCTATCGACCAAAATCCACAATCCTTTGCTAAATCCAGATTTTGTGGTCAAAAGCTATAATAAATATTATGATATAACGAATATTTACTTTTTCTCTAGAATACCCTCTTTTGGTTTGAGAGCACAAAATCCTATTAAAGCTTTACATATTCAGTGGGTGCTAGTTCACAATTAAAATAATGTCATCCCCTTAAAAATTTTTCAAATATTGTTGCCTATTTATAACAAACTAATTTTGTATTACTTTGGGCAGGACATGTGCGAGTTTATATTTACCAAATTCGATCATGACAAGGACGGTATAATAACTTATGATGAATATGAAAGAACTGTCGAGAGACAACCACCCTTATTGGAATTTCTTGGACAAATATTTCCAGACGATCCTGATTTGATATTGATCGCACATTGCATGAACATCGAATCCATTTACCACTTCGAACCCGCCTCGAACTCCAAAACATCACCATAGTCTTCTCAAAAAATTCATTTGTCTTTTTACTTCTATATATAAGCACTGTAAGACTCCTCAAATACATAACATCAACGCCTATACGCATTAGGAACTTTACGACTACTTATGCATGTTTATTAATTTGAAAGCCGGCGGCTAATTTTGTACCATGCCTCATGTTTACCACAATTCCTAGAGAGACATGTGCATGGGGCGCCGCCGCCGTCTAAGACATTAGATAAAAGACGCAAGTGTTGAAAATAGGCGCTTAAAGGATTTTCAACGCCAGACTAGGCAACCAAGTGGCTCGAGCTCCGGCTCAGGCGCATTACAATGAAGTAATTTTCTATTAAGTACACAGAAAACTTGAAATTGCCTTTTGAGCAGCTTTCCAGATGTGTGCGTCCTCGGCACAAGTGTGTGTGTCTGTGTGTATCTATGTGGGTGCGGGTTTGTTCTGTGTAAATCTGTGCGAATTTAATTGTCTGTGTATTTTTGTTGCCTGTATCTTCATGTTTAACTCCTTCTTGATAATGCAACCAACTTGGGCCATATGTATTGTTGTTTGCAGGGACGGCGCAATGGGGGATACAAAAATTATTACTGCACAGGTTTTATTTTTTGGAAAAATTTCGAACTAATAATTTATTGTATTTGGCAAAGGACTTGAGCTAGAATCTTCGAGAGGGCAGTATTTATATGTTGCTGAAGAGTTGATTTTTGATTTCTTCACAATACCAAACGAATTTTATCATAATGATCTAGCTCATTCCTTCTAAGCCAGCTGTGAGCACTTAGAAGGCACGCGTGCTAAAGAGATTTGCCCAACGCTGTTCTAAATATAAAGATACTAGTGAGCCCGGCAGACGTTGTCCTGCCCAAACTTTTTGAATACTCTTTAGAGTGTAAAAACATCGTAAGATTCTCTAGTTAGCTTATCTAGACAATCATACAGATTTTTTGGATTATTTGACTTTCATGACTCTCTAAAAAGCCGTATGAACGAACTTAAATCTTCTTAAGAGAGCTCCCATCTCTAATAAACTTATGCCCCACAGAAACTTCATTTCAACCCCTTTGCGACTACGCTTCTGTCTACACTTAATGTCCAATGCCCGGTATTGAACAATTTTCTGCTATGCTATATTCACAATATTCGCAACAATCATCAAAAATAACACATTAAAATAAGCTTAAAACCTTCCTATTAACAACCTCTACCACACGCAAAAATCAGATTTGAAATTCATCGACGCGTTCATGAGAACACCCGTAACACATAGAACACAAGTTTCTTTTATATATATAGACCAAACATCGTAACTAAGTGTGCTTTTAGGAAAAGCTCTTGAAGCTGATGGAACTAACTTAAAAACTCCCGTGTTGCCAAATAACGTTCGATTTTGCTGCGACTAATTAAAACAGCGTTAAGAAATTCATGCCTCTCTGGTAAGGTAGGAAAAGACTTTTCCAAAAATTTACGTTCCATTTGAGGTTGCAGATTTGGCAGTGCTCTGATGGAGAATGTATTACGAAAGGTGCAGCGACCATTTTTAAAAAATTAAAGAAATTGCCAGCTTAATGATGGTGACGATTTATATAATTCCTAGTTTATGGTATAGTATAGATAATATCAAAATCCAGATTCTTCTCTACGTGGAACATATTAAATTTTAACAAATTGGAAGATCGTTGGACTTAATGTAACACAGATTAGTTCAAACTTCAATTTTTATTTTTTCCCTATATATTCTTTCGATTAATTTAACTAATATACAAAATTTAACTATATAAAAATTCCTGCGTTTGCAATTGTACCCCTTGTAGCTCCATTTGCGACGTCCCTGGTTGTTTGTGTGTTTCTTTGTGTATTTGCGTTGAAATGAACGTTTGTTTTGTGGCTTTGTAAAGCAATTAAATTTTGCAACACATGCGGGCCCAGCACACAAAAACAATTCATTCCCATTTGCCACCGAGAGGCGCCGCTATACTCGTATAGTCGCCGCTTGGCCATTTACCCATTTACCCATTTACCAACATGTAAGCCAACATAAAATTTCTAATTAAATTGCCCAAATTATATGTTTAAACGAAATGTGCTTCTAATTGTACAACATAAAGCGAAGGCCCCCAACTTATGCTTCCCCACGCACAGTATATCAGTTTATTGCATTGTGACGGAAAATTGAAAAATTTCAAGGAGCCAAGTAAGAAGTTATATATCTTTTGAAATATTAAAAACTGTTTATAATGACCTGGAACGGCAACAACTTCATTGTTTTAACTAACTTGTTACTAAATAAGTAAGAGAAATACCTTGAAATTTATTAGTTGGTCGTTTTCGTGCTTATACATATTTTAGAGTGTTTTGGTTCTCCAAAAGTTTGCTCCAACTTTGTCAGTTCATGGCAACAATGTCTTTTCTTGACTTTGCTTTGGTCAACATTTTATGATAGATTTTAAAATTTATTTTCTGATCCTTAAAATATTACATATATATTTTCTTAACATAAAATACTTGAAAAAAATGCGTATATCATTATTAGCTTTTTTCGACGTTGTTCAAAAAATTAGTATTTTTTTCCCAATTTGTGAAAGCCTAGCTCTTAAACACTAAAAAAAAAAGATAACACAACTTAGCATTCGATCCCTGTTTGATCCGTTTTATGATACTTCATTTTTTTGCCTAGACCCTTCCTCTCCCGATTGATTCTAAAGCAACGCTATATTTTCTACGATCTTTATGAATAAATCTTTCGATTGATCCCAAAATCAATATAATCGAGCCACAAATATCCGAGATAATTGATGCTACTCACCAAAACTTCGGTGAGTGCTGGCCCCAGAGCTTAGCGACTTAACGTCTAGTGAAAATGGTTCAATTCCCAACCAGGTCCAATTTTCTATTTTTTTTGCATAAATAGTATTATATATCAGCGAAAATAAGTGAATCGGGCCATTTTTCACCTCGACCTCTTCGATTTTGATGAATTATACATATTTTTCGAACTACTCAACAGTCAATAGTATCCACGTCAAATTTTATTGCAAAATCCAAATTATTTCTCGAGTTATTGATAACTGAAAATTAGGCTTCTCATTTTTAGAATTTTCTTGGACTAGCCATAGCTCCTAAGTTAATAAGGCTATTGACTATTATTGATATAGATTTTTTCTCCATGATTGATAAAATACTAAATAAAAAATAAAAATATTTTTTTTAAATTTTCTTCTAATAATTTATCATATAATTTTTTTAATTTAAAAGTGACATATAAATTACGCCATCTTTTCCGATATTTAGACTGGCTTATCAAAATTATTAATTTTACAATAATTCGATACAACCAAATAACGATTATAGCAAAACATTATTAAAAATAAATAATTATAATGCAATTTGATTTTTCAAAAATATTTTTATTTTTAATGTTTAACTTAAAGATTTTTTTTATTAAAATTGAAATCTGAAATTTGATAAGCTTGTTTTAAAAAGTTTAGGATAAGAAAAACAAACTCGTTTTTAGTATAATATAAAAATAAAAATGGAATACTTTAAATAATAATACAATAATAAAATAAAAATAATAATAATAATAATAAATAATAATAAATTGTACAAAATAATAAATTTGTATAGAATAGATAGAATAAATATTGTTCAAGAAAATTTTCAGAATTATGTATTAATTAAGGACCTTGAATTAATTTCCGGACTTTTTCAACTATTTATTCTGAAAAAATGGATACAAAATTTAATGGTCAAAGTATTGTCCATCGCTAGCCACTACTTTTTCCCGTCTTTCTGGTAATTTTCGGCTCGGAAGAACGACTCGTCTTTTGAGGCTATCCATGAATCGACCAAATTCTTGGTACTATTATAAGAAGTGAACCGCTGGGCAGTCAATGCAAGTGCCATGGAAATAGGTGGTAATCGGATGGGGCGATGTCCAGAAGGGTAGCACCTCCCATTTCAACGTTTCCAAGTATGTTTTTACGATTTTCGCGACATGTTGCAAAATAACTTAATCATGTCTTTGCTCATATTCTGGCCGTTTTTTTCTGGGTTCATGCCTCAGACGCATCAATTGGAGTCGGTGGTCCCCTGTGATCGTTTCATTCAGTTTTGACAATTCATAATAGATAACACCACGTTGGTCCCACCAAATACAGAGCATGAGCTTATGTTAGATCCATGAATATCTGGTTTCGCCATTGATGTTGATAGCTGGCCGGGCTTACCCCATGACTGTTTGCGCTTGGGATTGTCGTAATAGATCCACTTTTCATCGCCACTAACAATACGATGCAAGAAACCTTTTCTCTTCTCTCTTTGAAGCTGCTGTTCACATGAAAAAAAACGGCGCTCAACGTCTCTCGGCTTCAACTCATATGGAACCCAATTTCGTTGCTTTTGTATCATTCCCAAGGCCTTTAAACGTTTGGAAACGGTTGATCCATCGACATTCAATGTTTATGCCTACATTTTGAGCGTTTGACACGAATCTTCATAGTAACGTCTCAAATTCTTTATCCTTCAAAGTTACCTCCAATGTAGTCCGGAGAACAAAAAAAAAAAATTATATAGATCTATTTAAAACTGTAGATTATAGATATTAGATCAAATTTTAAAGTGCTATATTTCTTAATATTTCAAAGTTACAGCTTCAATTTTAACATCGTATTTTAGATGTCAGATTCGGAATCAATTGTTAGGGTAGCTGAGTTGATATAATGGTGGTCCGAATGCATAAATTTAAATCAATTGCCAGTTTAAAGACCCTTTGCTAGTAATTATAGTAAACAAGTGACCCCAGCAGACATTGTCCTACCCAAACTTTTTGAATACTCTTAAAGTGCATAAACATCGTAAGATTCTCTAGTTAGCTTATCTAGACAATCATAAGATTTTTGGATTAGTTGACTTTTATGACTCTTTAAAAAGCCGTATGGACGAACTTAAGTGTTCCCAAGAGATATATTCACGATATTCACAAAATGCGTATATCTCACAAACACATCGCAATAGGCTTAAAACTTCTGTATTAGCAACACCTCTAACAAACGTAAAAATCAGATTTGAAATTCATCGACGCGTTCATGAGAACACTCGTAACACTTAAAACACAAGTTTCTTTAAGGGGCACACCTAGTCTGACATTTTCAAAAAATCGATTTTTTTTCCATATTTCGATAGGTTATACCTTTAAAAATAACATACTAAAATTTTAAATCGATATCTTAAATAGTTTTTGAGTTACAGCCATTTAAAAGAGTAGCCGCTCTATAACAGTGAAAACGATCATTTTATCTTTAAGGGGCACACCTAGTGTGACAACCTCAAAAAATGCCATTTTGGGAATTAATAAAAAAAAACTAGTGAATCCATCTATTTAAAATTTTGAGGGTATATTTATACATGTTTTGAGAATACACAGTAAAATTTTTGAAATAAAATATTAAATATTTTTGAAATGACACGCGATCTCAGGTATATACCAACTATCTAACTGCCGAGCGGCTACTCTTTTAAATGGCTGTAACTCAAAAACTATTTAAGATATCGATTTAAAATTTTAGTATGTTATTTTTAAAGGTATAACCTATCGAAATATGTAAAAAAAAAATTAATTTTTTGAAAATTTCACACTAGGTGTGCCCCTTAAACGCGTTTTTCTCGAAACAGCATTTTTCGAATTTGCTGGAGTGATTATCGAAGACAAATGATCCGATCGCTATCAAATTTTTTTTGCATCTCCTCTATATAGTTCTCCATACGATGAACCTCCAGTTATCTGATCAAAAATCGAATTTTGGCAGGCCAAAAACGACCAAAATTTTGGGAAAAATTTAACTTTTTTTTCCAATATGCCGCCATTTTGTCAATTTTCGATTTTTTTGATCGCCCGAGGTTCATCGTACAGACAATATGTTTTAGTTTACGAGAATTTTTTTTTTAGGTTTTATCAACGGAGATGGCTGCAATCACTCCAGCAGTGGAGGACCTTTTTTTTGGCGCCGCCGGAGATCGCGTGTCATTTCAAAAATATTCAATATTTTATTTCAAAAATTTTACTGTGTATTCTCAAAACATGTATAAATATACCCTCAAAATTTTAAATAGATGGATTCACTAGTTTTTTTTTTATTAATTCCCAAAAATGGCCTTTTTTTAGGCTGTCACACTAGGTGTGCCCCTTAATATATATGGATATAGTAATATACACAATTTAAGTTCTGTTCCAATTGATGATCTCTAATTTGAAATTTAGAAAGTTGAGAAAAATTTTGTTTTTCGTAAAATACATAGAATTTTGAAATTTTCGTTTATGGGCCCGAAATCGTAATCGCATAGTTCCGGGCCCAATATTTATCTCAACGGGACTGGACGGGTGCCAGCTTTATTCTAAAATATAGTGCCAGCACCAGCTGCCCCTACGTGGCAACACCAAAAGCCAAGATACATTTGCGGTGTTTCAGTGTCAGCAAGCTAGAAGCCAACAAATGTTTCGGAACATTTTCCAGTGCAAACACTTAACAAATTTCGTATGTGGCTTTATAGTTATGCAGATGTAAATAGCTTTCTGAATCTTTGTTTACTATGTATGGAATTTTAGACTAACTTGCATGTAAAGCAAGCTCTATAATTTAATTTATAGTGTTTCAACGTGGCATATACGCAACAAAATCACAAAACATTTGGTGTGTCTTTATGCATTCTATAGATAACTTAACTACTATGTATATAAAACTAAGAAACTTTTTATTTATTGTACAAGAAGAATCAAGCACTCAGCTAGCGCGTCAGATATCAAAATTTCAAAAAGGCTGCCGATTCCAATGTGTGGCGCCACTGCTGAGATGGTCAAAGAACCGTCGTCCAGCCAGTCAATGACATGCCACGTTGGGGCATTGCCTGCCATAAAATGCGGCGCGTGACGTTTGAAAGGTCATTTGCTGTTGTTGTTGTTTTACTGGAAATATAAAACACGTGCATGCAGGACGCTGTTTCATCAAAAGGCTCGAAAGGAAACATGAAAATTGCCCACAGGCAAAATGACTGAGTAGTGGTCATTTGGTCTGGCCAACACGAGTTGCTCGTTTTATCGCCGAAATCTTTTGGCCCCGCTTTTGACCCTCCTCTTACCCCCTGTATTACTTTTGGGGCTAGCATTACGTGTTTGGAAATCACAACATTTACCCGGCTGCTCTATTGACTCCAGCTCGTCAAGGACCTCTACGCTGCACTTGCCACCATGGACTTCTTGTGTATTACTGCTGTTGTTGCAGAATTATACCCTGTACTCAAAGAGTAGATGGTATTATAGATTTGTGCAACAGGAGTGAAAGAACATAAGATGTAGTAAGTGCCTGCAATAACCTCGAGTAGTTCGGAGAACCCAAAAGTCAAAAGTTTTTACCTACAAATGAGCTTGTGCTCCTGTGCTCTATAGAAAAATTTCTTTAATTTAAACCATCAAACTCAGCACAAAAGAGGCTTGGACCTCTCTTGCGGCAGTTCACCCTATGAAATCCACGTACAATAAAGTGGTACACAGACGGATCCCTCACTGATCAAGAAAGTGGCCTGGAGGTAGCAGCACCCATGACCAAATATTACGAACCTCTTGGCAGACACATCAGCATTTCCCAAGCTGAAGTCTGTGCTATTGGAAGACGTGCAGAATTCAATCTTGCAAAAGAACTACCATGAAAAGGATATTTCCATTCTGTCTGATAGTCAAGCAGCAATAAGGGTATTAAGCAAAGCCAAGATTACATCAAGGCTGGTTAAAGAAGTGAGAACATCACTGGATAATTTAGGATCGAGGAATAATCTCACGATTAGATGGGATCCAAGACATAACAATATTCCTGAAAATGAACTAGCTGATAAACTTGCAAGAACCGCTACAGCAACACCGCTAATCGGTTCTGAACCACACTATGGGATTGGTAACCATGTGGTACGGGACCTACTGAGAATAGAGGAGAATAAAAAACGACTGCTTCACTGGGCGCAGATACCAGGGCTTAAACAGTCCTAAACCCTCCTCTCCAACTATAACCTTAAAAGGTTTAAAGATATGATAACGCACGGGAACAACACCGTGAGAATCACGACGGGCCTTCTGACTGGACATTGTAGGCTCCGCAACAACTTAAAAATAATTAGCATGGTGGACAGTGGACTATGCCTTTTCTGTAGCATAGAGAAAGAAACTTCTTCGCAAGTATTATATGAATGTCTGGCACTCGCCGGTAAAAGAAACAAGCTCCTGGACATGTACGTTCTCCCACCTTAGATCGTTGTTACTATAAGTACAAGCAAAATACTGTAATACATGCAGGCCTTAGGACTTTTAGGACAGCTCTAAGCCATTAAGGAGGTACAAGAGATCCACCTGGGTCGCAGCTGTCTACGTCGAACCAGTAGAGAAGGTTTTATTAAAAATAAAAAGATGATTACCTTTTTTGCATATTTACGGAAAGATATAGGAATCCTTAGAGCTATTGAAAATTATAAAAATCTCAGATTTCCCAAATGTGCACCATCAACTAAGGCAACAGTCCACACCTAAAGAAATATTAAAAAGTAATTTAACTCGTTCTTTACCAGAGCGTCTTTAGGAAATACTTGCTAGCATTGGAAGGCTTGACGGAATAAAAATTTAATTATATTCTTTTATTGCATTGTGAACTATACCATTAGTGAGTTCTTCCAAGATTCTCGAAACATTTTTTTTTCGAATATGTATTTTATTGCCAATCAACCGATAAATCTAAAGATAATGATCCAATATATATAAAAACGTAAATACCTACACACTAAATTATTGTGTGATATGGCTTAGACAACTATATACCTATATACCATATTTACAGAAATAAATAATGGCTATGATAAAACACGCCTTCTGAAATCTTTTGGGTGAAGTCGTTTTAGCGGTCTTATTGGTCTATGACCGGCCAGGGCACATGCGAGTGAATTTGAATGAGTTCTTAAGCGATTAGCGTAACGGTAGCTTAGTTTATTTAATACATCACCCACATACGGAATGCTTAGATCCTTGTAAAGGTTGCGAATCCGGATATACCACGGGGCATTAGCACTTTTGCGCAAGGTTTTGTTTTGGTAAAGTTTGAATTTTTTTAATATTGGACTTGGCAGCTGTTTGCCAGACTTGGATGCCATAATACCAAGTTCGCATTATTTAACACTTATAGAGTGTACTTTTGTTTTCCAAGGATAGCTTGCTATTTCTACCAATTAGCCACTCCATTTTGCCAAGTTTGGCTCTATACCTTGCTGTTATTATTTTTATGTGCTCTCTCCAAAACAATTTTTTGTCGAGGTGAATTCCGAGATACGGTGAATAAAAATGGAGATAGAACCTACCTTGCGGCACTCCAGCTTTAATGGTCCGTCGTTCCGAGAGTTCACCTTTCACCATAACTTTGAAAGAACGATTTTCAAGAAATGATTTTATGATTTCATAATGGGGAGCAGGAAGGACAGACTTATGATTTTGTAGCAACCCTTCGTGCTACACTTTGTCAAAAGACTGCTTGACATCCATGCAGTCGCGACGATGCTCGAAGGAGTCTAAGATGTGCTGTACCACTCTGTGAGTTCGCTCAGGCGTGCCATGTTTCGGACCGTAAACCCTAATTGATGTGCTGGGACTCTCAAAAAGATTCTTTCAAAAATTTTCGCGAATACCGGCAGCAATCTAATCGGGTGATAAGACGCAATTGAGATAAGAGGCTGGCAGGGCTTTAGACTCATAACAATTTGAGCACATTTCCACTTCTTTGGGAAATATGCCAGACGCATAATTGCATTGAATATCTTGGCTAGAGCCAGTATGCCCGCCATTAAAAGTGCCTTAGCTACTCTGGTGTCAATTTTATCAAGACCTGGAGCTTTTTTGGGGTCGAGTGCGTTTATTTGATCTACAATTTCGTTAGGTCGCACAAAGCGTACTGACAGGTCCAGCTGAAGCGGATAATGCCTCCAAAGTTTCCGCGACCTTAGAACCTGAGTTCTGATTGAAGAGAGTAAAACGATCCTCCAGGTGATGAGCGAAAGCTTCAGCACGGGCTCGGTCAGAAATTAAAACTTTCAGACATTTCTTTGGTTTTTCGAAATTAGATTCCCTGAGAGGATAAATGTACATATATGTACTATATATTTCGATTTTATGCATAGTAGTTATTTATTATTAAATACCTAATTTTAGTCTTAGAATAAGTTCTAACTATAAGACTCTCGAATTTATAGGGTTTTTGTAATTTTTTCGCCGACTCTTATGATTCATTTGCTATTACATACATATTTTCATTATAATTCAATAGTACAGTTGAAAAGATAATTAATTAAGCCTGAACTCTGTATTTTAAGAAAAGTAAACATCACGTGTATTCGTAATGCCTATTTATTCATTAAAAATCATGAAGACATATATTTCCCTGAGAAAAAGAGTATTCAGGGTTTTCCAAAGTCGAACAATGATTCAACTGTGACGTTGTTGTTTCCGCGCTTGACATTTTTGGATTAACACTTTGCTTTCTGTTGCTTTTCTGTTTAAAAGGTGTGGCACGGCTGCCATTTTACTTCCCGACAATTTCTGCCCTATCATGCCTCTCGCATTTATATTAAAAGTGAAACAAATAACTAAAGAAATATACATATATACATTTTTACATTTGTATGCACTTACAGACCTATCCACAAACCCCACATACACACACTAGAGCCATTATATGCAGCCTGGTCGTACTTTTATGGACTCGTCAGTCCGTTTAACTCGACCAAACTTTTGGTTAAAGCCGCGAATTCTGGGATGCGGCCACACGAGCAAGTAAATTGAGGGAGATTGTTTTCAAATGAAATGGCAGCCATAAGTCAGTCAGACCATGTGCATGATGCTCCTTGCCCAAAGTACACAAAAAATATGCACGGACATAAAATACATAACTCGGTCGTTTAAAGTGACCCAAATTAAGTTGAGTTTACAGCGAATCTTTAAGATTGTTGCTTTTTAAATAGCGTTAAGATTTAAGTTTTGTGTTTTTAATATGAACTCGTCGTTGTCCTTTTGCAAAAGTTCAAGATTCTACTTTGAAAATATGGCGGGTTTTGACTTGGTACTCGCGATATTTACTGTACCCAAAGATTTCCAAGGCAAAAAATTTTCAAAGTTTAATTTTAAATTTTATTTGTAATGGAAAGTATACCCAGAAGTTAATATTTTAGGCGGTAGAGGTCGCCAAAGTTACTAAAACTCAGCTATTTATATTTAATAATTTTAATTTATTTAACCATCCCCATGCTAGTTTTTGTTTTTGGTGTGTATCAAAAAATTATAGATCTCAAAAAATACATAAAACTGTATTTTGAATTATGTAATTATCTCTAGTCCCAAGGTAGAACGCTTTATAGTCTTCACGCTCCTTGAAAGCCAAGCAAACACAAATCTGGTGAAGTTCCTTCTGTTCAATTTTTGTAATACACATAAGAATTTTACAACAAAAGATCCGTTCTTGACGTAAAGCCACCGAAAAAGTTACTAACAGAATCTTCAAAAACCTTCAAAGGATGGCTGAATCTTGAACAGATTTACATGTATCAATCTAGCCGTGAAGCATCTCAACTGACGCATATCAATACTGGAAGGTACAGATTGCAAATTAAGCTCCAAATTGGTTCAGAAAGAAGAGCTAAATTATACACGTAGCTCCTCAAATATTGCCATCCTTAGATAGGCTTCAAGCAGATCAAGGCACTGGCTTAGTTCCTATATAAGTGAAAAAAGCGAAAATTTAACAACCGACGAAATTTGAAATACACAAAACATTCGAAAAATTCACTCAAAGAATTTTTTTATGAATTTTGGAAATATTTTAAATCTTCAAAAGTTTCCAAAATGAGCTTTACTGCGGGTTTGTTTTGGTACTCTAATTCACTTTGTGGAAAATATACTTAAGTACTTGGGGAAAAAACGCTTAAAAGCAGACACATGGGCATCCTACCTTAATCTCCTACCTATCGTGCGTGTACTGAGATAAAGCTAGGTGCATAAGGAAACAATATTATAGCAGGCGTATTATTATTATTGGGTGTATAAATGTAGTTACCAAGGTGGCTTAGACCTCTCCCAAAACTTCTAAAGCCTGCATGTATTGCAGTATTTTGATTGGACTTATAGTAACAACGATCTCCGGTGGGAGAACGTACGTGTCCAGGAGATTGTTTCTTTTACCGGCGAGTGCCATACATTCACATAATACATGCGAGAAGTTTCTTCCTCTATGCTACAGATGCGTCATAGTCCACTATCCACTGTACCCATCTTGTTTAGGTGGCTGCGGAGCCTTCAATGTCCCGTCAGAAGGCCCGTGATAATTCTCACGGTGTTCTTCCCGTGCGTTATCCTGACTTTGAATCTCTTACGGTTGTAATTGGTGGGGAGGGTTTTGACTGTTTAAGCCCTGGTATCTGCGCCCAATGAAGCAGTCGTTTTTTATTCTCCTCTATTTCAAAACGTAGTATTTTTTTAAAAAAATCGCATATTCCTAAGTCTGTCGAATTAAATCGAAAAAATGCCTGGTCGAACTGGACGATTAGCAAATTTCAGGGTTGTATGGCATTTATTGGCATTTATATAAATATACCCTGTACTCTATATGCATGAGTAAAAGGATTTCAGAAACTCTTAGAGCATGGAAGTTACAAAAAGTTGCCAAAAAATTTAAATTTGCTCACTATATTTTTCTCCTAGGCGTCCGAGGCATACACAATTTCACAAGAATCTCAAAAACACGTTATGTCTTAAAATACTATGAAATATGTATATCTTACTATTATATGTAGCTTTAAGCTGGAATATCTTCAAAGTCGCTGAAAATCAAAAGACTTTGGTTAACATCTGTTTCTGTTCCGGTATTTATTTCTGTCCTATCTCTTACCCCCCATGCTCTACTTACGCCCTTCACTTTCCCTCTTTAAATTGCATTGATTTGATTTGAAAAAAGTTTTTATCGTTGCTTTTCCAGCGTATGCAGCCATTGAGAAACATTTACATATTTACATTATATGGGGTTTGAGCTCTTTGTATTTGCTGCTCGTTAACAATATGCTGCATGCTGTGAGTGAGTGTGTGTGTTGGTGTGTGTGTGAGTGTGTTGGTGTATCTATGTGCGCTTGTGTATCTTTGATCTGTTCGCTGTCATTTGCTTTTGTATTCGAATGTATTGGAACGTTTTGTGTTTCCTGCTGTCTTTTTTTTTAAATTTAAATGCCAAAATTCTAACTCTGCATATTACATTGTCTCAGGGATGTCGTCAAAGAGCTTTTAAAGGGGGTCAATGTAATGCTAAAAAAATAAACACAATTTTTTTTGTTTACTTTTCTGTGAGATAAAAAATCAGTTTTGTTACATATTTCGTGAAGGTGATGGCCAAAAGTTGACAATTTTATGGTTACTTCGCCATCATAAGTGCATCTAAGATATCTGATTCATTCATTGAGTGACCATGACAACCCGTTCTCGGGTTACGGCCGACCTCAACCGCTCTCGCCAGGTGCCTCTGCTTTGCGCGCGCCTTCTCCAATTAGAAATACCAAGGAAGGATAGGTTCTCCTCCACTTGATCTATCCATCGAATTGGTGGCCGTCCCCTTCGTCTTCCTTCATCGGCTTTCGCTTCGAATACCTTTTCCGCTGGAGCTTCGTTATCCATACGTACAACATGTCCGAGCCAGCACAGATGTTGTATTGTGATGCGCTGGACAACATCTATGTCATCGTAGAGCCCATACAGTTCGTGGTTCATCCGTATGCGATAGTCGTCCTCAAAACGAACCGGACCGAAGATTTTACGATGAATTTTTATCTTAAACACCCCAAGCGCAGATGCATCTGTCCGTGATACAACCCATGCTTTTGCGCCGTATAAGAGCACAGGCAAGATGAGTGTCTTGTGGAGTGTTACTTTTGTTGGTCGAGAGAGGTATCTTCTACACAATTGGGTACTGAGACCATAGTAACACCTATTGGCAAGTGTGATTCTTCGTTTTATCTCCAGGCTGATGTAATTTTCGGTGTTATCGGCGGTGCCAAGGTACGTGAATTCCTTGACCACTTCAAAAGTAAAGCGGTCCGCTGCAACATGGGAGCCCAGACGCCGCTCGAAGACACCATATACTTCGTCTTGCCATCGGTTACCGCTGGACCCACTTTCGCTGACTCCTTTTCGATTGCGGAAAATGCAGCAGTAACATCTCGCTTACAACGCCCGATATCGATATCATCAGCGTATGCAGGAAGCTGGACCCTCTTCTAGAAACAGTGCCATAGCGATATACGCCGGCCTTTCGCAGTACCCCTTCCATCACGAAATTGAAGAGGTCGCATGATATAGGGTTGCCTTGTCTGAAACCTCGAATTGATGGTGCCGCTCAATGTCATTCTGCAAAGACGAATCAGCTTCGGAAGAATACCGAACTCAGACATGGTGGTGTATAGGTGGTCCCTTATCGGTCTATCGTATGCAACTTTGTAATCAATGAAGAGATGATGGGTATCGATCTCTTTTTCGTGAGTCTTTGCCAGATCTGAAGCCGCACTGATAGGGTCCGATCAGTGTGTTGGCATACGGCTTCAGTCTTTCACATAATACATCTAAGATATCTCCAGCTTTGCATAATCAAAGAATGAAATTCCTTAAAGAATTCGAAAAATTAAATTACCAAATTAACCGACCATTCGATAAATATTTCACAACCTTCGTTGGGGCGATGGTCACCCTTGCCGCCTCTTCTCCAATTACGACGTCCCTGCGCTGTCTAAAGACCTACACACACTTTCCCATGTCCTGGCATCTTTGTACATGACTTGGTGTTTACCATAGCAGACAGCGGAGCACGTCAAAATGTAATCACTTGTACTTAATATGCACATGATGACAATGTGACAATCAAAATGATTCCAGGTCGCTTGATACTTCAGGTGTATCTTTGTATGCACATCTGTACATATGTACTACTATTATGTACACATGCTTATGTGTTGTGTGTGTGTGTGTTGGGGCCTGGTATGTGTGCTCTTTACATGCTTAGAAGGGATGACAATATGGGAATCTGATTATTGTAATCATCGTTAGATATGTATTATTCTACACAGTACGCCAAGCGGATTTCCCCAGCACAGATTTCCTTAAGGCATAAACGCATTAGCCAACCTGCAAGTGCTTGCCTTATGGTATTTGGTATTTGAATTCTAAAAAGGCAATTTGTTTTCATTTATATGAAATGAGTTTTGCACTTATGAAATAGCTCCAATGCCTACAGTTAAAGTTTTACTTTCAGTACTTTGAAAAACCAATTAGAGTATTTATTTTCTTGGATTGCCTAACTAGTATACCTATATGTAAATAGCAACGATAGTTTTTCACTAGTAGCCGAAGGTCTATATTGATTTGATACAACGAGAATATATTTCAAGTCTTTTAGATATTCAAAACTGACTAAAGTTGTAATATAAACTCATTCTGTTGAAAAAATATTATTTTATCAACACTTTTTTTTCGCAAAATCGTTTTATTTAATTATTAAAGTTTAAAGATATTTCCTTGAATTTTTCAATAACAAATTCCTAAAGCCGTCGTACGGAAACACATCTCTGGTTTTATCTAAATTAGTTTTGATATTATTTGTCAACGAGAGTTGATGATTTTTCAGAACGATCCATTTGTGGAGATCTTAGTAACTCCTTTTTGTTTGGCCATCTTCCATAAAATCAATTTCGTAAAAAGGACATACTCCCCACTAAAATAATTTGATCATCAATTCGTGCTTCAACATCGCAATATTCGTTAAACCTCCGTATTAACAACCTCTAAAACACGCAAAAATCAGATTTGAAATTCATTAACGCGTTCTTGAGAACATTCATAACACGTAAAACATAAGTTTCTTTTATATAGATTAGTTTAAAATTTAAATATAAAACGGAAATGTTAAGGATGATTTTATGTCACATTTTTCAACTTCCCTGTTTAGAGTATATTTTTTGTTTACTTTATATTAAACATCTAATAATGAGGATTTGCAGATTTCTAAAGCTGAATCCACACGCAAAGCTATGCAGAACTTGTCCAAAGTTAAGGAAAGCTACGTGAACCGATCGTTAATTGCCAAATCACAATTATTGAGAATAATTCAATAGTACACCTAAGGCTGTTCAATATATAGCAAAAGTTAAGGGAAGCGACTGGAACACTGCTAAATCGCGCCGCAAAGTTTCCAAAAGACTCTCTCGTCGCATTCTGTTTTACGGTCGGTATGGAGTCAAAACAGGTTCTACGGAGTGGCAATTTTAGTTTTGTAAAGAAGAAAAACTCACACGGTGCCAGACTGTACGGTGCCTGATCGATTGTATTTATCGAATGTTTTGCCTTAAATGAGTTCACAATGGCGCGTCGAAGAGCACTATTGGATGGACTGGGTGGGTACTGGATATTAACAGATGTCGTAAACAAACTGGTTGACAGATCCCGCTCATTTTTGGCATAGTCATTAAGTACAGGCCTACCAACATACAGAAACTCAAAATATTAAAAGATATTTTAAAAAGGTTTTAAATGGATTGGAAATTTTCCGGCAACTTTTACGTGGGGCGGGAGAAGTCTTATTGTCCTCTTATAATTCACAACTTGTTCACACCAGATATAAGGTAACACCTTATTTTCGCCATCAATATAATAATTAGTTTTAATTGTTATTATTATATATTAGTATTGTGCTTGTTTTTTAGTGGTATATATGTAGGTTTTATGCACCGCGTTTTGCCAATTCAACTCGCCGGAGATCTGTTGAAAACTTTTGCTTTCAACAAAGCAAGATCTGCCGCCTCCTCGACCATTTTAGCCGCTAGATATAAAAAATTAAAAACTGGTCTTGAGTTATCAAAAACGTCGGCGGACTCTGCACATATATTTTCAATTTTTTATACAATTTAGTTAATTGTTCCGACTGCACCTCCTTGTCGATTATAAAAAATTTCCTATTTCCACAGTCACATATGCCGAAAACGTTGTTAATATCCTGCAACACATTTCCCGTGATTTGTTCTAGCTCGCTGGACTCTCCCTTTTATTCCCGACAGAGTCTGATATGGGGGACCTCACAAATTTAAAAACCTATCTACAAACTTGGTTTGAATTTAAAAAAAATCAGTGCTATATACTCTAAGAACAGGGCCGTATTATTGGGTGTGAATGGTAGTGTGAGGAATACGACCTTGCACCACGACCTCAGACTGGAGACCGTCGATCTCCAGATAAATAAGAACACAAACCGCTATAATGAAAGGCTAAAAAGACACCAAAATAGGCTGGCAAAAGAGCTGCCCAACGAAGATCCAATAAAAAGGTAAAAAAAAAAGAAGTTTAAAAAATCTGCTCCAACAAGCGCTGAACTGAAAGAAAACGAAAAGAAGACCGACAGAGCAAATGATGGCCTCTGATTGACTAGACTCCTTGATGTTTCTAAGACATCTCTAGCTAAACAAGCTATATTGGCTATATAATATATAAGAAATAATATAATAAGAAACCTGCAATTCATAAATATATAATTTTGAAAAATAAAAAAAAATGTATTATGTGAAAACGAACTTCAAATATTTGAATGTAATATTCTGTAAAAATTTCGACAACAATGAGTTGAATAATCTATACGATCACCCTGACATAGTAACATTCGGCGAAAATAAGTGAAGCGGGCCACTTTTTACCCGACTTTTTCCGATTTTTATGATTATACCCTGTACCGTATGGAACAAAGGGTATATTAAATTTGTGCAAGCCGAAAATGTATGTAACATATAGAAGGAGATGTCGGAGACACCCCAAAGTTACATAAAATATGATCAGGGTGATTAGAGAAGTCGATATACCCATGTCCGTACGTCCGTCCGTTTGAACGCCTTGAACTCAGAGATGGTAAGAGATAGAGTAACCAAACTTTCACATTAGATACCATATTATTTCATAGGAGACAAGTTTATGTTATTTTTTTGATATCGGAGATAAATTATATAGCTCCCATATGGCTGTTTGAGACGACCTCGACAAAAAAAAAAGGTTTAAATGGATAATTCGTTTGTTCATGAAGATATTGTTACAATTTGGTATTCAAAAGTTTTGTTACAATTTGGTAATCAAAAGTTTTTTATAGTTCCCAAGCACTGTACAAAATTTGATTAAAGTCGGTGTACTAAGTCATATAGCGCCCATAGGACCGATCGGCAAAAATAACTTTTTTAATTCAAAATTCGCTATATTTCGTTTTAATAAAGATATCGTTACAAGATTTGACGTTTGGAAATTTTTTAGAGCACTTAAGCAATGTGCCAAATTTGAATGAAATCGGTTGACTATATCATATAGCTCCCACAGGGCCGATCTTCCAAAAAATCGATTTTTGAACAAAATTTGTTGTGTTTTGTTTGTTTGTGAAGATGTTGAAATCAAATTTGTTATTCGTAAGTTTTTTATGGTTCCTTAGCACTGTACTAAATTTAATGCAAATCGGTTGACTATATCATATAGCTCCCATAGCACCAATCGATCCAAAAAAACATTTTTTATTCAAAATTCGTTGTCTTTCGTCTGTTTGTAAAGATATTTTAACTTAATTCGGCATTCAGATCTTTTTTTAAGTTTGATCGAAACCGGTTGATTACATCATACAGCTCCCATAGGAACGATCGTCATAAAAAAAAATTGTGTGCTTAAAAATTCTTCTGTTTTTGATTTTTTATGAAGGAACCGGACTTTATTGCAAGCTAGTGGTACAGGGTATTCCAAAGTCGTCCGCGACCGACTTTACGTACGCCATTTCTTTTACAAGTCAAAGAAAAGTCTAAAAATGAAAAACCCACTTTCGATAAACTCAATAAATACAGGCAAAAAAATGCAATTAAATTTGACGTGGTTACTATTGGCTGTACCAAATCGGAAAAGGTCGGAAAAAAAGTGGATTCATCTATGTATTTTCGACGCTTGCTTTGAAAAAAACCGATTATGATGGGCTGGTCACCTAATTAAATCAAACGATAGACCGCCTCCATAACGAATAATGATTGAACAGAGAATAGGTAACCGAAGAAGAAGTCGACCGAAGGGGAATCAGTTCGATGTGGCCGATCAAGATGTTGAAGAACACCAGCAAGATATCATGAGAAATTTAGGTGAAAACTACAAGAGGCAAAGACCCGACCAGGGTTGTCTCGCCTACATATAATGATGATAAGTTATAAAGAACCCCTTGATGAAATTTACTTTTTTTACTATGTAGTAAAAATTTTACGAAAAAAAACAAAAATTTATAAATAAAAAAGAGATGAGAAATGGACTCTAAAGGTAACTCAGTATTTAGAAACTCTTAACCTTATTGCAGGACTAAGCAGCAAGCCTGCAGAAATTCTTAAGGCTAGTTAAAGTGTATTTTTTGGAAGTGTAATTATTTTAACCTACAAAAACCTGTACCTATAGATTATAGAGTATAAGTATAGGGTATATTTGATTTGTGCAATGTATGTAATGGACAGAAGGAGGCTTGACAGATCCCAAGTCCTTTATAAATAACGTCGGCTAGCATTGAGCCATTCCATCTGTATGAACATCTAGATCTCGGAGACTATAAGAGCTGGAGTAACGAAACTTTACAACCCGATGACGTATGTTGAATTAAGTCAATATCTTCCACCGTTCCCGCGCAGTAGATCTTTGCGTTATGGTCTATTGCGTCAAAAAAAAGGAAATCTAACAAATTTAACGGAAGCTATAGACATAAATGTACAAATTTCGCCTCCCCTTGCAAATAAACCAAATTTAAGGATGTGGATTTTGTGTTTTCTTTTACGCCCCACAACATATCAACTTGAAGTTTATACCATATACTTTAAATTGATTTTTTGACGTAACTCTTTTTCATCAAAATCTGTACAAATTTATAGAACTTGTAGGTATAACTATAGTTTTGCCCAAAAAAAAAACAATGTTCCAATTGGAAAATTCCTAGAAAGAATATTCAGGAATACAATTTTTTTTTTGGAAAAAAAAATTACGTTTTTTTAAACCGACAGACGCGTTACACAATTTCTCATTAATTTAAAATTAAAAAAAATAAATACAATTTTTTTTGTATAGAGTATTCCCCATTCGAGCAAAAAGCAATTAAAATTAAAAAAGCTGGCCAACCAATGCTATATTTAATGGCTATCCATGTACATATGTATATCAAAAAAAATTTTTTTTTTATACTCACATGTAGCCAATATTAAATAAAAACTGTGAAGAGAAAAATTTCCTAAAAAAAAAATATTAAAATTGTGTATACGCGGTAGCATCCTTACACCAATTTTTTCGAGTGTAGCTTATTCACAAAAATTTCCACATATGACTTATTTATAGTGGGGTTACCAACCAAAATCCACTAAGGACAATGCAGTCTATTTGTGACTCCCTCTAGGGGGTAACCGGTGCAACCTACTAACCAAAAGGGCTTAAATTTGGTTACTTTCGGGCTATAAATCTCAAAATTAAAAACGTATGAATCAAATTTTCTTTTAAAGGCATCCTTAGCAAAGCAAACAAACGGACTCTGGGTAATTCGATTTGCAGTACCTCCATTGTGTGTGTATTGGCATTAAACAGAAAATCTGCAGCAGGAATTGTCACATGTAATCCTGATGTTGACATTTTATGGGCACTTCTGATGCTGGGTCATGTTTTGCTGCAACAACGCACCAGGCCGCCAGCCAACACCTTCTGTGTCAACAAGGGCACCAAATGAGTAACCTATTTTTCCTTTATCTCCACACTTACCCGTTTCTATTCCACTGTCCACCTAACAACTGCACTTAAGGATTGTATCGTATGCCTGCTGCGATCGGTTTGCTGTTGAATGTTTTTGCAACGTCACCAGCAATAGGAACAGGATGAGCAGTGAAGTTGCAGCAACTGCAATAAGAGCACACACAACAGCGACAACCATAGAATCCTTTGCAATCAGTTGCTGAGCCATGCCACTTGGCCTTGTGTGCCCTTTCACACACTCTTTAAGCCCTAATACCATTTAAGACAATTCCTTCGTAACAGTGCGCAATTGTTGAGCTTCTTCCTACAAGCCTTGCCCTCTTTCTCTACCTTCTTTTCTCTGGCTCACTCTCCCTTGGAGTCCTTGGGGACTCTTATTTTTTAAGTCTGTGTGCCTTTTTTTGGTATTTATGCTAGTTAGGACTTGGATTCCGATTATTGTTCGTAATTTTTCGGTTGGTCACAGTTTGTCTTTGCTGTCCCTACTTAAGCATTATTTCAAAGTTTACTAAGATTGACTTAATTTTTGCGTTATATGAATCCAAGATTTAAATGTAAAGAGAAGCTTAATAGATTGCTTTCCTTAATGGTTTACAGGCAGTTTTAGACTGTTCCGACTGATGGTCAACTTAAGTTAAGCTTTGAATGTTTTAGAATGTTCAGCCATTTTTCGAATGCAAGTCATATTATAGCGACCACGTGACCCCCCGGACCCTTTGAGTCGTACTGCCGTGATTGAAGCTAAAGGTGTAAAAGAGCGGCCGGTACATTTTTCTCCCGAGGACAGGATTTTCTTTCTACGGCTCGCTTCTAAATTTATGTCATAGACTGCTCTTGCAGTAAGGTTCTTTGGAGAGGAAAGTTGCAAATCTCGGATCGCCTGCACCATGGAAGGACATACAGTTACTCGACTAATACAACTGACGTATTCCAGAGAGCAATCGATTCATTAGACCTCATCAATCAACCTAGACAGACGTATTCTAATAAAAAAAAAAAGAGCTACACCTTCCTTTTAAAGTTTTGAATTTATTACCATGCTCTTTGAGTCTTGCAGAGACCCACTTTTGAAAAAAAGAGAGTGATCAAAAACAGCTTATCGTTTTCCCCATCGAAAGCAAAGATATTATTAGACATTAGAACTGCATTAGATTTGGTCTAGCACAAAGGTCTTATTAACATTATATTAACATATTAGAAGAGCAACATCCTCTTTATCTCATATTCCTTATATTTGTAGATGATGCTATTGAACACTTGTTACTTACATATTGCTTATAAACTGCAATCAACATTCGATTCTCTCAGTGCTTAAACTTGTACTACGTACCTACGACCTTACCATTTAGCGACTCAGCTAGATACCTCGGTTTAGTCCTAGGCAGCAAACTGGACTGAAACCTAAATACAGAAGATCGAAGAAAACACGCCACTATCGCTTTATACACATGCAAGAAAGCCATTGGCTTAAATGGGACATGTCCCCAAACATAGTTCACTGGCTATACACTGCCATTGTCAGACCTATACTGATGTATAAAGTTTCGATCTGTTGGCCTATTTTAGATTAGGTGTCCAACCTTAAGGTTAAGTAGGGTTCAGCGAACCGCCGAACTTAACATAAGTGGTGCTTTACGCGCCACCCCAAACGAAGCACCAGATGCTATTCTAAACCTTCTACCACTGAACAAGGTGGGGAAACAACAAGCCATTCTATCAGCTTTACGCATGAGAGAGGCGAAAAAATGGAATGACCAAACCTTTGGTCATGCAAAGATTCTTAAGGGGAACCCACTTATTCCCGAAAGTACAGGCTACTGCATACAGCAGGTACATTTCATAACCAAATTCAGAGCCTATATTCCAACCAGGCAGGAGTGGAATACAGGTGTCAGGCCCAGCGGGTTCGATAAAGATATACACGGATGATTCCAAGCTAGACGACCGTGTAGGTGGAGGCGTCTACGTTAATGATTTACGTCTTTTCGACTCCCGGACCACTGCAGTGTTTTTCAGGCAGAGGTCACTGCAATCCGGGAGGCTTTAATAGCAATAAGAAATCTTCAAGTTCGAAATAAGAACTTATGTATCTACTCGGACAGCCAAGTAGCTATAAAGTCTCTAGTTTCGATGACTTCGTGTATGAAGTCAGTAAAAAACTGCTGCTTGTCTCTAGGGGAGATGGCTGAGCAGTTTTCAATTCACCGCATATGGGTCCCAGGACATAGGGACTTCGAGGGAAACTGTATTGCGGATGAACTGGCTAGACAAGGAACTACCAGTATCCTCCTTCAAGACAAGGAGGTCGTGGGTATACCCATGGCCAGCTGTAAACAGAGAATACGAGATTTTTACGCTCTCTGTGCAAATAAAACGTGGAATCGAACATCGAACACAAGTAAGATCTCGCACCACGCATCCAGGTTAAATGCTCCCCACCATGATTTCTTTAGAAGCCTAGCCCCTCAATATTTAGATTTTGACTGGTTTGTCTTTCAGTATGTTTAACTAGTAAAATCCTTGAGCTGGTAGGTCGTTCCATAAGTCCTACTGCTGAACAATGTTAACTTTATGTTATGTTTCGCTTATCTCTCTTTTTCTTGCTCTCACTAAAATTTGGGTAACACTCCGGCAGCATTACTCCACCTGCAAATTCTTAAGTTATGTCAAGTCAGCATAAGGTTACAAACTTATTTTAAAAAATGTTTTGGTCTACAGTATGTTTCACTCATTTACGTAGTTAAATGGCACGCAAAATACGAAAATGGAGTCGAACAATTTTTTCATGGAACCGATTTCGAGATATTTCGAAAAAAACACTTTTCAAAACTAAAAAAAATTTTGTCCATTTAAAATTAAGAGGTATAGTATTTGATTTTCAAAAAAACACAAAAAATTGGAAAAAATTGATGAAATCTTTATTGGAAACAATAGAACGAGTAATATAATTTAACGTTTGAAGATGATTTCATGCAAATGTTGGCTCGGCTCCGCTTTAGATGGCCCATGCGCAAGGTCCACTTTTGGCACAGTCTCTCTAACATATCGACCGGTATTTCACAAAAAAAATGCTTCAATATTGGCTTCCAGTGCGTCAAACGTGGCTGGCCCCACAAGAAATATCTTGGCGATCTTAGCGGCCAATTGACGGGCCCGAAACATGAGATAAACTGTTCACCGAAGAGGACTCTTAATTGGGTCATTGTCTCGCGTGCCGTGTGGCATGAGGCCCCATCTAAAATTCAATAATTTGCAAGTGTTGTTCGTTCGTTAGATAGATTCATGGTTAAATTATAGACCAAACTGAACAAGTTTGAAAATGACACAAGACACGATTCACGCGTGATCTGTCAAAAACCGTGTTGCCAAAAAGATACCAGCAAAAAATCACCCTTTATATCTTTGTATTAATTGTATTAATCAGACTTTAATTATTTTTTTACCAACCTGTAGATAATTGATTTACCTATCGATAATACTTGGAACATATTTTTTTCAAATTTACGTCATTTTTATTTTTTGTTAATTTATTTTTATTTTACTACGGAAACAAGTAAAACATGTTGAGAATACATTTTGCAGTAAATTATTGAAATTATAAACACCTTATTACTACCCGTTTACCTGATATTAAGCCAAGATTACGATTTTTTAAAAACGAATACACACAGATTGTCTTTTTTCAAATTATAAAAGACTCATAATATTTAACTCTACTTACAGTTTTCAACTAATTAAGCATTTGAAACAGATTCAAAATGATGCTTTTGTATCCTTACATTGCGGTTTTTTTATTCTTTGTTTCCTTGGCCAGACATTAAAACTAAGTGCTCTAAAACACACAAACCACATAAATAAACGCGTGGGGGAACAAAGGAGCAAAGCATTTAAACTTCCAATATACGTAAGTAGTTCTTACTTTTCCAGTTGCCTTTTGCGCTCGAAGCGCTCCTTAGTTGCTCCAGCCAAGCCAGAAACCATTTCAAAAATCGTAAAATTGAAATTATAATTGCAACTGCAACTGATTCGAGAGGTTTTTGTTTTTGTTCTTGTGCATTGTAGTTGCCAGTTATTGTTGGCTGTCGGTTGCTGGTAACGGCGGGTTTCTTGGCTGCCAGCAACGTGGATGTTGTTTTTCCGGCAGATACTTTTGGTAGATGTTCTAATTATGGTCTTAACTGGAAATTGTTCAAATGCTTGTCAAATAATAATTACATACAAATGATTTTGAAATGAAATATGCTATCAAATTTATTTTATAATTACACAGATTTTGTTTTTTGGTGTTGTCTCTGACTTATACAGCAAAACATTTATACTAAGTATTTAGCTTTAAAAAGCCAACTGGCAACAAGCTACAAAAGAAGTGAACTTTAACGTCGGTCATTGACAACTTTGAGATACCCTGTAACAGTTAATTTAGAGGTAACTTTATATCGGTGCATAAGTAACTCGAATGCTTCGCTGTATTTTGTTGGCCAAAATTTAGGAAGTCTAAAATTTGTTCCATTGATACCAAATACTAAAGGTGCAATAGCATCGATAGTTTAATTTTTCGGATGCTATCGATGGTTTTGTGTGTCAAAATCACTTTAGACAAATCAAAAGGCAAAAAATTCATAAAAATCGTACGGTAATTAAAATTCCCTTCCTGACGTATCGATCTGATCTAGATTAGATCTTATGATAACGGAGATATTTCATAACAAAAAATTTAGATATCTACTCCAAGTCAGGAGACTTGGCTGATAGCAGCCCGTGTGGAAACCCCCGGTGGCAACAATGGTTCACGGATGGGTGCAAAATGAGCAGGGTGTAGGTGTTGGAATCGTTGGACCCAACACCAGAATCTCAACCGCAATGGGCATCTGGCCTAGCGTCTTTCAAGCGGAGATTCATGCCATATAGATCTGCGCCTTTAGTAGAGGCGAGAACTAGGGAACCAAACATCTGCATTTATTCAGATAGCCAAGCTGCTATGTATCATCCTGAAGCATCTCCTCCAGGATGGTTGAAGAATGCCATAACTACCTCCAAACCCTTTCCGCCCGGAACAAAGTCGTGCTATGCTGGGTACCTGGACACTCAGGAGTGGATGAATAACACGATCGCTGACGATCTAGCACGTCAGGGTGCCTTCATCCTGACTACATCTCCTGCGCCGTTTTGTGGTATTAGTTGGTCCACAATCAATGATCATGATTAACAAATGGACTGCAGGAGAACATACAAGATACTGGTTCTCCCTTCCAGGGCTTCTTTAAGTGAAAGTGCTTGCCAAACCTCTGGATGCGATTAAGACAAAAGGACTTGGCAGAGCGGACTTAAAGCTCCTGTTAGATACCATCTACAGAAAATTGGTCTATCGGACTCTTCAGAGTGCAGACTCTGTCTAGAAGACAATGAAACCACCAGACATATTCTCTGTGACTGCCCTGCGCTGGTAAGGGACAGAGCCTGTCATATGGGAAAGGAACGGATTAGTCCATTCCATCTTAGGTCAATACCAACAAAAGACCTACTGCTATTCATGCGGAAAGCGGAAAATCTTTTGTTTTAATTTAAGGGTATGGTACAAAAGACCTTTTAGTCGCAATTCCCTACCTCTTTGTGAGGAATCCTTTTCCTTTCGGCACAAACACTTTGAACTTTTTGACGATCGAACGCTTTCGGAGTTACTAAATCCGATGGGACCATAAAAAATGATTAAAGAAAGACAATTTTTTATGAAAATTCTTCTAAAATTATAGTCTCTTCGAGTGTCCCAAAATACTCTTTTGTAAGTACAGATAAACCCCCTATAGCGCGGAGAATAGGTTGCCACAGACGAATGCCGCGCTGTTGCCGGGAATATGAACTCCATGCAAAGACCATAGTTTGGTTCCAAACTAAAAATTCTTTTAATAAAAATTGGAAAATAATAAAATTTAAACAAAAAAAAATAAAATAAAATTTCGATGTCTGCTTAACATATTCAAGTTGAAATAACTTAAATTAATAAATTAAAAGCAAAGATAGAACCATTGCGTCCTACTCCGCCTCATCACTTAGTATGACTTGTCTCGAACGTTTTGTTCGTGCCACGTCAAAGTTTGAGCTTGATCCACTATCAAATTCGGGAATTCTTTCATCGATAATTCGTTTGAAGCGCCTTCTAATGAAGCTTGTTTGCTCTTATTTCGTAAATCTTTATAAATTTCTTGACCCGGAGCTAATCTATTTTAAAGATTTCGTTTAAATGTTTCTGCTCTATCCCTTGAAAGGACCATTCTCCAACATGTATTCTTCCAACTGCTTTGTCATGCTTAATGCTTTCTCGATAGTTTTTAGTGAAGAGCTATTATTTTCTACATTGGAAGGATCGTCGGAGCTATCGCCAACTGATTCTTCATTTGTCATTGCCACTAAATCTGCTTCGATTATTTCGTCGCACGCAATTAATTCTTGAATATCATCCATCGTTTTTTTGTCAAATCCATAGCCTTCTACTGCATTCGCCAATCTCTCTATGTTCCTATACAGTTTCCTGAACGTCCATATTCGGTAATAGTGCTTTCAAACAAGCTTTTAGTACTGAACGACGAATTTCTTTAAGTGGTACTTATTGCTACCAGTTTTGTATGTTATATGCCTCTTTGTGCGCTAGTAATATCGATAGGATCGATAGTTCAAATATCGAAGTCTAAACTATCGAGTGGTGGCACTAGTGATAGTATTCCATTTCTAACAAATACCATTAAAATCGCAACATACATATATTCGCAACATAATATTTTAAAGCCTCGGTAAAAGTGTATCCCAATTCGTAGACTGTTCCAGTTCCAGTCGAGTCCCAGTAGAGTAAATTTTCCAATATCTTTGATATATAAAACCTGCTACCTTCTCTTACACATATTTCCCATATCTAATATACTCTTAAACCTATGTCTACAGAGTATAAATACAACTGATGTATATGAACTCTGACACTACATACCAACGTGCCCGCGTTCCTTTGGGTCAGTAAGCCTTGGCTTACACTGTCCATTGGGCTGCCAGGAGTGGTAACTACGACAAGTGCATTTGGTCATGCAGCCAAACCGGATGTTGTCACATTTTCAAAAAGCGGAAATATTTTTACACACAAAGGAGGCCACAGGAATACTTTGCTAGTGGCACTTTGTGTGTCCTACATTTCTGCCTTTTTGGTTATTTCGGTCACAGTTTTCGCGTTATATTTACAAAATATTCCAAAACTTTGAAATTTTGTTGCGTTTTTATGTCAGAGTTTGTAAAATTTGTATGACTTTTCCTTTTATTTAGTATGCATATGTCTGTTTGCCGAACTCATGTGCTTTAGACCAAATCGGCAGTGACTTTTCTATTTGAAATTCAACTATTTAGTTTCACAATTTGCTGTGCACTGAAGTGATTTAGTCATTTTTTGGATTTTGTTACAGTACTCTCTTGTAAAATATAGTTTAAAACAATTTATACTTTTGACGTCGTGAATTGCTAACTATATATGCCATGAATATGTGTAAACAATCTCATAGAGTTATGCAATATATTTGGGGTATTCACGGTTGCTTTTGAGTTGAGGAATAACAAGTTGGTAACTTAGACCTACGACAACAAAGTTTACAGTGCTTCGTTTTAACGTTGAACTCAATGTATTCTTAACACTGACTCTATTCTAGCTCATCATATACAAAACAAAAACATTTTGGATTTAAAAAAAAAGTGGTGTACTACTGCTTCTACGAATTCTGGACTCCTAAGTGGAGCATAGAGCCTCAACAATTAACTTAAATCTAACTTTGTTATGTGTATTAACATTGATTGTACGCCTCTATGTCCTAGCTGGCGTCCCGGGACGTCTAGAACCTTGTGGGATCCAGCGGAGAGCTTGTCGGGCGATGTTGTTATTTGGTCGTCTTACTGTGTGGCCGTTCCAGTTCCATTTGCGGCGTTTGATCTCATACGCTCATCATTGTTTGAAATTCTTTGGAGCCACCAAATTCCCAGAATTCTTCTTAGACACCGGCTTACAAACACCTGAATCTGAGAATTTATGCAGGATGTTTCTTTCCAGGATTCGCATCCGTAAAAGAGCACAGATTTCACGTTTGAGTCGAATATGCGAAGTTTCGTTTTGGTGTTAAGTTGATTAGATTTCCATATGGGGCCCAATTGTGGAAAAGCAGATCTCGCAAATGCCTGATTTAACGTCCTCGTCGGCCCGCTTCTGTTGATGTGCCCAGATACACAAAGGATCGAATGCTATCCAACCTTTCATTCTGTAGTGTAATATTGGGATCCGTAGTACGCGAGCCGTTGTTGATTTTTCCAGAATGTCTTGGAGATCGGAGCACATGGCATAATAAACATAGATAATCGGAGCACTTATGGCATAATAAGCATAGATCGTCTGCGTATTCAAGTTTTTCCAACTAATTAAACCGGCTCCATTGTCAGCCTTTGCGCCCCGAAAGTGAAGATCTAAGTACCTCGTCTAAAGCCAACACGAAGAGTAAAGGCGATAGTACTCATCCTTGCCTAACTCCAGTTTTAATTGAAAATGGATCAGAAAGTAGACCAGAATGGCTGACCCTACATGTGAAGTTATTGTAAGTGGCTTTGATCATGTTGATAATACATATTATCTGGCATGCCTTTCAAAGATGATGCGAACTGTATTTATTAAGTCTGTACAGGAACGGTTTTGTCGAAAACAAAATTAGTTTTCCTGGAGCGCATCTTCCACAGCAAGAGAATTGCGGTTCATTATCAGCGACGATAAAATTTTGCTCGGAACCGAAAGAAGTGTTATTCCTCTATAATTGTTACAATCTGTGGAGTCACCTTTCTTGGGAATCCCTTCGTTTCAGCTTCTCGGAAGTATTTCGGATCTCCTTATCGGCTCCAAGATGGGTAACCAGGTATTCGCTGTTATATATATATGATATAGCACAATCGACGCATTTTGTCATCCTGATCATTAAGGTATATAGGTAGTGGAGTCTTACTAGTGTCCTTTTAGGTCTTGCCAACATTCTTTTTGCACAAACTTAACAACAAAATAATTAGCTAAAATAAAATTCGCTACATTTTAAAAATATTTTATGACTTATATACAAAATCTCCAACACTTGAGCATAAATCAACATCTTTTACAACATCTAGTAGTATAACTTGTAATTACTTTTTTATGTTCTCTACTAAACGATTGAATGTGAGGCTTCATCGAACAAAACACTTTCAAAGTTTCGATTACTTATAAAGTTTCCTTATACATTATTAAGCGCTACCAATAATCCAAAGCTCTCGCTCCACTGTAAAAAATTCGCCTGAACCTGCTCCCGTTGAAAAACACTCCAAGTTTTCCAATAAAATTAAAAGTTTGGCTGTATACGCGGATTTTGTTTTTATTGAAAGTATCAAATACAAAACATAGTCGGAGTACCAGCAACAGTTTCGCATCTGTGCCAGCTGGACTAGATGCTGCTTAGTGACCACCACCCAGGACAGAGGCAGAGAGTACTGTGAGCGTGCGGAAAAGTTTTGATTGCCAATAAGGACTTACAGGTGATAATGCAGCATAATCTGCCACGTTTTTTAGTTGCCACAGCCGTTGAACTTCAGCTTGGACATAGGTGGGGATGGTGGCAACTCCTACCATTTGTGTATTTAATATTGTTTTGTTGTACTTAATTCAGCCAGAAAGCATACTAGTTCGGTATGAGTGAAGATGTTGCCTGGAGTAGTCAAAAATAAATAAACCTAATAACTAAAAAGGTTTGTTTTGTTTATTGAGCTTATAATTCTGTGTGTGAATTAGGACTACAAATTGCCAAATTATAATTTAATTTCCTAGAAGTCAATTAAAATCAAGGCATTCCAAAATAAACTAAAACTAAAATGTAATAATTCTTACCCTCTACACCTTTTTTATTTTAATTTATATTTTTGCAAGAACCCAAAAATTGACTTATTTTTATCTATTGCATTTATCTATTTTTTATCGCCAATCCAGGGAGTAGGTGTACATGTTTGTTAATTTGAATGTCCACGGAATCCAGATTGAGGTCAAGCAGTGGCGAAGCGACTCGATTCAACAGATTACCGACAAATAATCGATTCTGAATTTTTATATCTCGAATATTGCGTGAAATATCCGAGATTTGCCAACTGATGGATGTTTGGGGGGTGTCATACCCCCACACCCCCACCTCGCTACGCCCCTGAGGTCATGGTGCATGGTCGAATTGCTTACCAATCGCAACCAAGGCGCAATGCCTTATTTTGGAACGTCTGTATACGTAAGCGATTCGAGTGAGCCGCTTAACCCAATTCTGGATAGAGTACCTCCAAGTGGGTACCACTATTGTGTTATACATCGCTATTTTGCATCGTAAAGGAAGAGGCCATTTTTTATTCAGCCAATTCATTTTAGTCATTTTAAAGCGGCAACTTTTGATCGGTTGGTTAATATTTGATCGAAATTTTAGCCGCTTGTCGAGTATCACCCCAAGATATTTCGCTTCACTTTGAATATTAAGGGGCTGGCTATCTAGCCATACTGCGGATGGAGTCTTCCGCTTTAAAGTGTATAAAGCCGACTGGTTATAAGGTAATATTCTACCTACGAGTCCAGCTCTCAAGCAGGTGGATGTACTCTTGTATCCCGTCAGCTACTTCATAATCGAAGGATGATGTGTAAAATATTGCCAGGTCGTCAGCGTAAAAAGCGTTCACAACAGCCTGTATTAAATCCTTTGGGGTAGGGATGTCAGCAGTATACAGGTTGTAAAATAGCGGCGCAAATACGCTTCCTTGAGGTACTCCAGCTCTCATCAGCCTGGCAGTGGAAAGCGTGTTTTTGATGTTGCCTTGGAATCTTCTTTATATGCCGTGTCCTTCCCTAAATCCTTATTGATGGTCATAGATCCCAAACTTTGGCAAGAGTAGGGAGGAGGCTTATTGGACGGTAGGATTCTGGGTCCGACTTATCATTTCCAGGTTTCCTGATCATAGTAATGAGAGCTATTTTCCATTGGGCAGGGAAGTGTTGTGTTCTTATTATTGCATTAAAAATCAACGTGACGAAAAGAAGAGCTTTCCTTGCCAAGAATTGCAAGGTAGCATGACATATTCTATTATGACCTGGGGCCTTTGACTAAGGAAGCTTTGCTATATTTTCTTCAATGCCAACTAATTGGATGGGACGAACAGGCAACGTCATTTAGAGTGGTGTGTGAATGATGTTGAGAGTTTGTCTTACTTCTTCAACCGAGGCCATTTTAAAAGGCGTAAATCGCTCTTCGAGGTGCTGAGCAAGAGTTAGATGGTTACCTACATCATCCTGTCTGACAACTACTGGTTTTGATTGGCTACAGCTGCCGCAGAATTTATTTTTGCCGTAATTATGTCAACCGCGTGTTCTACATCTCGATCAGAGCATATCTCCATCTCTAAGTGAAGCGACTTTTCCAATGTACTTCGGAAGACTTCTAGGTGGATCTTCTGGCTGATGAATCGTTGCACACCTTGGAGGGGCGTAGGTGTTGTGTGAAATGTGATCACTTGAAAGTGTTTGTAAAAGTGAAGAGCTGATCCGGGATCGAATGCATTGGAGAAGTATTTTTTTATCATTGGAAAAACTTTTTTACACTTTATATGCGCGTGTGGCAATGGAATTTCGAGGCTAATTTTATTATGTGCAGATTATTCCTGTGCGAATATATTTTTGTCTGCTGCGTACTGGCCTGAAGTGAACCAAAATCGCCACCTTATTTTCTTAAGCACCGTTTTCGAGAAACATGTTTTTAGGCACTTGTTTTAGTTTTTCGTTAATATCTCATGATTAAAATTTTATATCGACATGAAAGACGATTATATCAAAAGCTTTTTCGTGTTTCTCGACCCAAAATTACCCTAAAAATAACTTTTTTAGGAAAGTTCACTCGATGACCCTTATATATACTTGTGAACTAGTGTAATGAAGACTCAAAAATAATTCATATGATGCTAAAAAAAAATAAACTAGTTCAGCACCTGCAACATTCTCCTCGCAGAGTTGACAAATTAATTAATTTAAGTGAACAAAATGATGGCCTCTTGAAAAAATAGTTTCAGTTATGACGCTGCTTGCAGCTGTGCCCCAAATCCCGAAAAAAAAAACTTGGCAGCCAAATGGCTTCTAGTACAGCAATGCCAAGACACATAAATGGAAACACTTTCGAATAAATGTTGAACCAATTTTACTTGGAAATGAAGTTTTCACAGTCTAAGGGTACGAGTGAGTGACCTGAAATTAATTTGACTGCATTTAATTACTAGACCTGTCCGCACAAACAAAAACAAACAGCGCAAACTGTATGTGAATTACTTTTAATAAAACCATTCCATATTCGTAACTATCTGTGGTTGTCTGGTCCTGTCGTGTTAGTAAAACTTTATAAAGACGGAAATGGAAATGTTGAAGGCAAACTCGAGTCTATGGACAACCGCCAGACCCTCCTTGGAAAAGCTTTCGAGCCCTGCAACAAATGTCAGTGATGCTTGTTATTTCATTGCTTGCGCGGTTGGCAACTCCGTTCCAAGACAACCGCACGCTATGTTCTTATTCGCCGAATTCACCTTGCTTAATTCACCTTGCTTAAATATGTAAAAGCGTCTCAAATGGCTGTCTCTGCACATATGTACATAATTAAGTTAAGGAGCTATGCTACCTAACTACTCGCTCCGAACGTGGTGATTCATATTTGATGGCTGGTTATTTACCGATTTCGCTTACTTTTTTTAAAAACATTGTACTTTTTGGGAAAGTGTAAACTTAGGCGTGGATTGCTTATTTTTTTTTTACTTTATGAAATGGTGGATCCATTTTTAAAAGACTCCACGAAGCTGAGTAGACTAATAGAAAACTAAGCTGACTGGAGCTACGTTGCCACGTTGTTACCTGAGAGCGGCATTACTTGGGGTCTACAAGGCGGACCTCGATTACGCAGATGGCATTTGCTTACTGTTCCATTCTTACGTCGGATTGGCATTTAAAGTCACGAAATGGTGCAAAAATGGTCACCCTATTTATACTCTGTAGTTGGATAAATTGAATGGTAGCTTTAACTGATATTAAGATTATTTTGAAAATAATTTACAGATTTGTTGCGGTCAACTCAGAGTTTATACCGCCGAGAAGTATAGAGATTTTTCGTTATGTTATGGACACTTCAACCCAAAAATCTCCAAGTGTGTACCTACTTTTTATGCTATTTTTCTTATGACTCTGTGCAGATAGTGGGATTGAAAATTAATCAGCTGTTTGCGCTGCGCTACGACCAGCAAGTTAGCGCCCCCTGCCGTTTAATTGGTTCATAAATTGACGCTACATTTACATTCATTTTTTTCAAGGCGCCGTAAGATTTTAAAGAGTTCTAACTTGGAGACTTGAAGGGTCTCGGTGGGATCGTACTCCACTTATGAGCATGACCTATAGAATAAAAATCGCCCCCGTACTTTTCTAATTACAAATTCGGGGATTCAACAACCAAGCTCGAGAAGACTTCTCACTATCCGGCTTCATCAATATCCCATCGTATTCGGAGGAGCTGGCGGAATCGAGTGGTGCGCCGGAAACAATGGGAACAGCAAATGCGAATAGTTCGAATAATATTGCTCCAGAACTAGAAACGGAGCCATAACCTGTACAGTCGGAAGAAAATGCAGCTATCATATCCTTAATCGCGCCAAAAAGCATAAATGAATCTGAAAGTCGCAGTTGGAATAAACGGAAACGGAAACGCTCCCAAGAGGGGGACAATTTAGAGCGTTCTTCGAAGAAATCAATACAATCCTTAGATGACGCGAATTTGCCAACTGCCAAAGAAGCCCAATCAAATTCTGCACATTTCGATGAGAATGTTGATGGCATAGAATCTAAACTACACCAGATACAAACGGAAGAAAATCCAGTGGATGCACTAAAAATATTCTGGCCAAACACTATCTCAAACGCTGACTTATGGGCCACAACAAAACAAAAGCTGGAACAGTTAGAGATTCGAAGTAGAAAATGGAGCTGGATCGACCACATTCTACGCAGGAGAAAAGGTGATCTTACAAGAACAGCGATTGACTGGAACACCCAAGGAAGCGTCTAGACAGCTAGAGTCGGAAACCCGTGCCACGCGTCTTTGCTGGAATGAAGTACAGAGACTGTTACTAAACAGAGACGAATGGAAGAAATTCGTTGTGGCCCTATGTTCCACCTTGGAACTCTAGGAAATATATATGTATGTCAAAATAACGGAAAAAAGGAGTCCGCATCGAAAAAATTTGGATGTTGACTTACTTGTTCATTAGATCATGATTCATGTAATCAGCTTACCAAAAATTTTGACACACAGATGCGCGTAACCATACCAATTATCATTCTGTTCAATTTCAGATGAAAATTTTTAACGGTGTTGCCAAAAACCGCGAAAATCTGCTGCGAGTGATCGGGGAAAGATTTTGACATGATTCAAAAAACTTCATCTTCTTAGGAAATATGCGCACCTGCTGGTAAAATTTGATGTTCCAAACTTTTCTAGGCATTCATTCGGATGGATGAACATGGCTCAATTGCTACCCGAGGTTGTGATAAGCATTTTGGTATAAAGGGCTTGGGGTCTGCCGCGCCTCCTTCTGTCCGTTACATACATTGCAGAAATCTAGTGTACCCTTTGTACTTTTAAGTACAGGGTATAAAAATTTTAAAATATGGTTTACATTGACAAGTTGGCTTAATCTTTGACTTATTCTTGCTTATTTACAGTGACCTATTAAAGAGGTTGTCAGTGAAAGCGGAACTTATCGGCTGCTTCCGTGGTTTGTACACATTTCTGAGATTATTAAAGACTGCAAACCCTCATGCGTACGGTCGCCCTGCAAGAATGGTGCACAGTGCAAAGAACTTTGGTGCAGTTTTAAATGTGTTTGCAATAATCCTTGGGCGCATCATGATGAATTTTGTGAGATATCAACGAAAAGGCCTTGACATTCATCAACCGCGAGTCATTTCTCATGCGCAGTCACACCCGCTATGCTTATCCATGGCATCGAAAGCGAGGGTGAGCATGACATGCTCAAGGGCATCCTTAGTCGTGACAATACTCATCAATCTGCGCACCTATGACACCAACGCTCTTGTGCTCTCTACATCAGCCAGGGTCGAGAGATTGTCTTTCTCTACAACTACGGCGATGAGATAGTTAACCTAACTCTCTTCGATGACACCCTAATGGCTTCACTTAAAAGCATATAAGTGGCCCGCATACATGTGAACCAACGTAGTGTCACCATTGATGGTGCCACATTACTTTTGGACGAGTATGCCAACAAGCCCTGGAGTAATCCCGATAAAGGTAATGCTTAAATGGTAAATTTTTATTCCAAATATACTAGAAAAGCTTTAGACATTTAGTTATAGTTTTGTTTTGGAGTTATGCCTCCTCTAGCCCGCTGTCACTTCCAGCGACTGCTGGCACCCAACTTGGATGACTTGGTGTGCGTATTTGTGTTGGTCTGTGCCTCATCATGTGCGGCCAACTCTTCGTCAATTAACAGTTCAAAGTTGCCTAGCGCATCTGCACTTGGTATCTTATTCCAACGTACATCAGGCACACCATCCGGTGGTAGCACTACCGACAATATATTATCGATCAGCTTATATTTAAGGATACGATCATTGACAGTTGTTGAAGTGAGAGAGGGCGAGGCATTTACTTCGACCAGCCAGGGCTTGAGGTTATTGTCAATTATGATATCGTAGCCATAACATTCAAAGCAATGCCTATCGCTGGCCATAACAGGAGCCACTGCACGCAACGAGTGCACAATCAGCCAAGAGATGGCGCCAAATAGTCGATCCGTCACTTCCTTGCCTCTTGTGCCCTCCAGATATAGTGCCAGATTCTGCACAGACCACTTGCCGCCGTGTAGAGTATTGTACTCGCCGCCATGCTTCTGTACGCTGACATTGGTCAGATGCACGTACATGTTGTCCAGCTCGGTGAAACTATTATCATATTTGACGGTGCAGAAGCGACAGAATCCCAACTTAAACAGATACGCCTTAAGCGGCCGAAAGGATGCCACCAGCACATAGAGTCGTAGATCAAATTTCTTGCCGCCAATCAGTAGCGGATTGTCAATGTAACGCGAGATCACATAGCTCTCCTTGGCTATCTGGGGATGAAAAGGGCCTTTGGCCTCGCGTGACCACTTCTTAAGCTTCGACAGCTTGTTAATAAGAAATATGCCAGCTCCCTGCGACTTGCCACAAGGCTTCATAATCCAAGTGCTTAGCGGAAATTTGCGATACTCCTCCACAAACATATTGTAGTCCGCTGGTAGCACAAAAGTCGTGGGCACAAAGTCCAAATACAGATAGCGATTACCACTGGAATTGTTTGACTCGGTTTTTTCAGCCAGCGGATTGCCATCGCGTTCGAGATCCTTGCGATAACGCTTGATATTCTTTACCAGCAAATCTTTGCGCGACAGTTCATAGTGATTGGGAAAATGATTGATCATCTGATTGTCATGCATGCGATAGCCACTATCCACGCTAAAAATGTTGCGACAGGTCTGTACTGCTGCCCAGTAAAAATGCCAGTCGTCATCCCCATTCACCTGATGCCAGCCACGTTTCTCAAAGTTATTCACTAGCACAGACTTGTCCAAATCCGTGCAAAAACCGATTTTGATTCTATCGTGGCCCTGTACTCCGGATGCGCCGCCAACACCGCTGCTAGCATTTGTTGACACCGGTAGACGTCCGTACATGATGGTTCCGCGCAGACTAAGTGCTGGTTGCTGACTGTTCGTGCGCCCTGCCAAAGACCCGTCGGTTTCCATCACAGAGGCATTGTCTGTAGCCCTAACAGCTGCAGCATATTTGGGCATAGCTTGGTTGCCTAGGAATGCCGGCCGTCAGCCCTCTTCAGACCTTTACCTTGCTTGATTTTCGACTGAAAGTTATTGAACTAACAAAAGTCCCAGTCCCGGCCAAAATATTCATATGAAACTTTTTGCTGGTTCCTAAGCGACCAGGAGCTGCCGTTCTGCCTGTTGTAAGGTTTGTTCAGTAAACTAATTGTTGCAATTTAATTTATTTAAAGCCTTTATATTAAATAATGCACTGCTTTAAATATAAATCGATCGTTCGGTTCACAACTAATATGATCCTTGCTAAAAACAGTTCATGAAACGTAAGAAATAAAAGCAGCGTAGAAAAATAAGTGGGGCGAAAAAAGTTTTACTTCAAACGCGCGACTGTACTGCACTTACATTTTTTATTTTCGATTCCCAATATACTATAATGCTACTTTTCATATTTATTTCACTAAATGTAGATAGATAAATTTAGATATTTAACGAAAAAGATTTTCTGTTTTAATAAAGTGATTAAGTTACTTATGTTTACTCAGTTTCTTTATCATTTTTTCATCACACATCACATTTTATTGGAAAAAAAAATCTTAAAAAAATGCTTATTATTTTATTTAACATAGCAGTAGGGCAACGAGTAACTAAACCTTAGACCTCATAGTATACATATAACTTCGGTTGGAATGTAGGGACCTCATGTTGGAGTTTAAAAATCGTTGTATTTCGAAAAGTTAGTTGTAACAAGCTTAAAGATAATATTTAAACTATAAATAAGTATAAAGATGGCGTTACTTACCCTAGTTAGTAGACCCTGTACCACCAAATTGTGAAGTCTAAAAGACATTTGCTTCGTGAATTTGTTGCGATATAAATTTGTTTTTTGTAAGTTCAGTCCTATACGAGGTGTGTTCAAAAAGTATCGGGAATTTTTTTTTTCAAAAATTATTTATTTATTCATGAATATCTATGTTATTTTGTCCCCTTCTAAGTAATCCCCATGAGATATTATACACTTGTGCCAACGGTTTTTCCAATCTTGTTCAGCTCCTCCTTCGATGACGTCCTTATCTCGTCAATCGTAGCATAGCGTCGTCCTTTCATGGGCCTCTACAGTTTAGGGAAGTGTGGCTGCGGCATCTTTAGTGTGTTGTTTTTGGCCAAAAAGTCGCGCACAAGCAACGATGTGTAAGCAGGAGCGTTATCGTGGTGCAAAAGACAATTTTTGCTCTTCCACAAATCCGGGCGTGTTTGGCGTATTGCTTCGCGCAAATTGCGCATAACTTGCCGATAGTATTCCTTATTGACCGTTCTACCCTATGGCAAGAACTCATGATGCAATCGCAGAAATCTGTAAGCAAAACTTTCACATTCGACCGAACTTGGCGCGCTTTTTCGGTCTTGGTTCGTGCGGCAGCTTCCATTGAGATGATTGAACTTTGGTTTCCACGTCATAACGATAAGCCAACGATTCGTCACCAGTTATGACCAATTTTGGTACGAATTTCGCGGCGACCCGTCTCATGCCTAAATCATTGATAAACATCGAATGGCACGAGCCAATCGATATGTCTAGGTCCTCAGCAACTTCTCTAACGGTGATTCGACGATTGGCCAATGCCATTTTCTTCACTTCATAAATTTTTTCGTCTGTTGTAACACACATCTTCTCGGCCTTCTGAGTACATATTGTACCACCGATAAACGTTGCTTCGGTCCAAGGTAGCTTCTCCGTATGCCACAGTCAACATTCGGAATGCATCCGCACACTTAATTTCGTTTTTCACACAAAATTTGATACAGGTTCTTTGATCCATTTTTTTGAATAGGTAAAAATCGAAGTCGAGCGAAAACACGTGCAAGCAAAAGCAGCTGTCAACAATTAAGTGAACATTGAAAATGGCCGAGCTTGTCGGCATAAGTGAAAGACATGAGTACCAACATAACGTCACAAAAAAATCGAAATTCAAATATACGGAACCCACGTAAATTCCTAAATTCCTCGTAGTCCTAGAGTCAATCGATTTCGATCAATTTTAAAACAGTACTATACTCTAAAAAAGTAACCAAATACTGAATTTGGTTGCGATATCTTCATAAACAAACAAAACACCGAATGGTCCTTTGGGGTTCTATATGATAGAGTCAAGTGATCTTTATCAAATTTGGTACAAAGCTATCTGGGATCTAAATGCTAAATTGGTGATACCTTCAGAAACAAACGAATTATACATCTTTAACGTTTGTTTTTTTTTTTTTGTCGAGGTTCTCTGATATAGCTTTTACAGCCGACATGATGAGCAAAAAATTAAATTAAATTATGAGTAGTAGCATGCGTTATCAAATTTGTCCATAAAAATACTATGCATTAGGAAATATGGTTTAAATCTGAGAGTATACAACAAAATTTGGATTTTTAGTATAATACAAATTGTCCATAATGATGTAACGTTTTTGTCGACAAAATCATAAAAACAAAGTTTCGAGGCTCAATCTTAGTTTAACTTGGTATTAGTGTATTTAGGTTAATACATCTTTGTCATTATTAAGCAAGAAAAATCCCAAGTTTCAACATATTTCGTGAGACGGAAATAATAGACGAAATAAACAAACTTTCGTGAATATAGATTCAGAAGCCAGCTTGCAAAAAAACCATTTTATTTTAGCTTTCAATATTTAAAAATTTTTGTTAAATTAATTTATTTTTACACACTTATTTAAAGCTTCCTTCCATAAGGCTTAATTTATTTTTAAAATTTTTTTTAGCAGTGTATGAAGTTTGCTTCTTTGTCTCTGTGCAATAATGAAATAAATGCCAGTTGTACACCCGAAGCTGAAAGCCAGAAAAGCACCAACTTGCCTGCTCAAAAAGTCTAGAAACAGCTGGGAGGAGTGGCAACAGGGGTCCCCCCCAAGCAGCACAGCATGAGGATGGGAGTGACAATTGTGTTTTTCAGCAGGTCGCAGTGCTGTCGCCTTTGCCTTTACATTGCTTGTCGTCGTGCTGCTGCTTCCAACTAGCAAGTTGTCCAAGCGTCCAAGTAAATCCAAATGAGCCAGCGCAGGGGGTCACTGTCGCTGCCAACGCTGCAGGCGCTCGACTTGGTCGCTTGGTTGGGCTGCTCCCCAGCTGCATGATGACAGGCAAAAGAGCAGCACGCCGTACTATCAAAACAATGAAGAATAATTAAAATTCGCCCTCAAACAATTTGTAACTATGGAGGAAGTAGCAGCGAGCAGCCAGCATTGAAGTAACCAACTAACCCAAAACCCAGACGGGGCAACTTGCCAGACCGCTGGACGCGACAGAATGCTGACTGTAGCATGCCACATGCTCATAAATAAATTTATGCCAGCAGAAGGGTATTCGAGGTGGTGGTACAAAACACTTTCATCACACTTTGCAACCAGCCAAATGGTGCTGACAGTATATTACGACATTTTGCAATTACGCGATATTCTGGTATATCAAGGTGTACATATATTCCTTATACAGGTGGTCCACCAAAAATAATACCATTTACTATAGTTTTTGATACGAAAGTCATAAATTATTTTAAAAACTGAGCCGAATTGGCAAATTGAGTTATGAGTTGTGCAACATGAGATTGTTGCTCGGTGCAGTATTGCCATTTTAACTTGTGTATACCAAGATCTAGCTTATTTTAAAACTAATTAGCCGAAATGCTTTTATTACTAAATATAGCATATTTTTAATTTGCGTTTAGCTTATTTTAGCTTAATAGCTCTATCGATATTCCTTTGCGCGTATCATCCATGTATCGCTCTATATATTCATTGGTATATCGGTACGTTATCCCATTTTTACTGACGCCATACATGATGCGAATTGTTTTTAAATCCATTAAATACACCTGTAACTCGGTTTACGCGGAACTCGTTTTACGCGGATTCGAATTTACGCGGTTTTGAAAATCAAAAAAAAAAAAAAATTATTTATATTTACTTTTATTTAATTTATTTTAACTTTGCTTTAAATCTGGAAATAAATTTCAAATTAAGGCAAGCCGTGGCTGGTACCAGCGACTTGCATAGTCTAAAATTAAAAGGTGGACAATCTTCTGCTTATTTGGAAGAAGCACAAAAATATCCACAAAAGTTTGCTGAAATTATTACCGCAACGTCATACAGTCCAGATTAGATATGTAATGCTGATGAATATTTTTGGAAGAAAATGTCTTTATAGCAAAACATAGCAAATCAGTAAGCGGTCATAAGGCTGCAAAAGATTGTTTAACGATTCTTCTTTGTAGTAATGCTCCTGGAGATCATAGTATGAAGCCATTGCTAATTGGCAAAGCTAAACGACCACGATCGTTTAAAGGTTTCAATATTAACAATCTACCCGTTTATCGGAAAGCCAATAAAAGAGCTTGGGTTACCGCGACGTTGTTCAATGATTGGTTCCATAACATTTTCATGCCAGATGTAAAAAAGTATTTAACCAAAAAATGGATCCCTTGTAAAGTCATTCTAGTTCTTGATAATGCTCCAGGACACCTTCAAGACTTGCAGCATGAAAATGCTCATGTTGTGTTTTTACCTCCAAATACGACTTCTTTGCTGAAACCCCTAGACCAAGGGATAATTTTGACTATCAAGCACCTGTATATAAAAAAGTCATTCAGATATATTTTTGATCCTGTGGAAAATGAAGGAACTCTTTCAATTATTCATGCCTGGGAAAAATTTACAATGCTAGATTGTATCAAACATATAAGCATGTCGTATATCGAGATTGAAAAATCAACGCTACATGCCTGTTGGAAATTTTTACGGCCTGAAACATCTTTGGCGGAAGAGTTTTCTCAGATAATTAAGTTGGGTCAAGATGGAATCCAAGATCAGGAATTAAATGTAGACGACTGAATTGAAATGGTTTAAAATTGTGAGGAAAATAGTGTTGACAATGACGTTAAAGCTGACATCGAAAACAATGATCCCAATGTAATCGAGGCTAAATTTGTTTACGAGGGACTTGTACTATGAAGAAAACTAGGAAACCATTTTCAAGGAGCAGATGTTATTTTAGATCGTGGTCTCAAATTTGGACGAGATGTTAATGATCTTTTAAAATAATATGAAGAAGTCAACAATGATATGACTTATAAAAATAGGCAACAATAGCTTATTTCAGAATATTTTCTCTTCATCTTCTTCAAACTATGACTAAAACAAAAGCAACAATTGTAGATGCAGAATCTGAGATGATTTTATCCAGTGATTGATTATACAATTTCGACAAAAAAAGGATATTCGTTGAAACTGATAGCGATTAAGTTTACTTAAAAATTGGGATGAGACGTATTTATATGTACTTTTTTCAAATTTTGTTTTATACATAATGAAGTACATTTGTTTTTTTTTTAATTAATATATTTTTTTGTTTTACCTATTTTTATGTTTTTTTCATTAATTAAATGATACTTTTATATTTTATTAACTGTATAAAGCTTTATTTTGTGTTCAATAAATATTTTAAAAAGCTTATTTATAGTCGGATTCGCTTTACGCGGTTTTTCCATATACAAAAGTTTGATTCGATTCACGCGGCTTTGTCAGGAACGTATCTACCGCGTAAACCGAGGTACAGGCGTACTTCAATATAAGATAAAGCCCTTTGCTTAGCTTAGCTGAAATTGAAAGCGGAGATGCAAAAAAAAATTATTAAGATTAATTAAGATTAAGCTTCAACAGTTCCAATGCAATCGGAATTGGAACAAACAAAGCAAGGGTCATGACAGGATCGAAAAACAGTTTTAAAACGAAACTCAAGGAATAATAATTTTTTTCTTAATTTCGAAAAATGTCTTTGTTAATGGTCTCGGGCCTGATTGGAACCTCTTTTGTCAAATCCAATTAGGAATACATTTGCATCTCCAGCAAATTAAAAGAAAAAATTTTGTTTAATTTGGTAACTTTTGCAGTACTCTAGGTATCATGTGGAATATTATGAAATTATCATTTATATTTAAATAAATATTCTGCTGCACTTGAGGTGTACCTTTTATAAGAGCGGCCACTATCTATCCAAACTAACCTAACCTAACCTCATTTTCTTAATCTTTAAAGCTATCCTAATGACTACATGCTGGTAGTAAAATCAACATTGATGTTATATCGATACATCGACGTTCTTTAATTTTTTCCGATCATCGATATTCTTATTATGACTTTCGATTATTTAATATATCCTTTTAGGTGAGAGTATTTATACCCTGTACAAAAGGTATATTAAGTTTGTGCAAGCCGAAAATGTATGTAACATATAGAAGGAGACGTCGGAGACACCCCAAAGTTACCTAAAATATGATCAGGGTGAATAGAGAAGTCGATATGCCCATGTCCGTCTGTCCGTCCGTCCGTCTGACCGTGTGAACGCCTAGATCTCAGAGATGGTAAGAGCTAGAGTTACCAAACTTTCACATTAGATCCCATATTATTCCATAGAAGACAAGTTTATTTTATTTTTTTGATATCGGGGATAAATTATTTAGCTCCCATATGGATGTTTGAGACGACCTCGACAAAAAAAAGGATCAAGATATCGTAACCAAATTTGATATTTAAAAGTTTTTTATGGTTCCCAAGTACTGTACCAAATTTCATCAAAATCGGTTGGTTATATCATATAGCTCCCATAGGGCCGATCTTTAAAAAAATCGATTTTTTAACCAAATTTGTTGTGTTTCGTTTATTTGTTAAGATATTGGTACCAAATTTGATATTTGTGAGTTTTTTATAGTTCCTCAGCTCTGTACTAAATGTAATCAAAATCGGTTGACTATATCATATAGCTCCAATAGGACTAATCGGTCCAAAAAAGCGTTTTTTATACAAAATCCGATGTGTTTCATTTATTTGTAAAGATATTTGAACTAAATTCAGCAATCAGATCTTTTTTAAGGTATTTAATCATTGTGTCAAATTTTATTAAAATCGGTTGACTATATCATATAGCTCCCATAGCAACGATTGGTCAAAAAAAAATTGTTTGCTAAAAAATTCTTCTGTTTTTGGTTTTTTGTGAAGGAACCGGATTTTATTACAAGCGCCCGACTTTACGTACGCCATTTTTTTAATTAAAATAGCTTATTAAATAAATAAAAGTTATAATTTTTTATTTGTTTTAAAAAATTAGTATCTTATTTTTTATGGGTGATTTTGCGCGAATTAAAAAAATCACTTTTATTTGAAGGTTCCCTCGATGACTCTTAAATTTGTAAATTATTGTTATATACCTTACAGTAGATACATTTTTTCTTTTTTATATCGGGGGTCATATTATGTAGCTTTTGTGGAGGTGCTTCAGAGGAAAATAAAAAGAAAAGCTTTAAATTAATAATATATACGAGTATGTATATGTATATATTTTTTTTACATTTAGTACTCCTTCAGGGAGCTTAGTGCTTCAACAAGAACTTTCCACCGGACTTAGCCTAGTTTGCAGTTTGAGTCCCAGCTGATATTGTGCAGGGACAATTCATTTAGTATTGTACGACGCCAGGTTGCTTTTGGCCTTCCCAATCGTCTGCTTTCTTGGGGGTTCCATTCCAAAGACATCCTGACGATGCTCCTTCGGTCTTTTCTAAGAGCGTAGCCAATCCAACGCCACTTGCGTGTTCTTATCTGGGTGCAGATGGGAACTTCACTAGTATAGTGCTATAGTTCCGCGTTTGATATCATGTTGAGCCAGAATATCTCATATATAATTCTAAGGCACTTGTTGACGAGTGATTGTAGTTTTGATATCATTCTCTGCGGGGCCAGCCACGTCTCGCTGCCAGATAACTAGATAGATTTGACGCTCGCATTGAAGATCCTCAGCTTTCTTCTTCTGCTTATTTGCTGGTTTCTCCATGAGTGGAATAAGCGTCCAAACGCTGATCGCGCTTTGCTTAGACGATTCTCTATATCCCCATCCACCCCACCACTGGTGGAAATTGTGGTGCCAAGGTATGAGAAACTAATGACAAAGTCGATAGTATCCCGCAGTTGGTTTTGCTACCTTGACCGGTCTAGTTGAGACGCATCGCTTTGGTTTTGAATGCGTTTATGGAGCGTCCAACTTTGTTGGTAAGGAGCTCGAGATCATTCACTTTGGCTTGGATATCACTTAGCTTATGAGAAATGAGACAAATGTCGTCCAGGTGTTCCAAATGACGGGTGATACTCCACGTAATCCCACGCCTAGACTTTCATACATATCTCATAATCTCGTCAATTACTATATTGAATAGGCAGGGGGCATCCATGCCTAATACCGGTGCTTGTTTGGTGAGGTGTACTAATTTTCCCATTGTGTACTACCGCCAAGTCCTCATCATCGTCAGGGGCGTAGCGAGGTGGTGGTGTGGAGGGTGTGGCACCCCCAAACATCCATCACGCAATATTCGAGAAATAAAAATGCAGAATCGGTTATTTGTCGGTAATTTGTTAAATCGAGTCGGCATTTTGAGGCTCATCACCCCCCCACATTCAACGCTCTCGCTTCGCTACTGATCATCGTACATCGCTTTTACTATCGATACGATGTTTCCTTTCCTCATCAATGCCCGCCATATCGCTGCTCTGTCTACTGAATCTAAGGCCTTCTTGAAGTCGATGAACAGGAGGTGCAGTGGTTGTGTCATAATATTGCAAACAAATTCGGCATACGAAGTTTTATAAAGTGTTCTAGCACTGTACTACGTTGATTAAAGTCAGTTATCTATTTCGTATAACCGTATCATTTAGCTTATAATCCGAATCTGATTGCAATGGAGTACAGTGTATCACTTAGTCTTCTGCGCTCAACTTTAACGTACGCCATCTTTTAATTCTAAAACCCTAATTCGTACATAAACAATTTGTCGAATAAAACAAAAGAACAATGACGAAAAATTATTTCAAAATTTATCTATTTGCTTGAATTGTTGTGCAAGTTTGCCCTAAAGTTTATAGTTTTATATATAAATTCATAAAAAACCAGCTAACCGCAACAATTTTCCATGAATAAGTGTCACTTAAAATAATTAAAAGCATTGATGCTAGCGAACAAAGCATTGTAACAACTTTTACACATTTTCCAAAAAGTTAACCTTTGATTCAATTTATCAACTTCGATGGAGAAAAAAAAATCTCATACAAAAAGTGGCATAAAAAAAATGCAACCCTCAAAGGAAGCAGAAAACTGGCACTGAGCGCATTTTGTGCAAGGACTAACGACATCCTTTGAAACTCGCAAATAATCCCGCAAAACCAAGAGCTTAACTTTTTCACCATTTATGCCTGACTATAGTATATGAAAGGTTCCCTTTTTTTTGTCTATTTGTGTCAAAGTCTTTTTTGCAGTTAAACAGAAAGTTAAAATGGCCAACGTTGTCTGATCGTGGAACATCGAAACCAACCGTCACCCAACAACAACTACAACAGGAAACTGATGGATAGCTGGATGCCAAGTAGGTTGGAACATGGGTTATTGAGGTTAAGGTTTCCGCAGCTGGCAACTTTGTTAGCTTACAAAGTGACCACAGCGAGGATGACATAGACTGAAAACAAACAGAATGGAGTCAATGAACTGACAACTTCGTCTAGTATGCTCCTATCCAGGGCATATGCATTCCGGTTGAAAACCCTACAAATACATATTTGACTTTAATATAATCATTAGAGATTCTAGCCAATTTAGAGCATGAGAACTGTTTTCGAGAAGACTTTTACATAAGATCCCATATTATTTTATAGGAGACAAGTTTATTTTATTTTTTGACATCAGGGTTAAATTATATAGCTCCCATAAGGGTGTTTCAGACGACCTCAAAAAAATAAAAGTTTTAGATGAATAACTCGTTTGTTTATGAAGATATTGTAACCAAATTTGACATTCGAAAGTTTTTTATTGTTCCCAAACGATGTACCAATTTTGATCAAAATCGGTTGACTATATAATATAGCTCCCATAGGACCAATCGGCCAAAATAACTTTTTATACCCTGTACCGTATGGTACCAAGGGTATATTAAGTTTGTGCAAGCCGAAAATGTATATAACATATAGAAGGAGACGTAGGAGACACCCCAAAGTTACCTAAAATATGATCAGGGTGGATAGAGAAGTCGATATACCCATGTCCGTCTGTCCGTCTGTCCGTCCGTCCGTCTGTCCGTCCGTCCGTCCGTCCGTGTGAACGCCTAGATCTCAGAGATGGTAAGAGCTAGAGCTACCAAACTTTCACATTAGATCCCATATTATTCCATAAGAGGCAAGTTTATTTTATTTTTTTGATATCAGGGTTAAATTATATAGCTCCCATGGGGGTGTTTGAGACGACCTCGACAAAAAAAAAGCGTTTTAGATGAATAATTCCTTTGTTTATGAAGATATCGTAACCAAATTTGGTATTTAAAGTTTTTTATAGTTCCCAATCACTGTACCAAATTTGATCGAAATCGGTTGACTATATCATATAGCTCCCATAGGTCCGATCTTCCAAAAAATCGATTTTTTAACAAAATTTGTTGTGTGTCGTTTGTTTGTTAGGATATTGGGACCAAATTTGACATTCGTGAGTATTTTATAGTTCCAAGCACTGTACCAAATTTAATCCAAATCGTTTGACTAGATCATATAGCTCCCATAGGACCAATCGGTCCAAAAAACACGTTTTTATACAAAATTCGATGTGTTTTGTTTGTTTGTAAAGATATTTGAAATAACTTTGGCGTTCATATCTTTTAAGGTATTTAAGCACCGTGTCAAATTTTATTGAAATCGGTTGACTATATCATATAGCTCCCATAGGAACGATCGGTAAAAAAAAATTTTTGCTTAAAAATTCTTCTGTTATAAAAATATTAGATGTTAAAAATAATAAAACATTTTATAATTGGAATGAATATAATTTTTCAACCGTTTTAATATAGGCAAAAAAATACAAAATTTGTAATCTAGTTAAAATTTAACATTTATTTATTCGACTATAAAGTATAGCTCTCACAAATATATTTTTATTTTTACTTAAGTCAAGTTTTCTTTCCTCACAGAATTATCTATCTATCAATTCCAGGCTATGGCGATCTCGAGTTAACAAATTTTACTAAAACATGCAAAGGCAAAAGCATGTGCTATATTGCATACATATGTCGAGAAGGACATTTACTATTATTTCCTATATTTATTTATGTGCTTATTGTAATAATATTAGTTTTTGCATTTACATATTTGCACTCATAAGTAAACAAAATACAAAAGCAAAATCTTTTGTTTTCCTTGCAAAATGAGCTTCTTTGCATTAGTACCATTCTTGTCCTGTGTGTCCTTATTGTGTTGTGCCAGAGCGGAGGAGCATTCCGTCCGTGATTGCTCGTTTGACAGCTCCGGAAACTAGATTAATGCAATTGGGAAATATAACATTGCGAATAAATAGCCGCCTGGCTTGGAAACCATTTCTGTTTGCTTTTGTGTCTGCTGTTCGGTTCGTCGTATATAAATATTGGTTTATGTATTCATATAAATATATTATTGAATTAGAGTGAAATGCGTGTATTAAATTTGCTCCAACTGCGAATCCAACTACGGATAACCAATGAAATTATATCATAAGCCAATTTATGCCATCTTGTGCCAACAGTGACAATTTGGATTATACTGTTTAAACAAATTTTTTTAAATATGCTTTCACTAAAGCGTAGTTATTATGCCCAGGATATTACATTATACATATTACATTAGCTTATTAAGTTATGGAAAAAAAAAACTATTTTAGTAGGTTATTATGAAAAAGAGAAAAATGGAGGACGTTAAAGTCGGGCGTGGACAGATTTCGACAGGCCCATTGAGAGAGGGGGAAATGGATTTCCCCCCTGCGGGTCCAGCAGGTATAATGCTCAAGAACGGCAAAAGACATTACGATACCTTCATGAATAAAAAAAGCACAAACTAATTTCGAACCAAACACTTTTATTTGGTACACAGCTTGGGAACTTAAAAAACTTTCGATTGCTAAATTTGGAAAATTAGACAAACAAATTAGCCATCTGAAACTTTATTTTTTTTCGAGGTTCTCTAAAGTTGTCTACCCTAAAATAATAAGGGATCGTTGTTGCTCTAGCTCATACCATCTCTGAGATCTACGCGTTAGGCGTTCATAAATCAAATTCTCCAGTGCTAATAATAAGTTAACACTTTTTTTGAGATTAAATTCTAGCTTATGTAATCAGAAGGTCATAAGAGCTGATAAGCTACATAAACAGTAGGAATTTACTCGCCCATTGCAACGGGGGATAGCGGCTAAAAAGCACTAAAAAATAAAGTAGATATTAATTTTAAAAACTTTCCATTTGTGCATTTAAGCTTCGTTTGGAAAGGCAGCATTTCATGGTTCTCCAATAAAAGACCAAATTGTCTTCACAGCAGTCTAAAAATGTTCGGATGCTAAAAAGTAATATATTTTTACATGAAACATTACAGATCTCAATAAGGGCAGTTTTTCGTTTCGGCGAGAGATCGGATGTAAATTTTATAAACAATTCAAATCATTTTTTTATTATCTTTATTTAAAATAATTTAAAAATCGATTCTTATAAATAATTTAACAATATTTTCTATCTGATTAAACATTTGATTATGAATCATCGTTAAAAATGAAAGCAATGGAATTCTTATTCAAGTTTTAAAATAAATAATAAATGATTATTGACACTTTTTTGAATGGACGTTTACTTTATTTTAGAATCAAAATGAAATAAATAAATATATTTAGTATATAAATCATGCCGACTTACCTGCATAACCTATTCCATTGTCGTTCATATACATTTTAATATTATTTTATAATATTAAATTTAATTTTGATTAAAAAATCAAATTATCATAACCAGGAAAAAATTGCATGCTGGAATTGCTCTTGCTTAATGTATTAAGTTCCATCCAAAAATTCTAAAACCAATATGGAACCTTTAATAAAATAAAGCCTACCTGTGTGAAAAAAATTTACATATTTAGATAGATTATTTTTGAAACAAGTGCAAATTTTTTGATATGTTCAGGTAGTTTAACTGAAATCATCCGGATATAGATATGCAACCTTCCCTTTCTAATGAAAAGAACAGAAAATAATTTTCAAAATTTGGATAATTATACCCTGTACCGTATGGTACCAAGGGTATATTAAGTTTGTGCAAGCCGAAAATGTATGTAACATATAGAAGGTGACGTCGGAGACACCCCAAAGTTACCTAAAATATGATCAGGGTGAATAGAGAAGTCGATATACCCATGTCCGTCTGTCCATCTGTCCGTCCGTCCGTCCGATCTCAGAGATGGTAAGAGCTAGAGTTACCAAACGTTCACATTAGATCCCATATTTTTTCATAGGAGACAAGTTTATTTTATTTTTGTTATATCGGGGATAAATTATATAGCTCCCATATGGGTGTTTGAGACGACCTTGACAAAAAAAAAGGTTTTAGATGGATAATTCGTTTGTTCATGAAGACATCATAACCAAATTTGGTATTTAAAAGTTTTTTATGGTTCCGAAGTACTGTAACAAATTTGATCGAAATCGGTTGACTATATCATATAGCTCCCATAGGACCGATCGGCCAAAATAACTTTTTTAAAGAAAAATATATCGCTATATTTCGTTTTTTAATAAAGATACCGTAACCAGATTTGGCGTTTGGAAATTTTTTAGACCACTTAAGCAATGTGCCCAAATTTGAACAATTTGATCTTCCAAAAATCGATTTTTTTAACAAAATTTGTTGTGTTTCGTTTGTTTGTTAAGATATTGGGACAAATTTGATACTCCTGTGAGTTTCTTATAGTTCCTAAGCACTGTACTAAATTTTATCCAAATCGGTTGACTATATCATATAGCTCCCATAGGACTCAAAAAAACGTTTTTTATACAAAATCCGATGTGTTTCATTTGTTTGTACAGATATTTGAACTAAATTCGGCATTCAGATCTTTTTTAAGGTATTTAAGCACTGTATCAAATTTTATTGAAATCGGTTGACTATATCATATAGCTCCCATAGGAACGATTGGTCAAAAAAATTTGTTGCTAAAAATTCTTCTGTTTTTGGTTTTTTGTGAAGGAACCGGATTTTATTGCAAGCTAGTGGTACAGGGTATCCCAAAGTCGTCCGCGCCCGACTTTACGTATGCCATTTTTATACCCTGTACCGTATGGTCCAAGGGTATATTAAGTTTGTGCAAGCCGAAAATGTATGTAACATATAGAAGGAGACGTCGGAGACACTCCAAAGTTACCTAAAATATGATCAGGGTGAATAGAGAAGTCGATATACCCATGTCCGTCTGTCCGTCTGTCAGTCTGTCCGTCTGTCCGTCCGTGTGAACGCCTAGATCTCAGAGATGGTAAGAGCTAGAGTTACCAAACTTTCACATTAGATCCCATATTATTCCATAGGAGGCAAGTTTATTTTATTTTTTTGATATCGGGGATAAATTATATAGCTCCCATGGGGGTGTTTGAGACGACCTCGAAAAAAAAAAGCGTTTTAGATGAATAATTCGTTTGTTTATGAAGATATCGCAACTAAATTTGGTATTCGAAAGTTTTTTATAGTTCCCAATCACTGTACCAAATTTGATCAAAATCGGTTGACTATATCATATAGCTCCCATAGGACCTATCGGCCAAAATAACTTTTTTAAAGAAAAGTTCGCTATATTTCGTTTTTTAATTAAGATATCGTAACCAGATTTGGCGTTTGGAAATTTTTTAGACCACTTAAGCAATGTGCCAAATTTGAACAAAATCGGTTGACTATATCATATAGCTCCCATAGGTCCGATCTTCCAAAAAATCGATTTTTTAACAAAATTTGCTGTGTTTCGTTTGTTTGTTAAGATATTGAGACCAAATTTGACATTCTTAAGTTTTTTATAGTTCCTAAGCACTATACTAAATTTAATTCAAATCGGTTGACTAGTTCATATAGCTCCCATAGGACCAATCGGTCCAAAAACACGTTTTTTATATAAAATTCGATGTGTTTTGTTTGTTTGTAAAGATATTTGAACTAAATTCGGCATTCACATCTTTTTTAAGGTATTTAAGAACTGTGTCAAATTTTATTGAAATCGGTGGAGTATATCATATAGCTCCATAGGACCGATCGGCCAAAATAACTTTTTAAAGAAAAATTCGCTATATTTCGTTTTTTAATAAAGATATCGTAACCAGATTTGGCGTTTGGAAATTTTTTAGAGCACTTAAGCAATGATCGAAATCGGTTGACTATATCATATAGCTCCCATAGGTCCAATCTTCCAAAAAATCGATTTTTTAACAAAATTTGTTGTGTTTCGTTTGTTTGTTAGGATATTGGGACCAAATTTGACATTCGTGAGTATTTTATAGTTCCTAAGCACTGTACCAAATTTAATCCAAATCGTTTGACTAGATCATATAGCTCCCATAGGACCAATCGGTCCAAAAACACGTTTTTTATACAAAATTCGATGTGTTTTGTTTGTTTGTAAAGATATTTGAAATAACTTTGGCGTTCATATCTTTTTTAAGGTATTTAAGCACCGTGTCAAATTTTATTGAAATCGGTTGACTATATCATATAGCTCCCATAGGAACGATCGGTCAAAAAAATTTTTGCTTAAAAATTCTTCTGTTTTTGGTTTTTGTGAAAAATCGGACTTTATTACAAGCTAGTGGTACAGGGTATCCTAAAGTCGTCCGCGCCCGACTTTACGTCCGCCATTTTTTTTAATGGAAGAGGGTAATCTGAATTTGGTATTTTACCATTGGTTGCCAGAATTAGATGCATGGAGTTTATTTTGAAATCTGCATATACTCTTCCGCAAGTTTACGGATCATTTGAGGACAACATACCAGACAAAGTAATACAAAGTGTCAGGAAATACAAGACGATTTTTTTAATAAACTTGGACTAAGAGTCGATTGCCCCAAGCATGGATATGGTAATAGAAACGATGGAAACTCATCCCGCTAATTTTTTGAAAAATACAAAACTGCATCAGAAATAACTGGAGTGGACGTAGATATTATGAAAAATGTATTATTTTAAATATGTATTCTGAACTGCAAGGAAAAAATTAACGGCAGCAAATTTTGTAATATGCAACTAAGACTTCGCTCTAGGACCTTATTTTACGAGATATAGCCATTTGAAGCTGGCACCATAAACTTTGGCTGATGGGCTTCAAATTGGCATATTCATGAAGATTGCAACGCATCTGTTATTGAATCCATATTTAGCAAGACTTGCTTATGATATTTGACCATTTTATTTCACCTTTAAGGTAGTACATCCAGATTTTTGGGTTGTTAGCAGCCCTTTATGTATTTTGCAGTACGCCTTTCACAATGTTCTGTCCACCACTCTTGCAGCTTATTACTCTTCTGGTTCCTTGCTGGTTTAGTCAGTGCTGCCTCAATGCCGTAATGTTCATCGTAGCTTCTGATAAGCATTAAGTCAGGCATGGCCGACCTTGAAATACCCTGCGCTATAAGCAAGCAAGGACTGCAAGTTTTAAGTTAAACCCGTAACCAAGTCAACTCGAACACCAAAGGGATAAACTACGCTGCCAATGCACTCGATATTAAAGCAAGCAGTTGACAAAGCAAGCAGTCAACTCAGGCTGCAGTCCTGTGCTTTGTCCCCTGCTGTACACTTGACTCCATTTTCGATGTAAAAATTGAAAAAAGTGTCGCTTGCGAGCTACGCTTTTGTTCGATTGCTGGAATGCCATTGATCGCAGAAAATTGGTGGAGAACCCATTTTGTAGATATTTTTAAGTATTTCAACAAAACAAAACAAACAAAAAATTTCTGAAAAAGCCTGCCTGTTTTGAGATATTTAAAAATTTTTCGAAAAACACTAAACACACTTTTCTCAAATTTGAACGTTCAACAGGCATTTTGCTTGAACTAATTAATCTAAAACCTTGATTTAAGTCTTGTTTGATAGACTATTTGAATTAATTTTACAGCAAAAAAAAATATATATGATGCAATAACCTTACCAACATACGAGGTGTACGGGCAACGTATTTTCGATTATCGATTTTTTTTTGTCTTGTTGTGTTGGTACACTCTTCCCGAACATCTGAACACTCATTTTAAAACGTATAACAAGGTCCCTACGATTCCTGAAAGTTTCGTCCATTAAGTATTTTTTTTTTCTAATAAAGTCTATTTGAGCCTTCGTTTACTGTACTATAAGAGTTACTGCATCAAACGATTTTCACGTTCAAAGCTAATTACAAAAAGATGACGCTATCAATCCGTATATTTTTGATAAGTTAACATTTTCTTCTCCTGTCCCCCCTTTATGTTCCAAGAAAAATTACTTTTTAGAATTTTTCCTTATTAACTATAAATTATTATTAATTAATTATTATCACTTACGGTCAGATTTTAGTCACATACGCTATTATTCATAAGATGTTTTTTAATTTAATAGCGCTTAAAAATGATTTGGGGGCGGAAAGGCACATTAATGAAAAAAAACTTCATCTACCACGAACTTAAAGTTGAACACGCCTATATTTTTTCAATATCTTTTGGTCTACTGAACATCCGGAGTTTTTAAAGACTCAAGAAGTTTGGTTGTCTAAAATTTTGTAAAATTGACTTTTTGAAATGAAAATTCTAATTATTTATCGATAAACGAATTTTAGGTAGCATTTTCATTTACTATTTCTAAATACATAATTATTTCAATACAAATTAATATGCAAACAGATTTGGCAGTAGTTATTGGTGAAGCTGCCTAAAAATTTAACTGAAAAAATCTTAGAATGACGAACTTATTGTAATAAGCTTTTCACCACTAGCATAACTGAAATTATTTTTAGCCGCAGCTGGCGCCATCTATTGTTCATTTATTACACTCTAAATTTGCTTTGCTCTTTTACGAAATAGTCAAGATAGACGGGCATTATTTGTAAAATTATTTCTTTCTGTATTAACAGTGCAATAGCCAGATAAAAATGCGGGTCACAAGAACTGATTTTTGGCTGATAGCCTATCATTCATTGGCTTTAAATTTGCATATTTATATAGATTGAAACGTAACTGATACAAATCCACGCTGCTTTTCGCTCTAGGACGCTAAGGTTACGAGTAATAACCATTTGAAGTTGAAACGTTGGCCGAGTGACTGCGAACTAAGATCCTTTTCGCTCTAGGACGCTTATTTTACGAGACATAGCCATTTGAAGTTATCACCATAAACTAATGCTTCAAATTCAAATTTTCCGGAGCACATTTTAATTTTCTGAAGCACTATATTTTATGACAATCGGTTTACCGTAGTATACCAATCGGCCAAGACACAGATTTTGGTACAAAATATGCTACAGAGTATCTCAAAGTCGTCCGCGCCCGAGTTTAATGCATACATAAGTACTATATACCCTAACAAACCCTTCCTTAGATTGCTCTCTTATCAATGTAATATTAACAATTTTTATAGCATGACGTACCAGATTTCGGTTCAAATTTCTTTGGCATAAACTCTTACATAGCATCTTTACTTACATACTTTCTATTAAGTTATGCCTCTTAACCTTTGGCTGAGAACTAATTATTCGATAGTCACGGACTTGTTCCTTTATATTCCAAGTTTAGATCAAAAATTTGAATCAAGTTAATTATTACATGCATATTTGGAAATGTTTATTTTTGTTTTGTAAACTTAGTCCCTTTTTTGGAAAGCATATAGTACATATATAAAAATTTTATGTTTATAACATACTTATATATACTTTGTATACATAATTTAGTTTGCCTGTAAGTTTTTCAATTAACAATAAAGTGCAATAGATTATGAGATGTATCCAAAAATAATTTTAAATTTTGGCACTGAATTAATGTAATAAATATGTTACAATATATGATGGAAATGTAACAACTTTTTTAATTTATGATGCAGGTTCACCAGCATTTGCTGGAACTCCGCTTGGCTTTGGCTCATTTGCTGCACGCTTCATCTGCTGCTGATTCTGTCCATATTTTTTTTTCTGATAGTTATTTTTAAAAGGAACATTGCCTTGCTGATTCTTATTGTTAAAGGAATTATCAGCTGTTGTTAATGTGAGAGAACCAGGCTGAGCTGAGCAACTGGGTACATTCATGTTATAGTTTGCTTTAAAATTGGGTTTGCCGCTTTGAAACTGGTTTCCATTGGTAATTGAGCGATTTTCTTGTTGAGATTCGTTAATATTCGAATTCATTACATTAGATTTGTTGTATCCCATATTTTTATAGTTTGGATTTTGCTGATAAGGTTTAGGCTTGCCTGAACGGAAGTCGTTTTTATTGAAATTTCCAGCACCGGAGCAGCTGGGTTTATTATCATCATGCTGGTTGAAACTGTGGTTCTGACTTTGTTGCTGTTTGAAACCACTCTTCGCATGATTACGATTTGGCCCAGCTGAATTGAAAGTTTTCTGTGGACCGTTTTTGAAGGGATTGTAGTGGGATGTCGTAGCGTTTGTTTTATCCTCGCGCGCAAACTCCGCATTAGTGGAACGCCATGACTGCTGTCCACCCTGATGCTTCTGCTTATAATTGTTGCCTTTTGGGGCATACTTTTTGCGGCCATCATTCGAATTCATTTGATTGTCATTTACCTTTGGATCTGCTTGCCAAGCTGTGACATGGTTATATTCTTTGTATTTAGTTACTTTAACAACTTCCTCTTGCAAATCTTTTACATAAACCATCAAAGGCTCTCTTTCAGCTGGTTTTTCCAATGTCATGTCCTTTAGTAGTTTTTGTACGTTATGCAATGTTTGCTCATGCTCTTGTTTGCGCCAATGTGTTCCCAAATGGCCTTTTAACTGCAAAATGTGTTGGGTGGTAAACTCACATTGATTGCAAGCCAAGGGTCTTGCATGAAGCAGTTCGTCTGCCTTTTCTTTAGCAAGCGGCTCGATCTGGCCCTTTAAGTCTAGCATGGCATAAGCAGCTGTATAGCTTAAAAATAGATCCGTATTGAAGGTATTCCAATGTTCATAACGACGCATGTACCATGAATGAAAATCGTTTGACAAGACATGCATGTTCAGACGATTCATGAATGGAACGATTTTAAAACCCATAAGAAAGTTGCTCAATGGAAAAGTTTCTAGTTTTTCAATGACTCCAATTGCTAAATCCTTCATGTGTTCCAGCAGAGGCAAATGCTCGCGTGTAAGCTGCAAATATAGATCGATTTAGACAACATTGCAATTCTTTAAACTATTAAAGGCAATAATCTTATGTATAGCTAAATAGAAAGTATAAAAGAAAGTCAACTATTTCTAAGCTAAGTAATAACTTTGCCATTTAGTTCTTACCGCAGTAACTTCAGTTATATGTGTTTTTGGCAAAACCAAAAAGTGCACCATAGATTTGGGAAATTTCGACTTTATAACAACGGCTTGTTCGGTTTCAACCAATATTTTATCGGGATCAGCCATTTCGTGCGTAAGTTGGTTTCGCAACTGCTCCGTTTCTACATCAGTCGACAAATTGGAGGCTTTTGTTTCCATCGGTTTCTTATTGTTTGGGATGGTTTCATTCTCGACCTTATTTATCTGCTCAAGTTTTTGTTCGCCTTCAGAGATTACGTTTGGAGTCGAGTTCGTTTCTTTTACCAATTTTTCATTCTTTACTTCAGTTTCAGAACCGACCTGAACGTTCATGGACGACAAATTCTGGCGCTGTGTAATGGCTGCAATGAGTTCGACTTTAGTCTCATCTTTATTTGTCTGAAGCATTTCTTGTACACCTGGTTCGTCATTTAAAGGTATTTCATTTATAGACAGATTATTCTGTTGTTGAGAAATTTCTGCCTTCAGTTTGTCAGCTACAACTTGGGATACGGCCGCAACTATATTTGTCAGTTGCTTCTCTTGACCATTTGCAGGCAATATGTTTTGTGGACGGGCGGATTCTTTCGCCAATTTGTCATTGCTTAATTCAGTTTCCACCTCGATCTTATTTGTCTGTTGTCCTTCTTGATGATCCATGGTTGGTATATTCTCAGTCTGGTTGATTTCCTCAGTTTTAATATTATTTTTCTTGGTCTGAAGCACGCTGTTCAGCATTTGCCAATGATTTGCCAAATGGTCTTTTAAATTTCTAAATCATTGGTAACAAAATCACATTGATTGCAGGTGAAAGACTTTGCTTCGCGTAGGGCAACAAGTTTACTACTTGGCGGTACCTCAATGGCGCCCATTAGGTTCAATAGAGCATAAGCCGCGTTAAAGCTTAAGAAAAGTTCCGAATTAAACGAGTTCCAATGATGACGCTTACGCAAAGAAATTGAATCAAAATCATTGGAAATAACATGCATAGTTAGACGATTCATAAAGCCATCTACTTTAAAGCCGATAATAAAGTTACTAGAAGGCAAAAAGCTTTGGCGCCCAATTATTTCGTTAGCCAATTCCATCATGTGATCCAGCAGGGGCAAATGTTCGCGTGTCAGCTGTAATATAAAAAAAAGTATTTAATATGGCACACTTTAAGGGGAGCTTCCATAAACATTTTCACAATCTGCACTAAAGAAATGTCGTCAATTATGGATTTAAATTTTCTAGCCTAGCGATCAAGCATATGGCCTAGCCGACCATTATTTATTTGGGTATAAGGGCCAGATTTAGCGTTTGGGAAACCTTTTTTATCATAGTTAAATCATATTTAAACCAAAAAAACAGTGGCATGTCGTAGCCATTCAAAAGGTATTTTAAAATTGCAATAACGCGTGAATTTTATTGTGGAAGCTCCGTTTGCAAAATTTATTTGACACATACCTGAGCAACATTGCGTATATCCTCCTTTGTTACGACCAAATAGTGAAAATGCGCTTTGGGATATTTGTCCAGCATAACAGCGGCTTTGTCAGTTTGAATCAGCAAATCAGTGTCACTGATTAATTGTTGCGTTAATTTCGAACGTCGATATTCCATTATGTTAATAACTTTTAAAAATTTAGTGGGAAGCACACGAGTGTAAAAAATTTATGTCGGCGTTTGCAAGTGTTGAGCAATTGCTTTAAATGTGTTAAGCACAGTTTGAGAGTCACTGTATGCACTGTTTAGTGCTGCAAAAGATGTGCCTTTAGTGTGGGTAAATTTTTTGCCTCAAAGCTGCACTGGTTACAAACAAGCGGAGTGCGCAGTAAATCATCCAAAATTGCCTTGGACAAGGGCTTTATAGAACCATCTGCAGCTAATTGCTGATGCAGCTCTATAATGCAATACAATTAATAACAATTTGTTAGTTTGTTTGCATATACACACCTTCATAGGGTATAAAGAATGCAGTATTGAAGCTGTTCCAATGTTTTTTGTTTTTCAGACAATCCGATATGAAATCCTTGGAAATTACATGCAAATGCAAACGTTGCATGCTAGGCTGAGCATGAAAACCAATTTTAAAGTTGTCCAAATGTTCGCCACGTACTTCAATTATATTGCGGGCGAGCAAATGTAGTTCTTGCAGCAAGTCTAGATGCGCAACTGTAAGCTAATTAATTTATGTTTGTAATTATAAACAAATTTGTTAAGTAATTAACTTTAATAATAATTGCTTTATACACACCTGAAATATGCTGTCAATATTCTGCTTAGGCAGCACTAAATAATGATGACGAGCCTTTGGATATTTGTCAGCTATGACCACTGCAATGTCGCTGGATATAATTAAATTGCTAGGCTCTAGAATTGTTTTTATTAAACCAGACTGCCAGGACATAGCAACGCAAAATCATTTAATTTAAGTTAACTCTTTGAGTAAAACAATTTCTTTGTTAAGCCGGCTGTCTTGTTAGGAAATAGCACAAAGCAGCTGATTCAGCTGTAACAAAGTGTGCGAAAATGGCAGCTTGGCAATTATAAGTGTTGGAAAGTTTAACTAAATCTTAAAGCGCGCGCTGCAGTGTTCATTTAAAAAGTTTGCAGCAAATAAAAACACATGCAATATAGCTTTTACTAACTAAGGCAACTAAACCTTTATAGTAAAATTGAATGAATGCGCACGTTTGATATATTGGAAAAACAACTTTAAAACGGACACATTATTTAACAACTGTTGAAGTGTTAAAAGCAGCATTAACAATGCCAGTAAAACACAATGCAGCCGGCGCTGCTACTAAAAAGTTATTGTCAAACACAAACACATGCACATAGTACGGCTCTTATTTAAATTTAAGGCTTAAGCCAATTATTATTAATCATTATTAACTTCTAAATTTAAATGCGCGCTTTATATATATAAAAGTAACCTTAACCGGCAGCAACACAAATCATTAAACAGCTGCTTAAGTGTGCGTAAAGACCAACGATACATTGACTAGTGTTGCAAAGCAGCAGCTAAACACAACGCGGCAAGCGCGCGCTGCAGCGCTGCTGCGTAAAAAACATAAACAGAAACGCGTTGCACTGCATTTGTTTTGAATTAAAAAATATAAATTTAATTGCATGCTTTAAGCTCAACGTTTCTTAAGCTGCAAATTAATTGAATTCATAAAAAATACCAGATCGCTGCTGACTTATACAGCACTTATGTTATCGCTTGCAACCCTGCCGAGAAACGTCAAACGCTTATACCAACAAAAAGCACGCAGCAAAACAGCTGATACCACAAAAATGAAGAAATCTATGCCGATGAGAATTTTATTTGTTTGCCGACCAAATGTGGTATGCAGCGTGGAACAAAAGCAGACGGCAAAAGTCACTTGACAGCAGTGAATTTTTTACGCAGTACACACTAAAAATTATGCATTTATGTGCTAATTGCGTATTGAAATTCTTTTAAATTTCATTTCAAAGTGCAAGTGCAGCGCCAGAGTAACGGAAATTTACTTTGCTGATGAACTGTGCTGCGGCTAATCAGTTGCTTATATTTTTTTGGTAAAAGAGCAAAGATTACGCAAACAACATGAGTTTGGCTGAAAATGATGTAAAGCCGCGCGTTATGGCTGAACCGCTGCATATACAACGCCTGGAGGCGGCTTTAAATATGCGACCTTTTATGGTCATGGCGCGCCAAATGCTTAAACAGCCCATAAGTAGTGATGGTGAGTGCAGTGGCGGAGAACAGCAGCCGGCTGGCAATGCGGCGGCGGCTGACGATGGCGAAACGGATGATTCCTCTACAGTGGGCATGGTCAAGTGCCAGCAAAAACAGCAACGCCGTCGCCTATTGGGCACCAAAGAGGGTAAGCTATGCTCAGCAGCAAGTTAATTACTGCTTATAATAACATTTAAATGCTTTCCTGCAGAGCGGCAAAGCGTCAAGACGCAAATCTATAATTTTAATGATTTAACAAGCGATCGGGAATGGCTTTACGATTTGCTTCTAAGTGATACAGAAAGCGAGTCTGATATCAGTGATGAAGATGAGTATATTAAGGAATTACTGAGAGAACATATGCGCGAGCAGCGACAGCGCAAGAACTACTACAAAAAAGCCACGGTAAGTCTATTACAGCAAAACCTGATTTCGGTTGACTCTATTGCTTGCTTTTTAGAACGCACAATATGCATATTACGGCAGCGGCCTGCTATCCAATCATGACATATTTGCGGAGCGTCAGCAGGCCACGGCAGGCGTGCGTAAGCGCCGTCGTCGCACCAAACAGGAAATAATGCTAGCACGTCTGGCTGAAGCGCAGGCTGGTCCCAAGCCGCCCAAGCAACGTCGACGTGGACGCAAGAAGCATCAGCGACTGGGCTCGCCCGAATCCGGTGAAGTGCATCCTTCAGAGCTGGGCAAATACACTTTCGGTGACACTTTGCCCGCCAACGATGATGAGGATGAATTTGGTGATGCAGATGCTGAGGTGGACTATAAGCGCGAACTTGCCAGCCTAGAGCTAGACTATCCCGATGAAGAAATCGAGGAAGAAGTAGATGTTGTGGGTGGACCCGATGGACAGGTTACACGCGTGCGGCGTCGACGCAAAAATCCTGCAGCAATGGCAGCGCGACGTCGTCGTATATGGCAAATTATGTCTAAAAAAGAAACTGGTCGCTTGCAGCGCATACGCAGCACCAATCACAAGGAAATGTTGGCCAATTGTAAACGTGTGGCCGGCATGTGCTCCAAGGTAGTGCGTCAACGTGCCGTCAACTCTCAACGAATCATGAAAGAGACGGTTTGGCGTGCCAAGCGCCTGACGCGTGAAATGCTTAATTATTGGAAGCGCTATGAGCGTGTAGAACGTGATCAGCGACGCAAACAGGAGCGTGAAGCGGAGGAGCAGCGCAAGCAAGATGTTGAACTTATCGAGGTGAAGCGGCAGCAGCGCAAGCTTAACTTTTTGATCACACAAACCGAGCTGTATGCGCATTTTATGTCCAAAAAATTGGGCCAGGGCAGCGAGGCAGATCAGCTGCGCATATTGAATCAATTGGACGAAGAGCATAACTCACGTCTGGCTGCCTATGATGATTATGATGCGCAGGAAATGAAGCAACTGGCGCAAGCACACGCAGAGGCTGCTATAAAAATGGATCTGGACAAAACGCGTGCCTTTGACGTTACACAAAAGCGCGAGACAAGTCAAACGGCGCAAATGAAGGATTTGCCACAGCCTAAGCTATTTCAAGGCACGCTTAAGGGCTATCAAATCAAGGGCATGACTTGGTTGGCCAATATCTATGATCAGGGCATAAGCGGCATACTAGCAGATGAAATGGGTCTGGGCAAGACTGTACAATCCATTGCATTCCTGTGTCACATAGCTGAGCATTATGGCGTGTGGGGACCGTTTCTTATTATCTCGCCCGCTTCAACACTGCACAATTGGCAGCAGGAGATGGCACGTTTTGTGCCTGACTTTAATGTGGTGCCGTACTGGGGTTCACCCAATGAGCGCAAGATATTGCGTCAATTCTGGGAGCAAAAACATATGCATACACGCGAGGCTAGCTTTCATGTAGTTATTACCTCTTATCAGCTGGTGGTAAGCGACTACAAATATTTTAATCGCATAAAATGGCAGTATATGGTGCTGGACGAGGCGCAGGCCATTAAGAGCGCCAACTCTCAACGCTGGAAGCTGCTACTGGGCTTCAATTGTCGCAATCGCTTGTTGCTCAGCGGCACGCCCATACAAAATAGCATGGCCGAGCTATGGGCGCTGTTGCATTTTATAATGCCCACACTATTTGATTCTCATGATGAGTTCAATGAGTGGTTCTCCAAGGACATTGAAAGCCATGCTGAGAACAAAACCGGCATTGATGAACGCCAAATATCGCGCCTACACATGATACTCAAGCCGTTTATGTTGCGTCGCATAAAGAAGGATGTGGAAAATGAGCTATCAGATAAGATAGAGATTATGGTCTATTGCCCGTTGACAATACGTCAAAAACTGCTCTATATGGCACTTAAGCAAAAGATACGCATTGAGGATTTGCTGCAATTGACCAGCAGTGGTGGTGGCACCTCTTCAGCTGGTGATGGCTCACATGTGGATCGCAATTTTACATCAAATCTTATGAACTTGGTCATGCAGTTTCGTAAAGTTTGCAATCATCCAGAGCTATTCGAAAGACGCGATGCCAAGAGTCCGTTTAGCATGCGTTGTGCGGAATATGTGCTGCCACGTTTGGTCTATGATGATGGCTTGCTATATCGTGCCTTGCCCAGTCAAAGGCATTGGCTGTACAATCGGTAAGAAAAAATCTTGTAGATAAATTTATTAGTAAGTGGCTTCTACTCGAGGTGCTTCGTAGGATTCATCTCTAAAGCGTCACAAGAACTTCGCTGCAAATCTTTTTCCTAAAACCATCTTTAATATAATCGATACTCATGTTAATTTTTTTTACCACTTTAATAGATTCAACATTTTTAAATCGGCTCACATGCAGCAAAGTCTCTTTGGAGCTGGTTGTGAAGATGTGCATGTAAAAAGCTGCTTTAGCTTTACGCGATTCTGTGATCTAAGCCTCACTGATGTGACCAATGTCACCTTAAATGGATTAATTGCATTGTAAGTAAAACATTTTTTGTTTTTGGAGCATTTTAAAAAACAAATAAATTCTTCTTTGCAGCTTTTTGTATTATCGTAGCCTGCTAGCATATTATCCGCTGCTGGCCTATCGCCGCCAATGGTGGGCGGCATACAAATCCACACGTCATCAATTGCTGGAGCCCATGCTGGAACGCCCTCTGGTACCCGATTTTATGTCCATTGATAGTGTGCTGCGGCAGTTAGTTTTTACAGCCATGGCAAGTGTTTGACTTTTGCAAATCAAAGGATTGAAATTTCATTTAAGTTTTACGTCTTTGCTTTCAGACTGCCAACGAGAGCAGATTTTATGCCTTCGGTGACTATTTGACTGTTAATATGCAAGAAACCATAGAACATCGTGTGATACGTTCCAAAATACTCAAACAAAAAACTGAACTCATCGAAGTACTTCAAGCACATGAGCCGCAGCCAGATGCGCTTACATTAACTGATGCGGAACTTAAGCAGGAACTGGAAATCGAATCTGTTGAGGTGCAAACCAAATCCAATGCTAAAAGTGATGTTAAAGTTACTACCTTGCATTTATTGCCCGAGTTTGTGCATCGTGCGCGCAAGCCACGTCGTTATCAATGTGAGCCACTGGAGATGCCAAGATTTCTCTATGGCCTGGGTCAGCGAGTGCAGGCCGTGCAGCGTCAGCTTTAGTAAGTTTCAGCCTAGTTAAGTTTTCAAATAATTTAGTAATAAACATTGTTGCACTTGCAGCTGTGAAAGTCGCTCAGCAGCCTGGACACAAATACGGCACATACAGTGTGAAAACAGTCTGGGACGTGAACTGGTCAGCACGGGCTTGAGTCTGTGCAAACCAAGCACTGGCTGGTCATCTATAGTTGTGCCGGATAAGGAAACACTTATAACAGACGCTGGAAAATTGTATGTCTTGGACAGCTTGCTGACACGCCTTAAAGCGGGTGGTCATCGTGTTTTGATTTACTCTCAAATGACCAAAATGATTGATTTGTTAGAGGTGGGTGTTGTTACCTAATTTTTGATTGTATTTAAAATGTTCTATGAAATTTTTTCGACAGGAGTATATGTGGCATCGTAAACATCGTTATATGCGTCTGGATGGCTCTAGTAAGATCTCAGCTAGAAGAGATATGGTAGCTGACTTTCAAACGCGCTCGGATATTTTTGTATTTTTATTGTCTACACGTGCCGGCGGATTGGGCATTAATTTGACTGCTGCAGATACGGTAAGTACGTTTTAGATTAAATTCGAAAGCTTTAAAGGATTAGCGCCGTGTTGGGCAGCATTCGGGTGTAAAGTGTATTTACTGTCTTATGGTGGCGTATTTATCGATTTTTGGGATTGTTTATACCCTGTACCGTATGGTACAAAGGGTATATTAAGTTTGTGCAAGCCGAAAATGTATGTAACATATAGAAGGAGACGTCGGAGACACCCCAAAGTTACCTAAAATATGATCAGGGTGAATAGAGAAGTCGATATACCCATGTCCGTCTGTCCGTGTGAACGCCTAGATCTCAGAGATGGTAAGAGCTAGAATTACCAAACTTTCACATTAGATCCCATATTATTCCATAGGAGGCAAGTTTATTTTATTTTTTTGATATCGGGGATAAATTATATAGCTCCCATGGGGGTGTTTGAGACGACCTCGACAAAAAAAAGCGTTTTAGATGAATAATTCGGTACTCGAAAGCTTTTTATAGTTCACTGTACCAAATTTGATCGAAATCGGTTGACTATATCATATAGCTCCCATAGGACCGATCGGCCAAAATAACTTTTTTAAAGAAAAGTTCGCTATATTTGGCGTTTGGAAATTTTTTAGACCACTTAAGCAATGTGCCAAATTTGAACAAAATCGGTTGACTATATCATATAGCTCCCATAGGGGCGATCTTCCAAAAAATCGATTTTTTAACAAAATTTGTTGTGTTTCGTTTGTTTGTTAAGATATTGGGACCAAATTTGACATTCGTGAGTCTTTTATAGTTCCTAAGCACTGTACTAAATTTAATCCAAATCGTTTGCCTGGATCATATAGCTCCCATAGGACCGATCGGCCAAAATAACTTTTTTAAATCAAAATTCGCTATATTTTGTTGTTTTTTAATAAAGATATCGCAACTAGATTTGGCGTTTGGAAGTTTTTTACAGCACTTAAGCAATGTGCCAAATTTAAAAAAATTCGGTTGACTATATCATATAGCTCCCATAGGGGCGATCTTCCAAAAAATCGATTTTTTAACAAAATTTGTTGTGTTTCGTTTGTTTGTTAAGATATTAGGACCAAATTTGACATTTGTGAGTATTTTATAGTTCCTAAGCACTGTACTAAATTTAATCCAAATCGTTTGACTAGATCATATAGTTCCCATAGGACCAATCGGTCCAAAAACACGTTTTTATACAAAATTCGATGTGTTTTGTTTGTTTGTAAAGATATTTGAAATAAATTTGGCATTCATATCTTTTTTAAGGTATTTAAGCACTGTGTCAAATTTTATTGAAATCGGTTGACTATTTCATATAGCTCCCATAGGAACGATCGGTCAAAAAAAAATTTTTGCTTAAAAATTCTTCTGCTTTTTTTGTGAAGAAATCGGACTTTATTACAAGCTAGTGGTACAGCGTATCCTAAAGTCGTCCGCGCCCGACTTTACGTCCGCCATTTTTTTGTTTAGTGTTATTTAATTTGAGTTTTAAGATAAATATATGGAAGATACGATCATAAAACATAATATTCTGCGCTTTAAGGACGCAGGCTGTATTAAGTTTGTCCAAGGTCGGACATGCCACAAAGTTTCGTAAAGTGTGATCAAGGTCATTGGAGACGTAGATATAGACATATCCGTACTTATAAACACCCAGGTCTCGGAGATGATAGGAGTTAGCATATGGGTTTGGTTCGCTGATTATTTTAGGGCAAATAACGTTCACATCCAACGTGGATTGAACGATTTAAAATCACATATTAAAATAAGTTGTTTCTACATAAATGAATAAATAAAATCAGGGAATGCAACTCTTATGATTTTGAGAATAAATATCACCAAATAATTATTCTTTTTATGTAGCTTCGGAAGATTCCTAAGCTTTATACTTAATATTAAAAGAAAAAACATTTTTTTAACTAAGTTAAAATTTCATACAAGTAAAGAGTGTATCTAATGAACAAACAACAACGAATTAGTCAACATAAACTCGAAAAGCCTGAGAACTAATAATAAATCGATAGCCAAAAAAAAAAAAGAAAAGAAACAGACAAGCCAAATTACTTAAAGCCAAGCCAATAACAAATCAAAATCAGTGACAAAATGATTTAAGAACCGTACAAAAATGTTCACACGAAGCAGCCAGAAGCTCAATTCAGAACTCAATGGCAAAAAATCACACAAAAGCGACAACAACAACAAAAATGGGAAGCAGTTCGACTTTGGAATACACTGCAACTACTTTGTCCAAGTTATTAGGTTGTTGATAGGTCTATACCTAAATTTGAAGTTCTAGCTGGTCTTACGAACGGATAAATGTACGTGTGAGGTAATAAGCATATACGAGACTTGTCATCTACCCCGCCTACTTCTGTTTTCAAAACTGTGCACCAAACTATAATACACTTGAAGATATTTTTGCAGTGTAAAATAAACTCAACGAACATGCAAAAAGACAAAGAAAGATACTTGCAAAAAGCTTGTATCTGTATCTGAATCCTTTTGGCTGAGAATTTCACAACGATTTTGGTTCTGGTATTGGCCATGGCATTGGCATTGGCCATGGCATTGTTAGTTGCTAGAGTTGAACCAGGTTCTTGATCGCGATAAGGATCACACATGTGTAAATCATTTAGCTGCATGGCTGCTCTTATTGGCGGCAAACGCGCGCATTGCATAAACAAGTAGTCGAGCAAATGGTACAAGCGGCCGCCCTCAGAGCCTGCCCAGAGAGCTGTCAAAATGTTACCAAGAGTCACAATAAATTTACCATACTAGATATCAATGTGACGACAAATGTGCATGAAAAAAAATTTGGTGGTACTTGATGTCTGTTTGCATCTTATAGGAAGCTTGTTGAACATTTCTAGGAAGCTAGTCTCGGATTTTGTCTAAGTTTAAATTAGCTTGAACTGCTTGGTTTTGTATCTATTTATGCTTGAATTGTATCGCTACTTATTATTATTGAGTACATACTTTCTTATTTTGTCATCTTTGTCTTGAAATCGATCATCTGAAATTACTGATCATTTTGGTAGCAGTAGATGTATTTAACCTCATAAATCGGAAGAAGTGATCGATACGTAGATCTTGTAGAGATACAGAGCGGGGCTTGAAGGAAAAAGTAAGAAATACTTTTCGTTGTAGTCAATTGAAAAAAAAATATTTTTTAAGTATTTGCTGGCAAAAGAAATTCAAAGTCGAAACATGCATCTAACCATTCATTTGCTTATTTTTTGATTTTGGTGAAATAGTTTACATATCGATTGAACCTATATTCTCGAAATTTGGCTAACAAAGTTAAAAAGCTAAATTTTTTTTAATCATTTATTATCATTCGCTTGCAATTAAACCGATTATTTGCATCAAATGTGACATATCCATGTAATATATTCAATGAATTTAAAAAAATATATTTATAAAATAGATGTCGCCTACTTGGTGCGCACATAAAATTATTGCTTCTCTGATTACTTCATTTCTGCCTAAATTAATTTAATAATTAAAGAGAACGCGTGCGACTTTGGGATACCCTGCATCAATATCTTGCAATAAAATCCGGTAAATTTCTTAAACATACCAAAAGTCATTTGATTGCAAATAAGGTTAAGGTACCTTCCCGAACAACCAAAAACAGACGAATTTTAAACCAAAAATATGGGAGCAATATAATATATTCAATCGGTTTAATAAAATTTGGTACAGTGCATCGGAACTATAAAAAACTATTGGGTGTCATAAACAAACGAATTATCCACTTAAAAGTTGCTAAATTTAAAAAATAAAATTAAAAAATTGTGGAATAATAAGGGATCTTATCTAAAAGTTTGGCTTATTTTATCATCTCTGAGGGTTAGGCATTCATACGGGCAGACAGACATGGGTATATCGACTTCTCTAGTCACCCTGATCATATTTTAGGTAACTTTCGGGTTTTTCCGACGACTTCTTCTATATGTTACATACATTTTCGGCTTGCACAAACTTAATATACCCTTTATACCATACGGTACAGGGTATAAAAATTAAAAGTTATCAATTTTGAAGAAAAAAATTAAAAATTTATTCTTTTTTTGGTAAGGACTATCTTTATTTATATGAAAGTATTCAATAAAAACTTAAAAAGTTTATTAGTAGGTAGTTAACATACTCCTCCGAAACGGCTGGACCGATTCTCATAAAATTTTGTGTGCCTATTGGGTAGGTCTGAGAATCGGCTAACATCTATTTTTTATACTCAGGGCTGCCACCCGTAACAAATTTTTACCAAACTCCTCCGAAACGGCTGGACCGATTCTCATAACATTTTGTGTGCCTATTAGGTAGGTCTGAGAATCGGCCAACATCTACTTTTCATACCCCTAAGTGATAAGCGTAGCCCCAAACTTTTTTGTTTATAAATTTTTGGTCTATTTTTTTTTTGGTTAAGTGTGTCAGATTAACTAATTTTAATGTTTTACGTGTTACCGATGTTCTCATGAACGCGTTGAAGAATTTTAAATCTGATTTTTGCGTGTGTTAGAGGTTGTCAATACGGAGGCTTTAAGCTTTTTTTTTGAGTGTATTGGTTCGTGAGATATACGCATTTTTGTGAATATCGTGAATATAGCATAGTAGAAAATTTTTTTTATTGGAAATCAAGTGCAGACAGATGCATAGTCGCAAAGGGGTTGAAATGTAGTTTCTGTGGGGCATGAATTTATTACAGATGCGAGCTCTCTTAAGAATACTTAAGTTCGTCCATAAGGCTTTTAGAGAGTCATGAAAGTCAACTAATCCAAAAATCTTATGATTGTCTAGATAAGCTAACTAGAGAATCTTACGAAGTTTATACACTTTAAGACTATTCAAAAAGTTTGGGCAGGACGACGTCTGCCGGGCTCACTTGTAAATTATAATAATAAATTTTTATAAAAATTAAATCTATATAAATGGCATGCATTTTTAAAATATTTTTTATCACATCTTAATAAAGGTGGAAACGAAAACTGAACTTTTTACGAATATGATCGTTCTCGGTTTATTTTAAAATTAAAAAATTTTACAAATTAAATTTAACATAAATTGCTTACACATTTGCAAAAAATACAACATTCTTATTTTAGTTCTATTAGTAAATAATTAATTATTATTATTTTTTTTCAAGTAAAGTCTACAAAACCATTCAGTTTTCGATAAATAATACCAATTTTATAAAGTATAGGTAATGCCTCCATTATATAAAAAATCATCATAATCAATATTTTTGCTCATATATATTTATGGGCGATTTAAGACGATCTTAATGTTTTCGATTGCATTCATAAATAATTAAAAAAAGTAAATCTTCCTTTCCACTAAGGACTATCCAGTCTATGTGACTCCGCCAGTGGTCAACCTAAATGTTCCCTTTTTCAATGAAAATTTAATATATCCTAATATAATAATACTTCAATAAGCTCTTATTAATTGCTATAGTTAATAAATTTATTACACAATTTATCTACATATTTGTTCTATATGTACTAAATAAGTTCTTATTAACTCAAGTGTTTTATGAAGAACTTAAGTGCTTTGTATTTACGATATAATATTTATATTACTTTATATAGATTTAGCTGATGATCAATTCTCAATTACTACAGCACATTAATCTGTGCATATTTATATTGAGTGCAACTAATTTTTAGGGTTTTCTGAGCCATTCCTTTTACTCATTGTACAAATATGTGGTACTAAAAAACCAAAAAAAAGGTGCCCCAAACCAATTTTAAAAATCGCCAAGAATTTTTATTTCTCTTTCAATAAAATTTCTGAAGTTAAGTTGTGTGAGAAATTCAGTTAGTCCAGTTTAAAGTATTTCCAGTTCTTGTCTTTGCCTGCATAACACAATAATTTGCCATACAAAACTCAACACATTGGCATTTCTTTCGGAAATTCTATAGTTCGGTATAGGTACAGGTAGCTGAAACGATTGTAGCATATAAGACTAAACCACCTATTTAGTTTGTATTTATATATTTAGTATTATAAAACGCACTTAACTGGCTTTCGTTGTGAGTGGCCACTAATTATCATGCGTGTCTCGATTTAAACTTTTGCTTCTAAGATTTATGACATTTTCGAAATCGTAACAAACCAAAACAAAAAAAAAAAGACAATTGCAACACATTGTCTAGCTTTTTCGATATTTTAGTAATACATTTTTAATATGCCACACACGTTTCTGAATTTAGTGCAATTCGCTGGTCATAGAAGTGTGTGTGACTATGGTCACATTGTTTGTATAGGCGACTGGTCACACCTTTAAATAACAATTGATTGATATACTGTTGGTAGTTTTAGGTAATTTGTCAAGAATATTATTAGGACATTATTAATGTTTTGCAAATGCTCTGTGTTTTGTGTGAGCATTAAAATAATTCTTGATTTTAAAGTATTTTCTATTCGATTTTAAATTGTGTGTAAATAAGCTTGGATTTGTTAATTTAAAGTTAAAAACTTTTTAAAGTCGTCCAAAAACAAACTATACAAATTATCACTTTAGCTTTCTAGTTTTAATTTTGTTTCGTTCATTCCCTATTTGATAACTTTAAGTTTATACTTCGATTATCTTTATCGTTAATATAACTGTTAAGCCAGCCATTGTGCTACCAATTTTATTAAACGTTTCTTGGAAGCGAGTAACTCAGGGGCATCCGTATCACTAAACCGTACCACTAAACCGTATCAGCTAAACCATCTAGAGGGTTCGATAAAAAGAGTCAGGTCTGTTATGAGCAGATTTCAATTAAGGGCTTACCCTGATGATGGGTACGTTTTCTAAGAAGTGCAGGGCAGTCGCACAACATGTGTTGGATGCGCTCAATCTCTTCCTCATCCCCACAACTGCCACCAAAATCGTTGTGTGTAACATGCATCCTCTCAGCCAAAAGGCCAATGGCATAGTACCCCGTTTAATAAAAAGTTTTGTTCCTCCAAGGGACGGAGGTGCGTCTTAGGCATCTTATACTGCCTAATGAACAGCGTCATTTGAGTCTTCTGGGGGTTGACCCCGATACCGTTTTGTTTTGCCCATTTTAGGGTGAGGTTAATTGCAGATTTTAGTCAGAATTTTGTTTCTTATCATGAATACCAGATCGTCTGCTTGGGCTGTCACCCTGAATCCAGTGTTCTAAGTGGTAAAATGAGTGGGCCCCGTAGCTTTCCTTTTTACTATCCCTGTTAGGAGTTGATCACCGGGCTGATGAGCATGTGGCATAGTCAGTGGGTGATCTCGTGTAAGTGACGATTTTAGGAAGTGCTTCTCATTTTAACCCGGTCCTGATGTTATTGAAAGTTTGCTTAATGTCTAGAAAAGCTGCCAATGCAAAATCCTGATACAAAGATTTATAAAAGCTTCCTAAAACAGTGTAAAGTGTGGTGTCCTTTAAGATAAGCCTGTCGAGATCTTCTAAACAAACGTGGAATTATCTTAGTCCTTCGGGAAGATCAAAAAGTCATTCCATAGTTTTCAGACGAAACGAGTATAGGCTGATGGGTCTGTAGTCTTTTGGTAACTTGGGGTTGATCTTTCCAGTCTTGGGGATAAAAGCCACCATTACATCAAAACCACCTTAGCCGGTGGGGTGACAACCTTTGAAAACTTTCATCAGGCATTGGAGTAATGGGCCCGTTTTGCGATTACACTTTTTCCAGACTTCCTTTGGCAAAAACAAAAAATTGTTTTCATATTATAAAACCCCTAAATCCTTCGAATTATAGAATAAAAAAATATTACAGATTATGCTCATATTACAAAAAATATTGCGGTTTTATTTAAAAAAAAAAACTTTCGAAGTACATACTCAGTGTTTACATTAGTATAGATATAAAAAAAAAATTATTTGATAAATTGGATTATATAATTGGTTTGTCTTTATCGTTAATATCACTTAAGCCAGCCATTGTTCTACCAACTTTATCAAACGCTTCTTGGAAGCGAGTAAATCAGGGTAATCCGTATCACTTATCGAATCCAAGTCCGAACAATGCGAATGATAGGGTATTATAGTGGCACCCTGTGCAATGCCAGCGCCAACCGTATGCCAAGGATCCAAACCACCATGAGTCATATAGACATTCGTTACGTTAGGATTCCTGCCACCAAAATCATTGTTAGTTTGCTGGATATTGGACTCGATTTGATCCAATGTTAAATCCGAACTGAAAACATCGTGACAATTATCTGTATACAACGTAGCCGGAAAATAGGAACCAAAGGGTTGATTGGCGCTAGCTGAGGACTGGTACCAGCCGAACTCGCTACATGTCTGATAGATCCAAGCTAGGCCAGCTGAAATGTGCAATGTTAATTGGATATTGTAGACTTTCCAACGTTTATTTATAATTCCACTTACTGCCATCGTAGTTGTACATAGACCACTTGTACCAGTCGACGGTATTCTGGTATTTAGCGTTGACACAAGCTGGATTGCTGAGGCGCCATTGCAAGAACTTGGACAAGGCGGGTGCATCATCGTCATCAAATTCTCTGAGTACGGTGCAGTAGGCGTATAAATCTCCAGCTCTATGAGAAGTAACAGTATAAAATAGACTGAATTTTAAAGATTACAAATTAGGCTTACTTTTGGTATTGGGCGATACTGGCAAAGATATTGGCTATAGTACTAAATAGTTGCCAGCGATCTCTTTCGTCGTCTACATCAAAGCTACTGCAAAGATTAAGCTGTTGCTTAGCCGTTTCACCTTTTCCCTGCCTGAACAAATTCTCATAGTATGAAGTAGCATTGTTAATAAGATTATAGCAGCCAGGAGTTCCTAGTTGGTTGTAAGCATCACCGACAACTTCCATGTACTCTGCAAAGGAATAAGTTTAGTTTCAAGCTTCACAAGAACTCAAGACTTCTTACGTTTAAAGTCCACTTTTGCTTTTAGTGGTGCACTAGAAGCCCAACCACCCACCACGTCATTGGGGTAAAGTTTCCTATAAAATACCGTCATTGTTGCGGAGTAGGAGCAGCCGGAGATCACTACCTTTGAGTTTTTGTACTTTTCTTCCTTTTTGAGTACACGTATTATATTATGAATATCGGCTAAGGCTTGCTGCACGGTTTGATACTTCAGATTCTCATTGGTTAATGGACGTATGGGTATACTTTCTCCAAAGAAACGATGCTCGGTGTAGACCAATGAACCATTGTGTTGCTTAGCTATGTCCACCCAGAGTCCTGCAGTGATGGGACCTGCATCTATGCTCCATTCACCACCAAAGTAAATAAAAATGGGTGAACCACTTTGGAAATGATCTTCGTTGATCAAGATACGCTGAAGGATATTAGACAGGCTATAAAAGACGTTTGTTTGAAAACTGCATTTATTACTCACATTATTCCAAACGGTAGCATTATCTGGATTGTTGTTGTCCAACCATTGAGGAATCCAGCGTGTTTCCACATTAGCGCGAGCTTTGGTAGCTCTTAGAGGAGGTGGACGATGCAGTTCCTGCAGAGTTTGAATATATACCGGCATGGGCTCTTCTAATAGAGCCTCCTCTCCCAGACTGGCTGCCACAGTCAGCGGCACAAGTAGTGCCATTAATGCCAAAGAATACTTCATCTTGTTAACTAGTCAACCTGTTTGTGAATGATTTCCTAGTCGAATTGGTGGTCTATTTATTGCAGATTCGTCAATTGCATTGTTCCAATTGAGATAATGTTAAATAACTATTGTGACTTCTTACTATATTAAATGAATTTGCAAATATTGACAAATAGCTTAATTCTTTACCAATATAATATATAATATTGATAAGGTGAAGTAGAGCACGTTTTACATCACGTTGGATTGATTCTTATGAATAGTTTATGAAGTATCAAAAAATATAGTCCACTAGGTGAATGTGCTATCTGGGAGGTATAAGTGATAAAGAATAGTGTTTTTCCCTAATTTTGGCATAATATTTTTGAAATTTTTAATCGGAACTTATGGCATAGACGATACACTCTCGATACCTTTTTCGTTTCCGTGAGCTGAATAACAATCATATATCAAAAGAGATTTCACAGAATACATAATAATTTCTAAAATATTTCAGAAATTCGCAAATATGCCATTTCTCGAAAGTTTTTACTGCTGCCATATCCAGTCTGTAGATTGAAATTTTATTTTTTTTGGTTATACCTGTATATTGTGTAACACAAAATCTACTGCCATTTCTGATGGGTTCTGGAAAAAATTATCGCATTTGATATTTACTGCGTTATAACAGTCATGTGGACATATTGGCATATCGTCACACAATTTAAGACTTTTATCATAGTTATTTTAGTTCATCATTTGAGAATTTCTCGCTTAGAATTGTCTTCATAAAGTATGACAAAAAAAAATCCGGTACTCTGTACAGTCTCAAAATTTTTGAAGATGTTTCCACTGATGTGTCAAATTGCTTCCTTCACATAGTGCCAGCTTTATGACAAATAGTTTTCTAAAACAAATAAATCTTTTTTAAGTTAGCTTTTTAATAGAAATCAAATTATTTTTTAATATTGGAAAATCAAGGGTTTTCCTGAGTATTGAGAACACGACCAGATAAAAAAAATGGCGGACGTAAAGTCGGGCGCGGACGACTTTAGGAGACCCTGTACCACTAGCTTGTAATAAAGTCCGATTTCTTCACAAAAAACCAAAAACAGAAGAATTTTGAAGCAACAATTTTTTTGACCGATCGTTCCTATGGGAGCTATATGATATAATCCACCGATTTCAATAAAATTTGACACAGTGCTTAAATACCTTAAAAAAGATATGAATGCCAAATTTATTTCAAATATCTTTACAAAAAAACAAAACACATCGAATTTTGAATAAAAAACGTGTTTTTGGACCGATTGGTCCTATGGGAGCTATATGATCTAGTTAAACGATTTGGATTAAATTTGGTACAGTGCTTAGGAACTACAAAATACTCACGAATGTCAAATTTGGTCCCAATATCTTAACAAACAAACGAAACACAACAAATTTTGTTAAAAAATCGATTTTTTGAAAGATCGGACCTATGGGAGCTATATGATATAGTCAACCGATTTTGTTCAAATTTGGTACATTGCTTAAGTGGTCTAAAAATTTCCAAACGCCAAATCTGGTTAGGATATCTTTATTAAAAAACGACATATAGCGAATTTTTCTTTAAAAAAGTTATTTTGGCCGATCGGTCCTATGGGAGCTATATGAAATAGTCAACCGATTTCGATCAAATTGGGTACAGTGATTGGGAATTATAAAAAACTATCGAATACCAAATTTCGTTACGATATCTTCATAAACAAACGAATTATTCATCTTAAACGCTTTTTTTGTCGAGGTCGTCTCAAACACCCCCATGGGAGCTATATAATTTATCCCCGATATCAAAAAAATAAAATAAACTTGCCTCCTATGGAATAATATGGGATCTAATGTGAAAGTTTGGTAACTCTAGCTCTTACCATCTCTGAGATCTAGGCGTTCACACGGACGGACAGACGGACGGACGGACAGACGGACAGACGGACATGGGTATATCGACTTCTCTATTCACCCTGATCATATTTTAGGTAACTTTGGGGTGTCTCCGACGTCTCCTTCTATATGTTACATACATTTTCGGCTTGCACAAACTTAATATACCCTTGGTACCATACGGTACAGGGTATAAAAAGGTATTGCCATGTGGGAACAACTAAATAAATATTTTTGAGTTTACTAAATACGAATTCGGAGTCATAATCACTTCAGGTTTCTCATAAAACTTTCTCCATAACTCGAATATTTATAGTTACGTCAGAACCCTCGGATTTAGATACACTCAGGTGGCTCACGCTGATATGGGAGTTTTTTAAAACGACGATATCAATAACGCCGTGCATAAAAAGTTGTCTTTTTACCTGCATATAGCGCCTGTAAAATTTCAAAACGATCCGAAAGTATTAAATGGTGATCAAAATAGATCGAAGGCCATAATATCCTCTTTCCGTTTTTGACTGTATTGTTCTACAAAAACTTTGAAAACTTATTTCCAATCTTAACAATATTTTCAACAAATATGGATCAATAAATTTGGTAAATTCTATTTATTATTGATTACATTGATTAATTAAGTTTACAAATTTTGGTATTTTCAACATGTTTTAGTCGTTTCCATAGTAAAATGACATGCTAAAACCGAAAATGAAGTCAAAAAATTATTCATGAAACGATCTATTGCAAATAAACCGTTTTCCGAAATTAGAAGAAAGTGCCTTTCTTAACAGCAAATATCTCTGCTTGTACTCAACTGATTTCCATAATTTTTTACTTGTCTTTAGATAATTGAATTACCCAATTATAATCGGAACATATTTTTGTCAAATTTTCGGATGGGTCGCTATTTATGCATTCATATGAAAATGTTCATAAATTTTTGATCTATTTCAGTATCTATCAAATACTTTCGTATCGCTCTTAATTTTTTAAGGCGCTATATGCGGATAAAAATGAATCTTTTTAGGCGGTGGAGCTATAATATATAATATAATATTATATATATATATATATAATATTAAAATCGTGAGATGTTGCAAAATGGCCAGCCTACTGTACACTGAATCACAATTTCAGGTCTAAGAGACCCAGTTTTTATGAGGTATTCTTCAGTTATTTCTGAAGCTGTTTTTTTTTGTTCTCGTCTACAGATTCGGAGATCTCATTAGGAAAACATGGTCTGCTAAAGTTTAAGAAAAAAGTTCCCAACAGTTTCATATATCTGTGTGTATAGCCCATAGTGTAATTTTTTTATTTAAATTTTTAGAATTTCTTGGCTTAAGATAATTTTTAATCAGCTCTGGTTTGGTTCGTATAAAAGCAAAACAAACACTTGTACATAGCTCTAATTTTAAACGTTTTTTTCAAGTGATAAACTTAAGTACTGCACTTCAAACTCAATTAAGTTGAGGCTTATTGGAATAAGTATCTATGTAAGTTTTAGTTTGTGGCTTACTGATTGAATCCCTCGTTTTTGAAATCCACTAAATTATCGGCATTATGGGCTTTTATTGACAGCTGATAGGATGTCATACTATATATGTTATAATCCAGGTTGACTTATTTTATTGTTACATGCTTATTATTAAATTAGTCATTAGGTTATCATCTAATTCTAATCCTTTTTGGAACGTGACCTTGGCATTCATTTTTATAGTTAACTGATAAGTTTCATAATTTCACAACACTTTTTTTTTTTTTGTTTTGTTATCAATAAAATTTCTTATCTAGCACGTTGCAGAAAAAATTGTGACAGGGCTGCTAAACTGGGTAAATATTGAGATACTTTGGTTCAGGTTCACCAGTTTGTTCGTCTCCTTGAGTACGAATTTGTTTGCAACTTAAAAAAAAGGCCCTGGAAACATGTTGGCCTTCAAGCTTTATGCCAAATTATGAATAGCCAAATATTACTTATTACCGACCTAGTAACCAATTTGGTTTATAATATTACGCTATTGCTTTCATTTATAATTTTTGAGGAAGATATTAATATAATTAAAAACACGTAATTTTTTTTTATTTAGGAGATTCCCGACTATACGTTGGTTTATCGATAACTCATTTTGGGCAAGAGTAAAATTGTTATTTTTTTTTTTAAATTCAATTTTATTATATAATTATTATTAAAAAACATGTTTATACGTTTGCCAGATGTATTCCTTTTAAAAAAGATTCTCTGAAATCTTCAGTAATCGCTAATATGGCATAAAATCGAAATATGAAAAATTTTTAAATTATCGATTTAAAAAGAAATCCGCTTTACTTATTTTTTTGCACCTATTAATTTTTTTTTTAAATTTGAGTGAATCTTTACTTCCTTCTCTAGGTACACCCAATACCAGAAAGAGCATACATCATATGACAATATATATACAATATTAAGCTATGTTTTGCTCCAAAAATTTGAAGAAAAAAAGTCTTTTCGTTAAAATTATTGTTCTAAAAATTGTATATTTATGTGGCGTTTATTAGAAACTTTTACTTTATTCAAAAAAATATATTAAATGCGATTGTGATTATCATCAGTGCTTTATTACAATATAGTTGTTGTAGGTAGTAGTGTTACGTGACTCAAATTTTGCCGCCCCTTAATTCTGTCGCCCTAGGCTTCAGCTTATGTTGCCTGTTGCCTAAATCCGCCACTGACCACATCATAAAATCTATAAATCGTTACAAAAAATATTTAATTTTGTACTAATCACTAAAAGCAGTCTGATCGATAAAGAAAACTAAGCTTATCACCACCATAAATTAAGCCAACCATTCTCTGACCAATTCGGCCAAGCGTTCCTTCGAAGCACGCATTTCGGCGCTATCACTATCACTGATGGAGGCAAAATCAGTACAATGAGAGGCATTGGTTATAACTGTGGCGCCCTCTTCAGTGCCATGACCTATTGGACTCCAGGGATCCAAGGCACCATGTGTCATGTAAACATTTTCCACATTAGGTTCCATGCCACCAAAGTCTTCATTTGTCTGCGCCACATTATTGCTAATCTTTTCATTGCTGAATTCTCTGCCAAATGCATCGCGACAAAGTTCAACGGATGCTGTGGCGGGGAATTTGGTACCAAAGGGTTGATTAGGTGAGCTGGAACTCTGATACCAGCCGTACTCATTGCAAGTCTGATAGTACCAAGGGCGACCTGTAAATATGAATTTAAATATTAAATTGCGGCTGTACGTCTATTTCAATGAAGACCTACCAGCATCAAAATTATCTACACCATCTAGAAAGTATGCCACAGTATCCTCATAGGTGGCATCGACACAAGGTGGCGAGCCGAACGCCCAGTAGGCGAAGTTGGCAATGGCTGTGGCATCATCATTCCAGCTTAGCAAATAGTTGCAATAGAATTCTATATCGCCATCGCTATTTAAAGGAAAGTTTATCAAAATATAGACATAAGCAAGATTATGCTCCATTATGAGCTCACCTTTGATATTGAGCCAAACTCGAGAATATATTGGATATGCTGCTAAACAAATTCCAAATATCGAAATCATTCTGTGGGTCAAAGTTATTGCATAGTCTAAGCATAGCACTTGCCTCGGCAGAGCGTTTATTCGCAAACATACTCTCCAATTCGGCAATACCATTTTCTATGCGGTTGTAGCACTGCTGACTACCCAGTTCTCGGAAGGCTTTGCCCACTACCTCTTTGTATTCACTGAAATCGAGTTTAGCCAGCAGTGGCGCACTGGAGGCCCAACCACCTACTACAAGTTCAGGATAGAGACGCTTAAACCAGACTACCATAGTCGCAGAGTAGGAGCCACCAGATAGCACTACCTTAGAATTGGCCAGTTGGGGGTTCTCCGACTTGTAGGTCTCGATAAAATGTGCCACGTCGGCCAATGCTTGCTTTACATGCAAATACTGCAAATTTTCGGTGGACATAGTGCTGTAAAGAAAAAAAAAATCATTTTCATATTTATTCTTGAAAAGATTTGTTAGGATGCCAAAGAGAAAGACTTAAAAGTTTCTAGGAGACAGGTCAAAACATGGAATTTTTCTAGTGCCATGTTGAAAATTTTAGTAAATAAGTAGTTTTCAAGGCACTTGCTTTTATTTAGTCCTTTATCTCCTGATCAGTAAATACAAATCTTCCTAATCTTAAATTCAAAGGTCTTCAAGTCTTTTGAAAAATTATATGTTCAACTTACGATGTTGGGATGCTTTCTCCATAGAAACGGTGTTCGGTATAGATAAGTACGCCGTTGTGTTCCTTTGCCATATCGTACCAGTGACCTACGCTGACCATGCTTTCTTCTATTTCCCATTCTCCGCCCAAGAATATGAAAAGGGGACTTCCCTCTATTTGAAATTCATCGTTGACCAAATAGCGCTGCATAGAATAATTTTATTATACATAGATAGTGAGTGAACATATTCGTTTCTAAAAAAACGAGTGCTCAAGGAGTGCTCAGCATAACTTCTGATTTTCTTACACACCATTTGATAGGTCTCCGTATTACTTTCATCAAAATTATCCAATTTTTGTGTTATCCATTTTTCCTGGACATTTGCACGTTTAATCACTGTAAGCTTAGGCGGTCCACGTTGAAGATCTTTCAACGTTTTTACAAAAGTTGGCACATCTTTAGTAGATTCCCGACCATTGGCCAGACTACCTAAAACCACGAGCACTATGCAGACCAATCCAAATGGAGCCATTTTTATAAATGAACTACTTTGTCCAGTAAATAGCTTTAAAGTTAACTCTTTGACAGAGCAATTAATCTAATATTTTGCTTGTTTATTACTTAAGATAAGGTCCATAAATTATGGTTGTAATAAATATAGCGAAAAAAGTATGTTAACTAATAACATTTATAGGAAAAAACGCACAGTTGACAAAAGCTTACCCATACGACCAGGTTAGAAGTTATGTTAGGTTTGTGATGATATAGGAAGCATTACTTATAGTTTTAGCTACCGAAAATTTTATTATAGTCAAAGTAGCTCCAACACATCACTCTACTGCGGTGGCAAGGCTTACAGGAGTCCCTAAGTCGAAAATAGGTATATTCCATCATATACAATATAACTTATTCAACCCAAAAAATGTTTTCTACAAAAGTACTCTATCTACTCATATTTGACTTCTTATCATTAGGGAAAAAATTTGAGCATCCCGAATCCAACTCCGCGGTTTGTTCAACCCCAACACGGTTAATAAAAACCCTCAAAAGGGTTTCTGATCTTACCCTCATGAATACTTTAAAAAAAATTTAAAAACCAAACCACCAATTTATGCAAAATCATTACGGGCTCTCAGTAGTTTAAAAGATAACCACATTATCATCAAAAGCCTGTTGATTATGCTTAACCAGCAGTTTATGCATTATAGGGTGCTTTTTATAGGCATAACACTTACGCGACTTTAGGAAGTCAAATTTTTTTCACATTGCACAATGTTGTCTTTTAAAGTTGTCCAAAGTTGCTGGTTTGTTCTCATCAATTTATGAGTGCACAATCGTAGGAAAATTATCTCAATATTACACTCTAATTGGGGTGCAAAATAAATGTCAATTATGGAGCCTTTGAGTCCACATCCTGTTCTGTGCACTCTGAATACAGTACCTTTCAATAATGACGGATCTCTGGCAATGGCATTGCCAGATATAACTTATACGCAACCGCTTGGTTCATTGTTATGTTTCATTGCCAAGCGTTCCTTTGATTCACGCATTTCAGCGCTATCGTATTCACTTATGGATGCTTATGCCAGGGATCCAAAGAACCATTTCTCATATACATATTTTCCACACTGGGCTTCAGGACACCAAAATCTCTATCCGCAAATCGTTAAAAAATATATTTTATTTTGTATTAATCAGTCCAATCGATAAAGAAAACTTATCGCCACCGTAAACTAGGCCAACCATTCTCTAACCAATTCGGCCAAGCGTTCCTTGGCAGCACGCATTTCGGTGCTATCATTATCACTGATGGAGGCAAAATCAGCACAATGGGAGGCATTGGTTATAACTGTGGCACCCTCTTCAGTGCCATGACCTATTGGACTCCAGGGATCCAAGGCACCATGTGTCATGTAAATATTTTCCACATTAGGCTCCTTGCCACCAAAGTCAACATTTGTCTGCGCCACATTACTGCTAATCTTTTCATTACTGAATTCTCTACCAAATATATCGCGGCAAAGTTCAACGTATAGTGTGCCGGGGAATTTGGTACCAAATGGTTGATTACGTGAGCTGGAAGTCTGATACCAGCCGTACTCATTGCAAGTCTGATAGTACCAAGGGAGACCTGTAAATATGTAACTTGTAAATTCTAGCTGTATGCCAATTTCAATGTAGACTTACTAGCCCCAAAATTATGTACACTATCGAGATAGTACGCCACAGTCTCCTCATAGCGGGCATCGACGCAACCTATTGGCGCGCCAAAGGCCCAAAAGGCAAAATTGGCAATGGCTGTGACATCATCATTCCAGCTTTGCAAATAGTTGCAATAGAATTCTATATCGCCACCGCTATTTAAAGGAAAGTTTATCAAAATATAGACATAAGCAAAATTATGCTCCATTATGAACTCACCGTTGATATTGAGCCACACTGGAGAATATATTGGATATACTGCCAAACAAACTCCAAATATCCAAATCATTCTGTGGATCAAAAGTATTGCATAGTCTAAGCATAGCAATTGCCTCAGCCGAGCGTTTATTGGCAAACAGGCTCTCCAATTCGGCAATACCATTTTCTATGCGATTATAGCACTGCTCACTTCCCAGTTCTCGGAAGGCTTTGCCCACTACCTCTTTGTATTCGCTGAAGTCGAGTTTGGCCAGCAGTGGCGCACTGGAGGCCCAACCACCTACTACAAGCTCTGGGTAGAGACGTTTAAACCAGACTACCATAGTCGCGGAGTAGGAGCCACCAGATAGCACTACCTTAGAGTTGGCCAGTTGGGGGTTCTCCGACTTGTAGGTCTCGATAAAATGTGCCACGTCGGCCAGTGCTTGCTTTACATGCAAATACTGCAAATTTTCGGTGGACATAGTGCTGTAAAGATAAAAAGGAGGCATTTTCAGATTTATTCTTAAAATCCTAATCGGGTTTGGGTTTTAAAATGGTAAAAATCTGAAAGCTTATTAAAGAAGTAGTTGACAAAGACATAGGCCTTTTCTTTAGCCCTTTATCTACTAATCAGTATCTACATATGTATCTGATTAAACTTGTTTTTAAAGGTCTTTAAGTCTTTTCAAATCTAATATATTCAACTTACGTTGTTGGGATACTTTCTCCATAGAAACGATGTTCGGTATAGATAAGCGCGCCATTGTGTTCCTTTGCCAAATCGTACCAATGACCTACGCTGATCATGCTTTCTTCTGCTTCCCATTCTCCACCCAAAAATATGAAAATGGGACTGCCCTCTATTTGAAATTCATCGTTGACCAAATAGCGCTGCATAGAAGAATTTTATTATAGTTATTGAATGAATAAAAATATTCCAAATATAGAAATATTAAATACTCGGGAGGGGTTACGTAAGTTTCATCAACCTTCCCGTGACTCAGGAACCAAGATAATTTAGAAGAAAAAACAGTAAGAATAAAAATCCATGATTTTCTTACACACCATTTGATAGGTCTCCGTATTACTTTCATCAAAATTATCCAATTTTTGTGTTATCCATTTTTCCTGCACATTTGCACGTTTAATCACTGTTAGCTTAGGCGGTCCACGTTGAAGATCTTTCAACGTTTTTACCAAAGTTGGCACATCTTTATTAGATTCCAGACCATTGGCCAGATTACCTAAAACCACGAGCACTATGCAGACCAAGCCAAATGGTGACATTTTTGTAAATGAACTAGTTTGTCAAGTAAATAGCCTTAAAGTTAACTCTTGGACAGGGCAATTAGACTATTAATGTGCTTGTTTACTGCTTAAGATAAGGTCCATAAAAGTTGGTTGCAATAAACATAGCGAAAAAAGCATGGTAACCAATAACTCGCATATAAACTAAGTTAATTAGGGTTTCCCTTAAGTTAATAGAATTTTTTAGCAAAAAAAAAGCACTGTTGAAAACACCCTACCTTTATGACCAGTATAGTAGTTATAACGGGTTTCTCAATAAGAGCGCTAAAAAAGCTTTTTTAAATAAATCTATTTTGGATATCAATCAAATTCTTTATTCCTGTGAAAGTACATTCGATGCCATTATGTATGGAAATCGATTTCTTTTGCATGGCTACCACGGGCGCGCTTGCAGAAGTCCAGACGCTAAACCCAATTTTCGACGGTTTTCAAGCATAAATCGGCCAATACTGCTGCAATTTCACATTCGATATTCGTACGACGTTCATCAATCGTCCCTGGCTTGTTGGCATAGACCATAGACTTGACGTAGCCCCACAGGAAATAGTCTAACGGCGTCAAATCGCACGACAGTGGCGGCCATTTGACTGGGTCATTTCGTGAGATAACACGCACACCAAACTTGGTTTTCAATAAATCGATTGTGACATTCGCTGTGTGGTTTGTGGCGCGTCCTGTTGAAACCACATATTGTCCAAGTCCATATCATCCAATGCGGTAGCGATTTCCATTCACAGTAACGTGCCGATCTTGATCATCACGGAAGAAGTACGGCACAATGACGCCGCCGGCCCATAAACCGCACCAACCGTCTGGGGTGACTCATGGAGTACGTGGGGATTGCTGCCTGACCAATAATGCATATTTTGCTTATTGACGAAGCCATTCAGCCAGAGATGAGCCTCATCGCTGAAGATGATTTTTCGATGAAAATCCGGATCATTTTCAAGATGTTGCTTTGCCCAATTCCCGAACATACGACGCTTCTGATGGTCAAGCGGCTTCAGCTCTTGCGTTAATTTCATCTAGTAAGGATGTAGGCCAAGATCTTTTCGCAAAATTCGCCACAACGACGTCACAGAGATGCCCAACGCTTCAGAACGACGTGTGAGAGACTGATTTGGGTCTTCCTCAATTGAAGCGCTAGCGGCAGCACGGGAACATTTTTTACTGTGCCTGTGGATTTAAATTTTTCCACTAGACGCTCAAATGTTGATCTGCCAGGACAATTATGACGACCATAAATTGGACGTAGCGCTCTTAAAGTTGAGACCACTGACTTCGAATTTCGGTAGTAAATTTTAATAATTTCGACTCGTTGTTTAATCGTATATCTTTCCATGATGAAATGGCAAACCTTACTGAAGAGAAATGTCGAGAGAGCGGGCAAAAATATGTCGTCGTTTGCTGTCCCTTTCGGTCTTCTTTTGTAGCGTCCCTATTGAAAAATCCAATATTAGGTTTGTATCGAAATAAGAAGTATTATTTATAGTTTTAGCTACCCAAAATGTTATTATAGTCAAGCAGCTACAACACATCACTCTACTGTGGTGTCTAGGATTACAAAAGTTCCCAAATCGCGAATGTATGGCATATATACTCTATATGGCAAAAAACGAAAACATTTTTTTATGTGTTCCCTTTTTTGTGCTTCCATTCCATTTCCTTTCGAGAAAAATTGTTCTCGACTAGACTATTCTTATCATATAGGAAATTTGTTTGTGCAAGATATGAACCATTCAAGCAAGACATTAATACTTTTCATGCAAGACATGAACCATATAAAAATTTGGTTAATTTTGGATTGATTTAGATAAAAAAAAATAATTAAAAATATTAATAACTATTTAGCGTGAAATTTGAATGAATAGAATCTAAAAATATCAAAAAATATTTAAAGAATGATTCCAGTTAATACTGCGTAGACTTTTAAAACTATTTTGTCAATTCGTTAAACTTCCTCATGCAACAAAACATTCGGTTTCAAGCCACATACAAAAAACGGGTTTGGTGAAATTGGAAGCAACAAGCATATAGTTTTAAAACTAATCGGATTACGCACACAGTCGATTGTAACATAAAAGACTTTTCAATTATTTGTAATCAATCCTTTTCACGAATTATCAGTAACACAGCATCTATGGTCAGAATTAAATTCTTTTGCACAATTACAGAGTGCCGCAAAGAACAATCAAGTTTTGGGGCATCCCGAATCCAACTCCACGGTTCGTTTAACCCCAAAATTGTTGAGTTAAATTTAAAATTTTTTTTTTTAATCAGCTCCTGCACTCTTTAGTCATCAGACTAGTTCATACTGCATAAAATCCTAATCGCCTTGATTTTTCATAGTTTTCGACAAGTGTTTTAATTACTGACCTTACCCTCTTGAATACTTTCAAAAAAATAGAAAACCCAAACCAGTAATTTTAGCTAAATCACTACGTCTTCTCAAGTGGTTTAAAAGATAACCATTTTATCATCAAAAGCCATCTAAAGGGTGCTTTTTATAGGCGTAAAACTTTTACGTGAAATAAAATCGTGCCATTGGCTTTACTAAAACAATTATACCATTTGAGTTTGCCAAATACAGAACCTTTTAAAATTCATTTTTAGCTCATTTTCAGAGCGTAAGTATATTAAATGGCAAACGGGGCTCATACTATGACACCCAACTAATATGCAACTGCTTGCTTATTCGTTATCGCAAAATAAAATTTCTAAGAAAAACAACCTCTATTTAGAATTATCTTATCAGAACCAAAGAATTTGCTGTGCAAGTTTATTTTTGCCATTCGCACACAATTTTGATTGCAAGTTATTACTTAATTAAAGTTTGGGAATAAACGTAAACTTGGATATGCATCCGTTTCTAGTAAATTGTACCCAAAATGCACTCAATTTTCTATGCTTTTATCATGGTGTGTTTACGGATATTTCGTTGTATTGGCGCCTATGCTCCAGAATTTATTTATGGAACTACTTCTTTATGGTTAACATTATAAAACTTACCGATAATTTCGTCATAAAAATAAATTTATTTGTTACCATCACAAAAAATGCCACACGTAATAATCAAACTTGAGTCATTTATTAAGCCAACCATTGTCTAACCAATTCGGCCAAGCGTTCCTTTGATTCACGCATTTCGGCGCTATCGTATTCATTTATGGATTCAAAATCCGCACAATGAGAGGCATTAGTTATAAAAGTGGCGCCTTGATTAACGCCTTGACCCACCTTATACCAAGGATCCAAAGAACCATGTGTCATATAAATATTTTCCACACTGGGCTGCAGTCCACCAAAATCTAGATTTGTCTGTGCAGCATTAATTTTTAACTTTTCGTTATTCATATCTCGGCCGAATAGATCGCCGCAAAGTTCCGCAAAGAAAGCAATTGGAAATTTGGTACCAAAGGGTTGATTAAGTGACTTGGATGTCTGAAACCAGCCGAACTCATTGCAGTTCTGATAATACCAGCCACCAGCTATAAATTGACAAACTTTAATATTTAGCTATAAATATTGTAACTAATAGGAACTTACTATCACCGAAGCTGCAGACATTATCCTTATAGAATTCCACAGTGCTGTCATAGCTGGCATCAATGCAACCGGTAGGCATGCCCAAGGCCCAATAGACAAAGTTAGCAATCGCCGAGGCATCATCATTATAGCTGAGCAAGGAGCTGCACAAGTTCTGTATATCGTCACCGCTGTAATAAGCACGACAAACTATGAGTACCAACATGAGTAGCTGTCATCATTACTTACTGTTGATACTGCACCATATTGGCGAATAAATTCGAGATGCCGCCAAACAATGTCCAGATATCCAAATCGCTTTGTTCATCAAAGTTATTGCATAGTCTGAGCATAGCACGTGCCTCAGCCGAGCGTTTATTCGCAAACATTTTCTGTAATTCGGCAATACCATTTTCTAGGCGATTATAGCATTGCTGACTTCCCAGTTCTCGGAATGTTTGGCCCACTACCTCCTTGTATTCAAGAAATTCAACTTTGGCTAGTAGTGGCGCACTAGAGGCCCAACCACCTACTATGAGTTCAGGATAGAGACGTTTAAACCAGACTACCATAGTCGCAGAGTAGGAGCCACCAGATAGCACTACCTTAGAGTTGGCCAGTTCGGGGTTCTCCGACTTGTAGGTCTCTATGAAATTGGCCAGATCGGCCAGTGCTTGTTTTACATGCAAGTACTGCAAATTTTCGTTGCATATAACGCTGTAATTAGAAAAGACAAGGCGTTATAATATAAACCAAATATTTCTTGAAAAATGTCATAAACTTACGATGTTGGCACACTTTGACCATAGAAACGATGTTCGGTATAGATAAGCACGCCATTGTGTTCCTTTGCCATATCGTACCAGTGACCAACGCTGACCATGCTTTCTTCTATTTCCCATGCTCCACCCAAGGATATGAAAATAGGGCTGCCAACTTTTTTAAATTCATCGTTGACTAAATAACGCTGTTTAAGAAAGAATTATATGTATCCTTACTTGAACTGTTTTTTAAAGATTGTTAATGCCTGTATTCTGGAATTTACTTTAATTTGTAGCTCCAATAGCTTTTTGAACTAGCTCTGGAACTTTATAGACAAAAAACTTTAATATTTTGTGTCTAAAAATAGATATACATACCATTTCATAGGTCTCCGTATTGCTTTCATCAAAATTATCCAATTTTTGTGTAATCCATTTTTCCTGCACATTTGCACGTCTCAACACTGTCAGCTTAGGCGGTCCTTGATGTAGTTCCTTTAATGTCTTCATAAAAAAGGGCAAGTTTTTGTTAGATTCACCTTCATTAGGCTGAACGATACCCAAAACCACGAGCACTATGCAGACCAAGCCAAGCGGCGACATTTTGGCAAATGAAATGTTTTGTCCAAAAAAATTGTCAATCAAACTCTTAAGTTAACACTTGAACAAATCAGTTCTATTATTACTACTTTAGTTGTTGAGATTAGCCTTAAATTTTTTATTAAAAATAAAGTAGATCTATAGTCTTGATAAACAGGTATAACATAGAATAACTTAAGAAAAATCACCCTCTATGCGCACACAAATATCAGTTGTCAAGTGGTTCAATTACTGACCTTACTTCCGTAGATTTAAAAAAAACTCGACAATTTTAAAATCTATTTCGTTTAAGATAACAGTATTCTTATCAAAAACGTGTTTATTATTTTTTACAACAAACATATTTGGTAGATCTTTATAGATCTTTAAAAATTTGCATTTATAGCTTATTGAAGCCATTCGCGAACCAGCTCGGCGATACGCTCCTTTGAGGCACGTAATTCTGGAGTATCCTGGTCGCTAATAGAGCTGAAGTCCTTGCAGTGGGCATGATCTATAAAATAGAAAATTTTAAAACCTTTATAAATATTGAACAAGATTGTTTTATTTTTAGATAATACATAAATAAGTTTTTTTGTTGTGGTAATGAGGTTGAAATGATTACAATTTTCCGACTTCCGATTTATTTTTCTTAAATGCATTAGTGAAAAAATTGTCGCTCGCGCTACTCCTTTCAAATGTAGCTTGAAACTATTGGGACCTATTGATACTTTAATCGTAGTATTTTTTATGAAATTAATAAATTTGTTTTAGTACCAAACTGCTCGGATTATGGCATCTAAAATACCAACATGCTAAGAAAACTTTGGTCCAAAGTAGTTCCAACGAAAAAATTGGAAAAAAAAAGATATCGCCAACTCAATTTGTTTTTGTTTCAGGACATATTGTAGGTATAAAAAAAAACAATTTTTTTGGATAGCAGAATAGTTAGGTTCTTTAAGGCCTTGAATATCATTCATATGTCACTAAATGGAAAATTAAGTTATGTTATATTTTGAAAGTAAATAATTTAAAAAAAGTATTTACAAAATTTAAGGCAGATCGAAGCAGTAGTTGTTCGATATCATGATATCATTTTAGGTATATCATAATGGGTAGGTTTTTTTAAGGTCTTGTATATAAATATATATTTTGGAAATAACTAATTTCAAAAAAGTATTTACAATATATTAGACAGATTGAAGCAGTAATTGTTCGATATCATATAGTAATTTTTTCAAAATAAGTTTCGCCAACTTTTGTACAAAATATAACCTTAAAAATATATCCCTCTCTTTTACGGATATTATCTGAAATACGCTGCAGTTTATTGCCGAGAGGATCTGATGTTAAAACATTTTTGAATATATCTTGGCATGATATTGTATGAATTTTCACCTTTGAACAGATTTTCAGACAAAAAAAGTCAATTAGGCATAAATTGAATGTCCTAAGTTTTTTCAGACACCAAGATCTGGATGGACAGACAGGACATGAAATAATTCATATCAGAATTGTTGTGGATCACTGCCCATTAAAATGTAGTGAATTTTTTTGATGAGGCTATTATGGCCATTACTGCAAACTAGAACTAATCTAGTTACATTAAGCATAGTTGCATACCAGTTGGCTTTACGGAAGTTTAATGAGAAAAATTTGTTTCGAGAATGAAAATTATTTTTCTGACTAAAAAAAATTATGAATTTTCGATGTCCTGAGTTTTTTCCGACACCGAGATATGGATGGACAGAGAGGACATGAAATAATTCATACCAGAATTGTTGTGGATCACTGCCTATTAAAAAGTAGTGCATTTTTTTATGAGGCTATTATGGCCATTAGTGCAAACTATCTAGTTACATTAAGCATAGTTGCATACCAGTTGGCTTTACGGCAGTTTAATGAGAAAAATTTGCGAATATACTTAAGTATAAATAAATAAAGGTACATGTTCCCATCAATATCTTTTGGAAAAATCACACAGTCTATATGTTGAGCTATTGTAATTCGAAATTATTTACCTGGTATAATGGTAGCCTGGTTCTCATCCTGTATGCCCATCGCTCTCCAAGGATCTAATTGACCATGTGTCAGATATACATTTTCAACGCCTGGCTCCAAACCTCCAAAAAATGCATTAGTCTCATCCACTTGATTAGCTATAAACTCATTGCTGAACCTTGAACCATATAAATCGGCGCACATCGTCGTATAATATGTTACAGGGAATTTCGTGCCAAAAGGTTGAGCTCTTGAACCAGATGTTTGATACCAGCCATACTCATTGCAAGTTTGGTAAATCCATTGACGCACTGGAAAAACAAGTGTATTATAAATTATAATTGTATGATATAGTATATCTATAAACTTACTCATGCCGCCCGTGTAGCTGGAGTCTAATAAAACACCTGTTAAGGCATCATAACTCAAGTCATTGCATTGGCCTCCACTACTTTCAAATACTTTAAGCACATAGCTGGTCAGACCTATGAGATCGCTGCTGCCGGACATGATTTGCTGACACACGCCTTCGATTTGACCAGCGCTGAAATTTGAGTTAATTGGTTTATTTGAAATGTTTTGGGTTTTATAGTTCCAGGAGTTACTTACTTATGCGTCTGTACATCGCCGGCAAATATATCAGAAATCTCGCTAAACAAGGTCCATATATCCAAATCGCTTTTTGGATCAAAACGCTCACATAACTTAAGCATGGCTTTAACCTCAGCACCACGATTTGTGGCAAACATTTCTTCCATTTCGGCAATGCCATTTTCTATGCGTCTATAGCAGGCCTCACCACCCATTTGTTTGATGGATTGTCCGGTAACCTCTTTGTATTCTAAAAGCGGAATAGAAAAAGATATTCGGAGTTGATATAGAAATCTGTAAACAAGCTCGTTTGAATTTGATTTAAAAAAGTTTTTAAAAATCCCTTGATCAAAAACTTTTATGTCAGTTTTCCCTTTGTACTTATTTTATTTCCGACACATCGACGGATGAGTTTCGGATCGGTAGACGGTTTTGACTGTCTGGTTGCTTCTTCTCTATTCTGCACCTTATCTCCTAATGGAGCATAGGGCCTCGATTGTTTAAATCTTTTTAAAACTATTGACATCTTGCAATTATCTTACTTCTATTGGTTAGGTGGATTATTTTTTTAAAGAAATTAGGTTGCTTAACCACTAGGTTTCGCTTTGGGAACGTGTCGGTAGCTTTAATATTTTATATTAGTCAGTTATTTGAGGATCATCGCGCCAGAAACTTTTTAAAAATTAACTTTATTTTATAATTTTTAAACTTTTAAACATTTGGAATGTTTTTTCATGATAAAGTTATGAATATCTGTTAAATAATATTGAACTATACATAGATTTTGCCAGGAACCTTTTAGAAAACCAAATTTTTTTTTTTTACGAGATCACTTCATTTAATAAATTAATACTTAAGCCAAAAATAGACCGTTTGTTTCCAGAAAAAAAAACACTTGATGCGTTGCTAAATCTCACACTAAAATATTAAATTTAATGTTTCCATGGATTTCGCCAGTAACCTCTTAAGAATCCGACCTTTTTTGATTTGTTAAATAATAAAAATAAATATAAATTTCATCATCTGAGAACTTGGGCTTTAAACCAAAAATAGACTGGTAGTAAAAATAAATTTGTTGTAAAGATTTCTGTTGCTTTAATTGTTAGTCTGATACTTCGTCGTCTTATCGATAGATGGCGCTGCAGCAAATAAAAAACATGCTGTCTTATGCCCATAGATGGCGCTTGGGTTCATTATTAAGTTTACCCCAGCGCAAAAAACTTTTCTGGTGGCCGTTCTTAAATTACCGTGAACCGTTTAGGGTAGAGGGACTTGAAAGTAACACGCTTGGTCACCCGGTCAATAATAATAATTCGGTTTCAGAAATAATTCACCTTACTCATTGGTTCCACAAATTTCAAAAATTGGGTCACGTAGTTTGAATGTGGTTCCTTAGAAAACTATAGTAAATAACTTATCAATTTGTACCTACCCACAAAGTTGACTTTGGCAAACAGTGGAGCACTGGAAGCCCAACCACCCGCAACCAAATCGGGATAGATCTTCTTAAACCATGTAACCATTGTAGCCGAATAAGAACCACCTACAATAATAACCTTAGAATCCGCTAAACCTTCTGTGGTTTCCTTAAGTGTGGTTATAAAATGTGCCAAATCCGCAAGAGCTTGTCTGACATGCAAATATTGAATGTTCTCGTTGGATAAATCACTGCAAATTTTAAAAAATTATTTACTATATACACGGTATCTGTCGGATCAACTTACGGCAATGGCCTGCTCTGGCCATAGTAACGATGTTCGGTATAGGCCAACAGACCATTGTGTTCCTTGGCCATGTCATAGATATGTCCGCCAATTATACTACCCTGAGATATTTCCCATTCACCGCCTAGATAAATGAACAAAGGACCACCAGCTTGGAAAAGTGCTTTATTGAGCAAATACCGCTGTTGAGATATAAGAGATATAAAAATTCACCACAGGTTATATAATTTAGTAAACCCACCATTTGCCAAGTGCGTGTTTCTGCCTCATCAAAATGATCCAATTTTTGTTCGATCCAAAGTGTTTGCACCTCATCGGCACGGCTTTGACCAGCCGGCACTGGCGGTTCCTGGTGCAATTTCTGAAAAGTCTTTTGGAATATACTTCCCTGGACTTGTGCCAGTGCAAGCAGCACTAGCGTACTTCCAATAAGACCGTGTTTCATTGTGAGCTGTTTTGCGAATACTAATCGTCTTGTGCAGTTCCACAGAAATTCCACCTACTTTAGAGTACATGCTCATAAATATTCTCAAACTTGAAGCTAAATCAAATCTTATCGCCTGTAGTATGTGCCCATTTTATGGCTTTAGGCATTAGCTGTAATCATGCCGTGTTTTGGCCTGAAACCCCGTCCAAATCGAATGCGTGTGGCGTATTAGTAGGACAAGAGCCTAAGGCCAATATATAATTGAGTGATTAGTCGTAATTTTTACTCAACGACTGTGGTAGATAGCCCCCAATTGATAAATGGGGTTTTAAGTGGCGCACTGTCATAATTGAGAACACTTAATTTGCTTTAATTTAATTTGCGATTGAATATCATTGACATCAGAATGTTTAAGTAATAAAGACTGATCTGTTTATGAAAGGTTCTTTAGAACCGGAGTTCTAAAGTTGTTCATCTCATAAAGCTTTCCGGCGTCCTTCCAATCGAAGCAACTCAGATACGTTTTTCCAGTAAATATTCCTTTTCACAAAGCAACTTGCTTCTGTGATCATAGATAAATTCAGCATGGAGATGGGTACGCTGGTTAACTCCAATATGGTCAGGAGACAAAGGAAATAGTCTATCAAAACGTTCACCATCATTAAGTTGGACAATTTCTTCCATTCTTTTGACCATATTTTGAAATTTATTCATATTCCAACGATCAAATTCTTTTGATGAAGACTCAGCCATTTATATGAGTTCTAAAAACACATTTGGGAGCTGAACAACTAAAGACTTCATACCAAAGTGCAAACAACTTTCAACCCATTTTTCCCACTTTTCGGGGTATCCGGTCCCGAAAACACCCGTGGATCCACCACTGCTTCATATCTTTTAGCTAGTGTTAAACATAAGAGATTCAAAAGTAGTAGCCCTGAATCTTTGTAGAGTCGTCCGAGCCACCTGTAGTTTCCGAATAGCCAAAAGTAAGCTCGTCGATTTCCCTGAACCTCGTCAAAGTCAAAATAACCGTGATGAAGACACTCGGTAGAATGCTGCCCGAATTAGAGTGGCCTAAGCTGTTCCGGGAAGAACGGGAGGAACACAACGAAGACGATCAGTGGCTCATGTTCTTTTCATGTTATTAACATACATTTTATTGTATAAAGCCTTTTCTTTGAAATATACCATACGGATACCAAACCTCAACACTAGAGCAGGGATATCAAAAAATGGAACAAGTCTATTTTGAATTTCACTTCTTGATCTATGAATTTTCAGAATCAGTTGGTAGTAGAACAGTCATCTTTTCAGCAGCTTGTAGGAAAGCTCTCTCTCGAGAAGTTAGGTTTTCGTATTTTTTTTCGGATGAACTTCTTATATTGGAATCTACGATTTTTCTCGTATCTCCTAAGTTAGTTACACTCAAATTCTTAAAAGTTGTAGATGAATTTTTTTTAGCTGCAAGTTCTTGAACAGACTTTTTTATATTTTGATGTAATTCCGATGAATTCGATATTATTTTAATAGAGTCCTTAAGATTAATCTCATCTGAAGTTTTTTCTGTTCTGAAAGTATTATTTTCAGACTTTTTAAAGTTTTTCTTAGGCTTCCACGATGATTTATTTTTCACTGCCAGCGCCAGAAGAGATTTTGATAGATTGAGAGACAGTTCCGATGAACTAGATATAATTTGATTGGAATCTAAGATTTCTGATGTTAACTGCACAGTTGGTTTTACAATTTTATTCGTGTAGAGTTTTTTATTATTAACTTTCTTGCCTTTTGAAACTTTTTTAAAAGTCTTAGTTGATTTATTTTCAACTGATTTCAGGAGCTTTAATAAATTATCAGGCAGTTGCGTTGTACTTGGTATTATTGTATTGAAATTTAAGTTATCTGCATAAAGCTGAGTACCATTTGTATTAGTTGTTTTCGATAAATTAGCTTTCTTTGAGAATTCGTTCTTAATAGCTTGCTTCGAATTGCGAACCATGAATTCCTCATTTTTGCTCAAGTTCTTACGTTTATTCCAATTTGAGTGGTACTCATACGAGGGTTGGTAAATATCTATTAAGCCAGAATTAGATTCACGCTTTTCGTTTGGAACTGGGAGTTCTGTTTTAGGTATGTACGTTTGTTGTTCCGAAGCTTCTTGTGCCTTCAAAGAAATTCCAGCTGGGTTTTCACTTAAAATCGTTTCCAAAATCTCTACAAGTGCTGTCTTATTATTTGTTGATTTATTTGTTTTTGAATCCAGTGCATACAATTTTTTAAGCACCTTTTCCACATCTGAGGCTGTCAAGGATAAACGCACATCTATGTTTACCAAGGACTCTGAAGTTTTACTTTTTGAACTAAATAATTCGTATGTTGGGCTTATCGAATCTAAATCTTGCATATTTTTTTCAATAGCATGAATTGCCTGAGTTGCATTCATATCTTTGTTATCATCGTCATCTTCGATATGATCCGCGTCATCCACTGTTTCAAGTGCTTTCTTCTCATCCAAGTCAGTGTCTGCTCGCAGAACCATTGGCATATTGTATTTTTGAGTAGAGTAACACTTGGGAGTGTCTCTTTTAGGCGGTTTACGATCAAGTACATTGATAGCCAAATTCTTGTTAGATGACTTGAAATTTAGAGCAAATAAATTAGTTTCCTCATCGGCTTTAGGCTTGGGAGAGTCACTTTTCGGTACTTCATGCTCAATTGTATTTGATTTAGTATTTTCACTGGACTCCATTTCATCTGAACTTGTTTTAGGAGCGAATATGCGTTCCCAGGGACTTTTCATTCGGAAAGGTGTACGTTGAGGCTTATTCGGTAATGTTCGCTTATTTTCGGAATCATTTTCACTATTTGATTTTTCGTTAGCGGTACAGGACGAGTGCAAATCTTTTGAAATAACTTTGAAGCCGCTGGAATGACTGTCATTGGCTTGTTTTTTAGAAGCTTGTGCAGATTTCTTCAAACGGGTCACAGCCTCCTGAAGTTTCGTAGATCCTATTGAGAACCCATAGTCATCCTTTGTATATAAATCTTTATTACTTAACTTCTCAGGTCTACTTGTCTTCTCATAACTGTTTTCCTTTTTTAAAGTCCTTTTCAATTCTCTTACCTTAAGCCACTTGCTTTTTAAGGCGCTAAGTGTCGCCTCTGCGGTCAAATTCGATCCTATTGAACTAGAGGGCTTCAGTGCTCTAAGCTTTACCGAAGAGAAATCGCCATTAAAGTTATTCATTTTCAGACCACTGGCACTGCGCGATATGCTCATTTTGGCGCGCTTTTGCTGACGTTTTATATTTTTCCAGTACAGTTCGCGTAATGAATGAGATCCAGTACGCTTAAGGTTAACTAAGGTTCTATACTTATTTCTATATTTGATTTGCCTTCCTAAGTCCAAAGGGTCTTCGTTATGAGCTTCGCTACTATTGTTGTGTCTTTTCTGTTCTTCATCTGGTACACCTTTGGATTGTCTAGAACAGTTTCGTATCTGCATAAGTAAACGTGTTAGTGGTCCAGGTGGGCATTTACGTGGACTTGGAATCTGCTTAGTTGCAATACATGCATTCTTTCTAGTACTTGTTAGTCGAGATTTGGCGGATCCTTGTAAAACACTTTTTAGATATTCAAATTTTAAGGTACTCCGCATCGTGATTAAATAAGTTAAATTTTAAGACCAAAATTATATCAAATAGCCGAAAAGATTGTCCAAAGAGAAATTTAGAATTTAGAAATTTTTAATGCCTTTAATTCAATTTTGTTCCAAAATTTTCTGACTACAAATTTAGTAAGCTTAACGTGTAGCCTACTATATCCATTTTCGCCACTGATTCTAAAAATCAAATTTGGGGCTTGGTTCTGTTGTGTGACTCTTCGCCAGTTGCCGCTACTTCAGCCGTATCTTCGACACTGCCAAGGAAAACTAGCTAACTATCTTTGAGCATTCCACACTCAAATGTAGTTAGGGCGCTGATTACCTGGTCTTTCCAAAGACCGGACATGTTCTACCCATTGAAAGATTCTTGTATCTTTGAGGAGCATGTACGTTCTTCATCTACTTAAATGCCCACTCCGTTCTCCACTCCGTGATATTAAAGTTAGCTCGTGAGCTTTCTACCTGATCCCTTTCAATGAAGGCATAGTCTACCCCTTCTTCTCCACTTCCAATGAAAGCTGGTTTGCTAGACAGACTCGGTCAATTTCCTTAGCGACCCCTGGACAAATGCTTAGATCGAGGTCGCAACCTAGACCAAATTCCGGCTAGTTCGATCATAATTGTATGGATACCACCTCCAATTATGGAGGACCGAACCATCCTAAGCATGATCAAGGGTCAGAAAAAGGACTGTGCTTCCGATGACTGGACGATGGTGAGAGAGCTCCGTGATATCAAATTTAGCTCCTGAGCTTCCTACCTGATACCTTTCAATGAAAGCATAGTCTACCCCTTCTTCTCCACTTCCAATGAAAGCTAGTTTGCATGACAGACACGGTCAATTTCCTTAGAGACCCCTGGACAAATGCTTAGATCAAGGTCGTAACCTAGACCAAATTCCGGACAGTTCGATCTTGAATGTATGGATACCACCTCCAATTATGGAGGACCTAACCATCCTAAGCATGATCAAGGGCCAGTAAAAGGACTGTGATCCGATGACTGGACGATGGTGAGAGGGCTGGCCCGCGAAGCTGGAATTGGGCTGTATTTCTGGGTTAGCATTAATCGATAATTCAAAAGCCATGCCAAAGTGAAGCAGATCCAACTGAAGCTTGAAATGGGTTGCCTGGTTGCTGGTTAATCGTTCTAAACTAGATGTTAGGTCAGCCGTACAATCTTAGGGTGGTGCAGTTTAATCTACATCATTCCATGGTACCAACGGCTGACCTACTGCGGGGCAGGGAGCAGGAGAGGATAGACGGGAGCAGGCTCTTGTTTTTTCTGAAGATTCTTAGAGGTTCTTCTTACTCTTAACTGGCCGTTAAAACCTTCTGCTTGTTAGCTAATTAGTTCATTACCCGATACTTCCAACGGAGCCACGGTTTACCCTTCGCCGGATTTCTACAACAACCGCAATGATAAACTTACTTTCTGGAGCTTCTTCATATTGCCGATGAATGTTGAGGTGCTTGACTAAGTCAATGTAGCCACCTCATCAGCAAGTAACTACCCACTTTGCTTTTAAATGTACTCCGACTTTTTGCAAGACGCTCTCCATAACAAAGTTAACAAGGTTGCTTCAGAGAGCATCAGCTTGTCGGAAAAATGGAACGGTATCAAAAGTTTTCGATAGGTCCTTTCTTATCTTGTCGGAGCTGCGGGTATTAGATATGCAGTCTAAGGGGCTATCAAATGCTACTTTGTAAGCGATATTTTTTACACGGCTTTGGTTTATTTTTCATCTTCAATTCATTGTACAGTTCTATCTGTTGCATTCGAAATCCAATATCGAATCAAATCGATGGCTTTTTGCTTTGCTGCTCTTGTTGCTGGTGCATCAACATCGCTTCTTCCAAAAAATTCGTGACAATGGCCTATTTCTGTAATTTAAGAGTTATAAATAAAGAGAATTTATGCCAAAACCCCCACAAATAATACCTGGTATAACTGTTGCGCGCTCATCTTGTATGCCAGCAAACCTCCAGGGATCCTGTAAAGCATATGTGTAATAGGTATTATTTGTACCTAGATCACGACCGCCAAAATATGCATTGGTTTTTTCAATTTGTGCATTAATAAAGTCTATGGTAAATTTTGGTCCAAAGGCAGTTTTACATTTTCCAATCAATTCGGAAAAGGGCGACACATTTCCAAATGGTTGGTGCATAGAACTTGTGCTCTCAAAATTACCCAATTCATTACAAATTTGATATTGCCATTGACGTGCTACAAAATATGAAATCAAAATTTAAATGGAAAATATTTATATGCCGAGCACAAAAAATACATACCTATAAAATTTGTGGAAAAAGTTATATTTGTTATTGAACCTATGTCCGGAATTTTGGCAGCTTGATTTTGTAGGTATTTGCCAAACCCAATGATGTCTTTATGATCTAATTTCAGCATTTCCTTGCACATTTTATTGAGTATTGTTTTACTGAAAAGATGTAGTTTTTTTGTATATGATAAACCAGACATCTTAAATTCGAAATTGTACTTACTTGCGATGTATAACGTTAACACCTATTATAGTTTGAATATTCTTGAATTCTTTGGTAAGATTAAGTGCTTTCATTTTTGGTAGTATTTTTGTATCATTAATCTTCGTCAAATATAAATATTGGTTACTCATATTTCCAATACGATCATAGCAGTCATCTCCGGCATTTGCTCGTATAGATTTACCACTATTTATTGCGAGATCTGGAATATATTTAAAATTAATTTTTTTTTTAAAAAAAGTTATTCGGCGTGATCTTTAAAACGAAATCGAAAAAATATTAATTTATAAATATTAAATTATTTCAGTTATTACGTGGATTAATGTAACTACTTTTCCAATTATTTGTGGTTTCTTAAGAATCCGAATAAACTGCTTCAATAACATATTCGTATTTCTTTTTTAAAGTATGACCAAATATTCAAATTACCTGCATAGTCCAGTCTAAATACAAATGGCGCACCAGCAGACCACACACCATCTGCTAAATCGGGATACTCTCTTTTAAACCAAGCTGCCAATATACCCGCATAAGAACAACCAAACAAGATAACTTTTTTTAAATCTGGAACTTCCAATTTTTTGTAGCGTATTAACACCGCCAAATCATTTAAAGCTTGTTTGACAGTTAGGTATTCCATATTCTCGGTGCGCATATCGCTATGATCAAATATAACCCAATTTATGAATAACTTTATAGAGTTCCAACTCTTAAAAACTTACGGCACGGGTAAACTATTTCCATAATAGCGATGTTCGCTTACAATAGAATATGCGTTAAAAATTTTGATAAGCTCATAGTAAAATGCAAAATGTTTCTCATTTCGCGTTAAAGCCCATTCACCTCCAACATTAATAAATAGAGGAGCTCCTGGTTTGTAATACTTGGTACTCTCTAAGAATCTCTGCAATTAAATACGTTATTGGAACTGAATATTAGAGTCCGATGGAATACTTATACCATTTTCCAACTGCGATTATCACTTTTATTAAAATTATCCAATTTCTGTTCAATATACTTCATTTGCTCATCGAAGGGGTCATCAAGTGGAGCGCAGTTTGTCCATTGTGTAAACGTTAGAAGGATAAGAAATTTTAGAATCATATTTTTTGTACTAGCTTAAGCTCTCATGACACTTCTCCAAACTACTTTTAATAGAAGTATATAACAATAAATGGCATGTCCAAATGTGTTACACTTATTTATAACTGACTAAAAGTTACATAAACTTGGTTAATGAACTCCCAAGTATAATTCAATTTGATATGCCGGAAATCCACTTTGGTTCATAAATATAATTTAGTTTGCAATGGTTAAAATGCTTATTAAAATATTAGAATTATATTAAGCGGTCATAATTCATATAAAGTCAAGACGCTGCACGACAAAGGCATACCTGGTACACTTTTTCCAAATATACAGACTATATTTGTAGCGACTTCTTTTAATCTGTGATACTTGGATGTTCAGATAAACGGGCGTACGAACACCGCTCCATCAAGACCTCGGATGATAGTAAGCATTTTGGTATAAAATCTTATGGTCTATCACTTCTCTTACTCCCTGTGATCTATTCTGAAGAATGAATCAGTAAGTGGAACGTAGTCCAATTATAAAACCTAATAGAATAACAATTGGTAATAATTATCATAATAATGTAGTTAGGGCAAGCCAGTATTCTTTACCCTAGTTGCCCTATTGCCACTCAACCAGATCATTCCCGAAATAAACTTAAATTTTTGGGTGCCAGAATAATGTAATATCTTCTTCATATGCGTGATATCTTTTTAGTGTGAGGGAGAGGGCTTCCATATGTTCATAGGTAGAGCTGGGTATATCAGAAATATACAAAGAAAAGAGCAGCGGACCCAGTGCCTTGCGGCACTCCTGCTCTCATAATATAAGTGGACGAGTATATGTCCCTTACCTTGACTCTCGTCCTAATCTCGTCCTTGCAGATATGACCTTAAATGGCCGTAATACGGTGCAGGCAAAAGGTTTTTAACTTTGCACAATGGACCATCGTGCCACAGCCTATTGAACACTTGCTGTATGTCTATGAAGACAGCGTAGGAGAACTCCAGGTCGTCAAAAGCCTGCATGATGTGCTTCACCAATCTATGTACCTGTTCCACAGTGCCGTGTCCCTCTCCAAAGCCGAATAATATATAAAGGTGCGCTCTTGTAGGCAAGGCCTTCAACGTAGCATTGTAAATCCTATCAATACCCGGAGCTTTATTTTTCGGCAATAATTGGATCGCTTCAGTTAATTCTTCAATCCTTATAGGGTTAATAGGCGGGGACATCTGCAATGGGGTCTGAAGGTTCTGGTGGGTCTCCCTAGTCTGCTCTATCGTAGCAAGTTCATAAGGACTAAAACGATCCTCTAGATGGTATCCGAAAGTATTAGCCTGTTCCCTTTCGTTTTTAGTAAGTTCACCATCAGGATATCGGACAGGAACCTGTCTAAAGGGTTGTCGTTTAAGCGATTTTGTGCACTTGCCTAGAGAGTAGTTTGCATCGACGGTGTAGTCCATGGAAGCCAGTTTTTGTTCGACCAAATCACTTCTTAGTTCCCTTAAGAGGATACGTAGCTGTCTTGCGGCTCGGTTCCACAAAATTCGGTGCCATGGATCTTGAGATCGAATTAGTGTGGCATAGTAGCATCTTTATCAGCCAGTATGTGTTAGGAAGTTTCTTAATCAACCTGCAATTGTTTAAAATTGCGATTCTAAGCTGTTTCCGGATTCGGCAGGTGTCCTAAGGGCGAGACCTTGCGTATCGGGATGAACTCTGGAACCTATTTAAGTTATTGTCGACGAAGAGTTATTTCGCTTGCCGTCTAAATCTTTACTTTTTTAGTGTCCGGTAGGTAACCCGGTAAATATCGAAGGGAGTTCTCTACCAATTAGCATATTTCTTGGAACATATTCACGTTATAGAAACGAAGTAGTTGCTTCACTTACCTACTGAATATTTCCACTTCTCTAAGTTTCTGTTTCTTGGTTACCCTGAGAAAGCCACAGAAGGGAAGGAACGGTTTTTCGCTACCTCATCAGCTGTTTCTTTACCGGAATCTTTTTTGATTCTCCTCTGAATTTTTTCTCTTTTCTAAGTAGCTCATTTGCGGTCAATCCGGAAATAGAAGAGACCGTTTATCGCAAGATCTTTAGCTGTTTTGTTACTGGAGCTTTTTCATTTAATGAAATCAATCAGCAACGCTTAGGTAGTCAAATGCCCTTTTGAACACCCCTGGTAGTTCATTTCTTTATGTTACTGATAATGATAAGCACCTTTCGAACATAATGGCTCTAAAACTCGTTTCGAAGATAGTGGCTCTAAAATTTCTTTCGAAGAGGTACTTTATGGTCATCTCTACTTAGTGGAAAACGTTTCCCTGTCTGCCCTTCGCCAATTCCTTCTGCAGATACTCTAAGTAGTGCTGATTGTATTTAAAGCCTTTGTGGAGCGGAGTTAGTGTCATAAACACCTCCAATGCTCCAGAAGTTTAGGTTCTCACATCTTCTAATTTTTATATATGTAATACCAACACTTTATATTCATAAATAGGATATATTATATTTATATTTATAGTATTAGACATTGCTTTGTAAAAGAACATCTTTTGTTTTGTTCTTGTTCACTCTTAACACAGCTAGATGTCTTTTTGGTATATCCTCTAAAAAGCAGTAACACGTGTGCTCTATAATACACATATTAAGCACCCCAACCAAACTCAATAATTAGGCTCATCAAAACCGGAAATGCCACTGAAGTTGTTCAAAAAAAAAAAAAAACGAAAACCTTCTCCCCCTTTATCAAAATACTTCATGTACACTTGTGTTCATTTAAAGTATTCTAGAAAAGAGTTGCGCCTCTTTCAACCTAGATAATAGACAACAGGAAAGGCGTAAGATTCGTGACACGACAAAGTGGATTATTGAAATCAATAGAACATGAGAATATTTTGTATGCAGAGCATGGAATAAAATACGCCCTCTATAGCTAAAAGGATGGGCCTAAGGATGTGCGTGTCTAGTGCGTGGAGTGCATGTTATTTGCATAAGATAAAAACGGAAAATTGAGCCGAAAAATAATATTGGAAATGGGCTACGAACTAAGTTATGTAATGCGGGAACAAAGTAATCGATAGTTGCAGCGGAAGTGCGGCTATTAGAAAAAATGTTGTCCCTTTTTTGGCGGCCGTGGATGGAATGAAGTACCATAAATTAGCTTGAGGTCTTTGCTGTAGAAACGCATTGGGTTGAACCAGAATTCTTCAATCCTGAGATTTGGCAACATTTTGACTATGTAGTATGGTTGGAAGTATCATAATTTCCTAAAACCTGGAGAATTTCAATTTTTTTTAAAGCGTCAAAAATCGATCTTAAAGTCGAGCCGCTTCAAATACTTCACCCAAAACTTTCTTATCAGCTGTTATGAATTAAAAATACTTTACTTAATTATCTTACAGGTAATTTTCTACGACTCGGATTGGAATCCTACTGTAGATCAACAGGCCATGGATCGCGCACATCGTCTGGGCCAAACCAAACAGGTGACGGTCTATCGTTTAATCTGCAAGGGGACCATTGAGGAGCGCATTTTGCAGCGCGCACGCGAAAAGAGTGAGGTAAGTGAGATACTACAGCTAGGAAACCGCAAGTCTTTTCAAGAAAAACTCAGAAAATCAACAAAAAAAAAAGTTGCCGGGTTTCTTTTGTTTAGCCGCATATTAGGCACGTGCGTTGCAAGATACAAAATACTTCCCCATGCCGCATTGTTGCGCCTCGAGTTTACTTTTTTTCAATTCAAAATGCTAAATGAAACATGAGTAGTACATGAAACACTTGTAAATGATGAAAACGCTTGAATGGGATCGGGTTAGACGACACCGGAAATTAATTATACACAAATGGGTAGGCGACATTTTGGTTACGCCTATGGGTTCTGATAAATAGGAGTAGCCTACCGGAGCAAGGGTTCAGCGCTGGGGGGATTCTATAATAGTTCAATGTTGTTGCGCATTTATTAGTTTAATTATCAAACCCTTATTTAACATATAAAAGCATATAGACCGGCATTTTCGAAAGTTTGTAGGAAGTTACGGGCGCTACTGCCTAGAACGTGTTTTATTTCACTTCCTGTGCGCTTTTCTTTTGGAAAAATGTTTTTTTTTTATCTATTGATAGATGTATATATATTTTTTTTTAATATTATTACAGATTCAACGCATGGTCATAAGTGGCGGCAATTTCAAGCCCGATACACTTAAACCGAAAGAAGTCGTATCTTTGCTGTTGGACGATGAGGAAATCGAAATGAAATGTAAGTTGTCAAAAGATGAGTAAAGATAAAGATAAAATATTTATTTACAATATATAATCGCATAAAAAATTTAAGTTGCAGCTTTCCAAACGATGATTATATACCATATACGAAATGCGAATTCAAGATTTTATATAAATTATTACTCAAGTTCCGTTTTAAAGGATGTACAAACTTAGTTACGAAGCTGATCAAATCAAAGTTGTTACCCGGAATAACCCGGAATCAGAAAAAAGCTGTTAAAGAAGTTTTCGGAAAGAAAAGAGAAATTTCTATGAATTACCAATATCCAACATCGTGGTCAATATGTGTCAATTATGGAAAAAGAAATGTTTGTATATCATATAAGAGGAGACTCTGAATACAGACTTTTTATTAAAATCATAGCATTCGGCTGGAAAACTTGCCGAATGGTAAATTCTAGGTATGGTTAAATGGCCTTGATTTTAAAATTATTTAAAAGATGAATGGCTCAACTGCCAAATCGAATTTTAGAATTTTTTTAAATTTTAAAGTAAAATATTTTCAAAATAGGTAAATCTATAAATTTTCTTATCTTCCTGGTATTTTAAGAACAAAAAAAAATTGATCTTTTTTGCCAGAAAAGAATTTAGCCCATTATAGATGATTTCAAATAAAGGAATTTGTACCTACTCGATATGAGGCAACGTGCACTGAGCGAAATAAATAAGTTCAAAATTTCTGCAAATAGAATTCAAAACATTGGAATCACAAAACCATACAATTTTGGCCGATTTTAATGGCGCTTAGCTCGTTAATTCTCTCCGATTTCACCAACATGCATTCTCATTATTGCAATAATTTCTGACATGCAAGACCGAGACTTAAATACATAGAATTCAAGTTTCCTTAATTTCCTGTAAATCCATTAACTTACAAAAGCTTAGAAATTGCGGCTTGAGTTAATTGCATCGATACTGCTCAAATCTTCACATTTTGGAATGTTTTCCCTTGGCGAGTGCGTTCCTTATTTTTGTGGTAAAATCACAAAATACTATGTTCTTTGAAAACTTCCGATAATGTATTCAACAACAAAGATCGAGATCAGTTTGGTACAAACTGTATCGCTCTTTGCTTATCTCTTATTTCTAATTTAGAAGCCCATCATAAAAAATTTGTAAATCTACTGAATTAATTTCAAAATATCCACACTTTAATTTCGAATAAGCCTTTCTGAATTTCTGCCCAACTATAAAATTCCCTCTCATAAAGCAGTTCAAGCAGTTCTTTAAATATCTTCTAAGCTAAGATGTTCCTGACTACGTAATAAAAAAATGGCGGACGTAAAGTCGGGCGCGGACGACTTTAGGATACCCTGTACCACTAGCTTGTAATAAAGTCCGATTTCTTTGCAAAAAACCAAAAACAGAAGAATTTGTAAGCAAAAATTTTTTTTTGACCGATCGTTCCTATGGGAGCTATATGATATAGTCAACCGATTTCAATAAAATTTGACACAGTGCTTAAATACCTTAAAAATGATATGAATGCCAAATTTATTTCAAATATCTTTACAAACAAACAAAACACATCGAATTTTGTATAAAAAACGTGTTTTTGGACCGATTGGTCCTATGGGAGCTATATGATCTAGTCAAACGATTTGGATTAAATTTGGTACAGTGCTTAGGAACTATAAAATACTCACGAATGTCAAATTTGGTCCCAATATCTTAACAAACAAATGAAACACAACAAATTTTGTTAAAAAATCGATTTTTTGGAAGATCGGACCTATGGGAGCTATATGATATAGTCAACCGGTTTTGTTCAAATTTGGCACATTGCTTAAGTGGTCTAAAAAATTTCCAAACGCCAAATCTGGTTAGGATATCTTTATTAAAAAACTAAATATAGCGAATTTTTCTTTAAAAAGTTATTTTGGCCGATCGGTCCTATGGGAGCTATATGATATAGTCAACCGATTTCGATCAAATTTGGTACAGTGATTGGGAACTATAAAAAACTTTCGAATACCAAATTACGATATCTTCATAATCAAACGAATTATTCATCTAAAACGCTTTTTTTTTCGAGGTCGTCACAAACACCCCCATGGGAGCTATATAATTTATCCCCGATATCAAAAAAATAAAATAAACTTGCCTCCTATGGAATAATATGGGATGTAATGTGAAAGTTTGGTAACTCTAGCTCTTACCATCTCTGAGATCTAGGCGTTCATACGGACGGACAGACGGACGGACGGACGGACAGACGGACATGGGTATATCGACTTCTCTATTCACCCTGATCATATTTTAGGTAACTTTGGGGTGTCTCCGACGTCTCCTTCTATATGTTACATACATTTTCGGCTTGCACAAACTTAATATACCCTTGGTACCATACGGTACAGGGTATAAATAGGAAGGTATGGTGCGATTTCTAGATTTTCTGCTTGCGCAATATTGCCGATGCCCCGTGGTATATCCGAAATCGAAACATTCACAAGGATCTAGGCATTCCCTATGTGGGGGATGTGTTAAATAAACTTAGCGACCGTTACGCTGATCGGTTAAGGAACCATCCGAACTCGCTTGCATGTGCCCTGGCTGGTCATAGACCAGGAAGGCGCCTAAAACGACTTCGCCCAAAACGACCTCAGAAGGCGTGTCATATCATAGAATCTACTTGATTTTTTAAAATATTGTGTATATAGAGTAATCTAAGCCATACCACACAAAAAGTTATATTGAGTATAGTGACTTACTTTTTTTTTATTATAAATGTTGGATTATAACCCTTAGAATCATGGGTTGATTGCCAATAATAAATATTCGAGAAAAAAAAAGAGATTTTCTGCATAGAAAAGTTTCGAAGTAAATTTTAAAAACCTGTTGCGGAGGACTGGGCTAGTTCCCTTAAAATAAAACTAACTTTGAAATGATAGTCTACATGATTATATATATAACCTGAACCCTCAAGCATATATGGTTTGTTGAATCTACTGTTTTTATTCCTTTAAAAATTCTGTTTGTGTAAAATCCAATCCATTTGTTTATTTCTTTTTTTATTTATTTATTTATTCGTGCTGGAAATGGCATATTGAAAAAAATTTATATTTTTTAATTTATTCACCAAATATTATATACCAAATAAGTATCATCACGTAAGTTTCTCTTTTTACTATGCCCGTTTTTCCGATCCGTATAAACCAAACATCTTAGAGAAAACCACAGATGGAGACTTTTAAATCTTTTGATTTTATTAATTCAGCTTAAATTACAATAATATTCCACTAAAAAGCAAGCTATCCATCAAATGCGGTATACATAACATATATAGCGAATTCAGGGTATTCGGTTGTCGCATACCGCTACGACTGATTCACATTATTGTTAATCTAGTTTCTAGATTTCGTTTGCTTAATTTCACAGCAAAATTCAAAGTATTTTTTGAAGCATTCAAAACTTATCATTTATTTCCACCAAATAGATCGCCAAGAAGCCAAATTACATGTGAAAGAAGAGACTCTAAAGTCGGCATCTCCCCTAAGAACAAAAACAACAACAACTCCAACCTTGCCAGCTGCAGCACATAATGAGAGAAAACGACGTAATCCAAATAAGGTAAGCATATCCAAAAAGACCGCAACTAATTGCTTAATTAATAGTTAAAATTACAATGAGACTATGCAAATACGTGCGTCTAAATCTAAAGACTTCCGGAAGTTACAAAAAACAAAAAAAAACAATAACAAAAGAAAGAAGAATACTAACCACCGCTTTTAGCCTTATCTGGCATGGAAATCTCCGGCAGTTAACTTTTTCACGCATGATCCACTTACATTACACAATGATGACGACAAATGGTCGCTTATTAGACCAAGTTTACACTTGTTACACGCAAAAGAGTTGGAGCACTGTTGTTGCAACCTGTAGAGGATAGACCACAACAACGACAACTTCTTGGTCCTAATGAAAGTAAATGATCTTTTGAGTGAAGTTCAAATTGCGTTCTTGGCCATATAAAGAGTATATAGAGAGTAGTTGCAACTGAGACGAAGATCGAGACTGCCTGCAATGATCCTAAGCGTTTGTCGTCTTTGTTATGGTTGTTGTTGCTGTTGTTAGTTCTTAGTCATTGCCGCATGGTCATGGTCACGTGATTCATGCAACAAACAACAACAACAACAGCAACAACAAAGACAATTCAATTTGCTACAAAACAACAAACTCATCGTTGGTCTTGGTCTAGTACGTAGCGTGCTTTGAACTTGCTACTTTGGTCATAGCCATATTTGAGACTTTTGCAGTAACTTTTGTTGGCCATTTCGTCTTGACTCTATATTCAGTTAGTACGAGTACACTAACTCGTATTCATTCATCTAAGTGTTGTGTTCCCTTACGATATGACTCTATATAAACAGGCTTGTTCCGGATTTCGATGGAGTTTAAATTTGTAGCAAGCGTGTGGACTATTCTCGAAAAAAAAGTTTCGACTTTAAAATGCTCTATACCATCGGATTATTGGAAAGACCGTGTGATGATCTTATGCAGCAAAACTGTAGATTAGTTACGTGGGATGCACTTTGATATGGTGTGCCTGGTTCAGTTGTACCAGGATGTTTTTCTAAAGCTTACTAGACGCTAATGATTAATTACACAGACCCACAAAAAAACGGTGGGTACTTAAGATAGTCTACCAATTAAAGTCGCTGAATCCAACAACGAGGTTCTAAAAAGCCAGGGGCTCTGAAATAGTCGACCCTATATAAATTTTTTTTGGATTTATGGATTTTTACCATGTTGTGAATGTGATTTTTAAGGCTGATTTTTTTTATATACAGTGTGCCACAAAAGTCATGGTACAGCAGGCGATTTTACACTTAAATGCGAATTCCTCCCAAATTGTTAAAATTTTCCAAAAACTAATGATGAGGTTTTCTTAAATATATATTTTTAAACAATAAACAAAAAAAAAACAACAATTCAATAACAATTAACAATAAAATTCTAAAAAAACTAAAAAATGACAGTAATTCAGCGCCACAAAAGTCATGGTACACTTAAACGGTATACCGAATTTACGTTGTTGCAGCTGGTTTGTTTTGGTTTTTGTAACGGGACTTTTTTGTATATGCTTTGCTTTACTTTTGTATGCGCGTGTGGGAATTTTCCGCTGCCAAAATGTGCATTATTAACTGCAAACATGGCGCGTAAGGAGCTGACAATTGAAGAACGCAAAATAATATTGAATTTACACGTAAAAGATGGAAAATCGTATTCCGAAATTGGAAAAATTTTGTCAAGACTCCAGTCATAACTCGTTTAAAAAACGAAGATTGGGTTAAAAACAAGCCCAGGAATGGTCGGCCGACGAGTATTCAATGCAGTGTGTTTTGGGTCATTGTCCTGATAAAAGTGGAAATTTGACCCAAGACCAAGGAGATCGGAACTATGTTGGATGTTTTTTTTAAGAATTTCAATGTATGTTTTATGATCCATAGGGTCATCTATACATTTCAAGTTCTCGACGCCGGCAGCACCCATGCAACCCCATACCATTTGACCACCACCACCGTGCTTAACCGTCTTAATAGTATATTTGGGTTTGTAGGCATCTCCAGGCTGCCGCCAAACCCTGTAACGCCCATCTGACCTAAAAATATTATATTTTGACTCATCCGAGAATAAAACTTGGCGCCAGAATATCGCGGGATGATGCATGTAGGTATTAGCAAACGCAAGTCGTTTAAGTCTGTTTTTCTTCGAGACATGTGGCTTTTGTCGTGGTGTGTACGAGCAAATTCCGAACTCCATTATGGTTCTTCGAATGGTTTCCGGGTGCACAGTCTTTTGGATTGTTGTCGAGATAATGGAACTGATTTTTACAGCGCTTTGAAATGGGTCTCTGTCTATAATATGCTTAACGCCGCGTTTGTCTCTATTATTTAATTTCACGGGACGGCCATTCCTACGCTTGTTTTCAACCCGACCTTTGTTTTTTAAACGAGTTATGACCGTTTGGACTCTTGACTGGAGTCTTGACAAAATTTTTCCAATTTCGGAATACGATTTTCCATCTTTTACGTGTAAATTCAATATTATTTTGCGTTCTTCAATTGTCAGCTCCTTACGCGCCATGTTTGCAGTTAATAATGCACATTTTGGCAGCGGAAAATTCCCACACGCGCATACAAAAGTAAAGCAAAGCATATACAAAAAAGTCCCGTTACAAAAACCAAAACAAACCAGCTGCAACAACGTAAATTCGGTATACCGTTTAAGTGTACCATGACTTTTGTGGCGCTGAATTACTGTCATTTTTTAGTTTTTTTAGAATTTTATTGTTAATTGTTATTGAATTGTTGTTTTTTTTTTGTTTATTGTTTAAAAATATATATATTTAAGAAAACCTCATCATTAGTTTTTGGAAAATTTTAACAATTTGGGAGGAATTCGCATTTAAGTGTAAAATCGCCTGCTGTACCATGACTTTTGTGGCACACTGTATTTTTGAGGTCGCTCAGTAAGGGTAGCCCTGTCCCATTTAAAGTTCACACAAATTTTTATTTTTGTCCCTATGCTTCACACAGTTTTCCTAAATTAAGAAAGTTTTTTGCTGTTAGGCGTCGGGGTAGCCTCGGGATATCCATCTTCTCCAATTAGGTCGGTCTCGGCTCTCTCTTCTCATCTCTGCCAGGGCTCTGCCCCTCCTTTTCAAATCCGATCGTCGTCTTGTTGATCCGTCTATTCCGAGGTTCGTTTGTTGGCTTTGAATCGATTATAGCAATGGAGTAGGTGATTAGCCCAACTCTAGCCGCCGTGACACAAGCTGGGGCCCCTCACACGGTCCTATCAACCGGGCTTCTCTGTTGCCTTAACGATGGATAGAATTCAAAAAAATGTATCGCTTTCGAGGCAGGACTTTTAATATCATATTAAAATGTAAGCCTTCAAATTTTTTTCGAAAACTATTGGAGTTCCTCACTTTATCCAAGCATACTTTTACGACCTTCTAATTAATTCAACCTATTGCCTCAAACAAAAAATGGGTTCTATTATTAGTTTGTAGTCCGAAATCCTCAAAATTTGGTCGAAGTTTGCCTTTCTTTAAAAATTTAAGCTCTTAGCTCTTTTGGACTTCGACGATCGGGTGTTCAGGACAAAGAAAAATACAGGTAAATGGACTTAATGAGACTAGGGTTCTCGGCTAGTAAGGTCTTTCATGGCCTATGTCTGAGTTTTTAAAAATGGTAATATAGTAGTCGAAAAATGAACGGCCAGACAGTCTTAACGAACGGGTTAAACTGGGAACCAGCTAGGTCAGCTATTACGATCAAAAAAAGTTCGGTTTCTAGAACGCCTTGGGGGCAATTTAGGATAGCTGTCAAGATTAGGCATTAGCTTGATGATCACAAATTTCGAAGCATTGAAGAAAAGAAGAGGTCCCACATTGTTACAAATGGAACGTCCCAAATCAAATTCTATCACCCGGATTTAGAAATTTGGCGCCCCTAGGCAGATGCGAAATTTGAGTACGCTACCTCTCTTTTTTGTAATTCCGATCAAATTCTGTCTAAAACTACATTGAATGACATTCTAAAGTTTTCCCGACTAGCAAGTTCAATTTCTCCATCTCTTGATTCCTCGCATCTTATTTTCCTTGTCTTTTTTCGCGTAGTAGCCGTTTTATATTCTTTGTTTGTGGAAATAGCAAGCGCCTCTTCATACAAACTTATCGAATACTCGATATGAGGACCATATCTAGATTTATCGATTTTTTTCTGTCGATTTGGACATTTTTTCTTCTTATTTTGGTGCGCGTGCGAACGAAATAGGCGGGTAATTTAATTCCCACGAATAAAACACGTTTTTAAAGTTTCCGACAAAATTTGCATCACCTACACTGCCTATATGGTAAATCCGGGCCTGAGTATGGCTGTAAGCCAACAATAATTGGTTAGCTGGATGGTTGGAACCACTGTAGAAATTCAGAGCGACTGAAACAAATGTGACCTCTCGTATAACATTCTGCTATCTAAGGAGATGAATTCATTAAAACGATGCTATTTTCAAATCAACACTAGAGCATATACTTTACTTCCAAATTATATCAGGAAGTTACAAAAGCAGGTTCTTCTGAAATCTTTATCCTCCGATCGCAAAGGAAGTCTCCTAGGTCCAAAACTTTGACTCTGAGTACATCGTCGGAACCACTGTAGAGATACAGCAGAAGTTAAGCAAATCGGTAATGACAAATGTGTCCTCTCGTATATAATTCAGTCATCTAAGAAAATGAACCATTTAAAACTATGTCATCTTTAAAACAAAACTAAAGCATATACTTTACTTCCAAATCATATTACGAAGGTTTTTGTGAGATCTTTTTCCTCCCCCCGCAAAGGAAGTGTCCTAGGGCTACAACTTTTATGTCTCTACGCTTCTTAAAAGAAAGTGAAACTATAAGCCTACTCTTGGCTTGCAATGAAACCAAGTGGAACTTTAATCGAACTCCGGAACAGCCCCGATAGACTCATATGCATTAAGCAAACACTCTACTCTGTCTGCTATAGCCACCAGCTTACCCTACTTGGTGGTAACATACACTCACACACACACACACACACACACCCAAAGTCAAAGAGTATCTTAAAAAATGGCGGACGTAAAGTCGGGCGCGGACGACTTTAGGATACCCTGTACCACTAGCTTGTAATAAAGTCCGATTTCTTCACAAAAACCAAAAACAGAAGAATTTTTAAGCAAAAATTTTTTTTTTGACCGATCGTTCCTATGGGAGCTATATGATATAGTCAACCGATTTCAATAAAATTTGACACAGTGCTTAAATACCTTAAAAAAGCTATGAATGCCAAATTTATTTCAAATATCTTTACAAACAAACAAAACACATCGAATTTTGTATAAAAACCGTGTTTTTGGACCGAATGGTCCTATGGGAGCTATATGATCTAGTCAAACGATTTGGATTAAATTTGGTACAGTGCTTAGGAACTCTAAAATACTCACGAATATCAAATTTGGTCCCAATATCTTAACAAACAAACGAAACACAACAAATTTTGTTAAAAAATCGATTTTTTGGAAGATCGGACCTATGGGAGCTATATGATATAGTCAACCGATTTTGTTCAAATTTGGCACATAGCTTAAGTGCTCTAAAAAATTTCCAAACGCCAAATCTGGTTAGGATATCTTTATTAAAAAACGAAATATAGCGAATTTTTCTTTAAAAAGTTATTTTGGCCGATCGGTCCTATGGGAGCTATATGATATAGTCAACCGATTTCGATCAAATTTGGTACAGTGATTGGGAACTATAAAAAACATTCGAATACCAAATTTGGTTACGATATCTTCATAAACAAACGAATTATTCATCTAAAACGCTTTTTTTTTGTCGAGGTCGTCTCAAACACCCCCATGGGAGCTATATAATTTATCCCCGATATCAAAAAAATAAAATAAACTTGCCTCCTATCAAATAATATGGGATCTAATGTGAAAGTTTGGTAACTCTAGCTCTTACCATCTCTGAGATCTAGGCGTTCACACGGACGGACGGACGGACGGACAGACGGACAGACGGACAGACGGACATGGGTATATCGACTTCTCTATTCACCCTGATCATATTTTAGGTAACTTTGGGGTGTCTCCGACGTCTCCTTCTATATGTTACATACATTTTCGGCTTGCACAAACTTAATATACCCTTAGTACCATATGGTACAGGGTATAAAAACAGTTTCAAGTGCTTTTGTGGGGTGCAGCTCCTCTAGATACTACTCTATGTAGATACTCTATATATGTATGTCTTTGGAACTGTTGCTGCTTTTCGGTTCGGTTTCGCTAAATGATTTTGTGCGTTCAATGGAACACTGATTATGGTCTGCTCTGTCTTCTGCTTCTTCTTTTTTATTTTTTTCTTCTGCCTTTTTGGTTGGTTCTACATACGGATGGGGCGTACGTCTGTTAGGTAAGTGCCGCCGGTTGCCGATGTTGCCACCGCTGCTGCACTCCACTTAAGTTCATATACCACACCAATACTATCTTGGGATAATGTGGCACGCAGCCATGTGTTTGTCCCATTGTTGTTGTGTCTGGTGCTGCTGTCAATTCATTTAAGGTAGGACGCTATAAAATGTTTGCATTGAAGCTCAAGTTTCAAAAACAGAAGAAAAAAAAATTAAATGAAAAACGTTCAAGTTTGAGGTTAAGTGCATTGGCCATCAGTTTAATTCAAAAGTAAGTACTACTTGTAAGTACTTGCTTAGAAGACTCGTTCATTTGGAACTGATTTCTGTTATTTTGTGTCACAAATGTTTATTAAGTTTTCCAATTGGTTTCTATGGATATAATGGTTGACTCATGTCTAGCAATATGTGGTTTTATTTTTTGTTTCTGCACTGTTGGATTAAAAGCAGGGCAATGTGACTTTATTGTTGAATGCGTTCTTGTTAATCTTGGAAATATGGATATTTAATGGTAATGGTATATAAATTCATGGGCAGAAGGGGGCATTTCCAATACTATAAACTATATACCAATATTCTTGATTGGTAGAAACTCCTAAATCCCTGTAGCTACGTCTATCTGTCCGTTTTATATTCTGTATATGGATCTCAAAAAGCTAGAGAGCTAGGAATCAAAATTTATTATAAATACGTCTTTAATCTGAAGACACTTTAAAACTGTTGACGATGTTCCAAATCCATAAAAATTTCATGAAAAGAACTTCGGGAGTTATAGAAAAACGAACATTTCGGACAATCAATACGCCGTAGAACTGATATAGTGGATAGCCTTAAATCGGTATTTACCTTATAAAGGGTTTTCTAATAAGAGGTGTTATTTTGGTATTCAAAGAAAAATGTAATTTTTTGAGATAAATGATCGGATGTTTATTTCATAATAAAAAGGAAGGTATGCCGTTAATAATGAAAAACAACATCAGTCAAATGGCCACCACAACCACGCTTACAGGATCATATCCTTTTCATGGAATTTTCCATAACCAAATCGCAAAGTGGCTGCCCTATGTCCTCGATAGCCTCACGAATTCTATCTTTGAGGTCTTGAATCGACGCTGGGCTGTTGGCTTAGACCTTATCTTTCACGTGGCCCCAAAGGAAGAAATCGCAGGGTGTTAAATCACAAGATCTCGGTGGCCAATTGTGATCACCTCTTCGAGAGATAACACGGTCCGGTAACTTTTCCCGTAAAAGAGCAATGGTTTCGTTGCTCGTGTGGCACGTAGCGCCGTCTTGTTGAAAGGAAACGTTGTCCAGATCAATACCAGCCAACTCCGACCATAAAAAAACATTAATCACCTCTCCATAGCGTTATCCATTCACCGTAACTGTTGATCCAACCTCATTTTCGAAAAAGTAAGGTCCAATGACCCCACCGGACCATAAACCGCACCAAACAGTCACACGTTGAGGATGGAGAGGCTTCTCAACAATAACTCTTGGGATTTCCGAGCCCCAGATGCGACAATTTTGCTTATTGACGTAGCCACCGAGGTGGAAATGGGCCTCATTAGTCAAGATTATTTTTCGATGGAATTCCGGATCATTTTCATGCATTTCAAGGACCCAATCAGCAAAGACACGACATTGTTGATGATCGGCCGGCTTGAGTTCTTGTGCTAACTGAACTTTATAAGCCTTAAGACCCAAGTCTTTATGTGAAATAGGGCGTAATGACGTTTGTGGAATGCCCATTTCCAAAGAACGACGAGGAATGGACAAACCTGGGTTTTCTACAACACTTTGGGCTACAGCAGCAATATTCTCAGTTGTTCTTGAACGACGTGCATGGGTTTTATTCTTCACATTACTAACTTGTCCCAACAGCTCGAATTTTTCCACCAATTTTTGTACTGCGGTCCGACAAGGTGCTTTACGACGACCAAAAATGCTTTAGTTTTGCGAACTGTGGCTGCAAGATTTTCATCATTTTACCGAAATACCGCGTAAATCAAGACAACACCTCTAGTTGGAAAACCCTGTACATTATTATTTTTCATTCTCAATCTTCAAAGAACAAACTCAACCACTTTTTTGGGATCAATTAGGAATACAATATAGAAATTCTTAGGATACTGTTTTATGAATGAAGCTGCCTAAGTTCTAACTCCCTAATTATAAAACATGTGGGTGCATCTGTTAGGATTTAAAAGCTTTGAACACAAGTTGGTAACTGATTCTTTTGCAAAGCTGATAATACTTGCTAATTGTTTCTTCCCAAAAGTATCCAAAAAGAACAAGTTTTTTCGAACAAGAGATTTCTTAAGTTCGAAGGCTCTCTCTGCCCCTGTTAGCTACCTCAAACTACTTGCCAGCTATTACTGCCTACTGCCCTCTTAAAATCTGTGCTAAATTTATGTAGAACTCTTTGTCTACTAACCAAAAGCAATTTACCATAAAAACACACTTAAATGAATGACTACGGCCAACCCATTTTTAGCACTGTTCAACCCTTGAAACCCATTCCCTAACTAAACCTACTAAACCCTACATCAAGTCCAGTAACAATAAATTTGAGCCATTGACACGCTCCTCACATCGCTTGAATGATTTTTATATATTCATCATATGGCTACTACTCACTACTGTAAACTTATGAATAAATTAGTATAAACTGGAGCAGGGTCCGAACCTTTGCTTTACTTAGGGTGCAAGCGGGACCCAGCCAGATAGTCTCATTTCCGTTGTCCATAAAAATGTTGATTCATTTCAGTGTCACAATTAAAACTTTTGTTATAATTTTTAACCTGTTTCTTGTAGGAAGCGAATATGGGCGGCATAACCATACCTGCCACCTCTAATGAAGATGATCTGCCAAGTTGTAGTCTCTCCACGAAACGCGTTAAGCAGGAGCTGGATGAGGATTTCATAGATGTGGGCATTGCCTCGTCAGCATCGAGCATTGGAACTGATAGCAATAATCACACACCTAACCAAGAGACCTATGTACCAGGTGCCACATGTGTGCAACAAACAGATGATTCTGATAATGAAGCCTTAGATGTGGATGGTGACGGTTCGTCTATAGCTAAAAATGAAAATATGAGTGAGTACAAAGTATTGTTCAAATTATCTTTTTGATTTAGTTTTGGCCAAAGCTTTCTTGTAAGAATATTAGCGTTTACAGGTAATCCATAGTAAAGTTGAAACCAGAGATGACACTTAGCCAAAAATTTTCTTATCTACAAATTCGACAAAAACACTTTCTCCCGCCTTTTTTGAAAGTTGATTTCTTGTTGTTTTTTTTCAGCTCAGATATTGATATCTTTGTTAAATTGAATCTTATCATCTTGCCAAGCAAATATTTTTTTCTGTTAAGTTAGGTCAGAATTCTTTCTGAACCTTTATTATAAAGTTAAGTTTTCTTGAAACTTATCTTTATCATCTTTTCGATTCCAAAACGGGTCAAGTAAATTTTCGACTAGTTTCTTTTCAATTTTTAATGCCTCAGATATAGTTTAGTTTTTAACTTAGAATTAAACTTTATCATCTTTGCAATCAAAATCCAATATTAGTGCTATAATTTATTTAAGACAAACGCGATTGTTCTATCAAGTTCTGTTTTAAAATATTGGCATCATTTTGGAACTAAACTTGATCATATTGGCTTTACAAGCCAATATATACAGTGCTCTTACTTTAATTACTATAAATCAACAAAACTCGAAAATTAAAGCAATTATTCATTATCAATACCTAATAAATTGTCATCATCTTGGAACTAAACTTGATCATCTTGGCTTTAAAAGCCAATATATACAGTGCTCTTACTTTAGTTACTATAAATCAACAAAACTCGAAAATTTAAGCAATTATTCATTATCAATACCTAATAAATTGTCATCATCTTGCAACTTAGTTCAATCATCTTTGCAATTAGAGATCAATATTAGCAGTGCAGTTTATTAATTAACTAAAAATCAAGAGAAATCGACACTTTAAACTAGGGATAATAAGTTATACCTAAGCAAAAAAATTACACTACGTTCGAACAGTAGACAAATACTTAAAACTGATTGTCATCTCGGAATTTAAACTGATCATAGTAACAAATAAAGAACAATATTTGCATTGCAATCAATTTACTTTTTGTAAATTAACCAAAATCGAAAGTTTAACCTACCGATAATAGTCAATTTGCAATATATACAAGATATGGCTATCACCTTGGAACGAAAACCTCATCGTCTTTGCAATTAGAGGCCGATATTTGCAGCGCAATTAATTTACTTTCTACCTAGTGGTAAATAAGCAAATGACGCTTCACATTATACATTACGCTCAATTTCCATATACTTAAGATGTGCTTATCATCTTGGAATATAAACTGATCATCTTTGCAATTAAAAGCTAATATATGCACTACTAATTGTAAATTAACCAAAATCAAATCAAACCTACGAATAATACTCAGTTGTTCAATGAATAATTACAATTTGATTAAGTTCAGTTTGTAATACTCTAATTATGGTTGTCATCTTGTCACTAAACCTAATCATCTTTGCAAAAAAATCTATGCTAAATATTCAAACTTTAAAAAAAACAACAATTTATCTTAATTATAAATGTAATACCAAGATGAATTTAATTATCTTATCTGATTAACAAATTCACAAAAAAGAACAGCTCTAAAAACTTACAAAGAAAACATCCTTAAAGCTATCACAACATTGCTTATAACTATTAATTTGAAAATCTTTAATTATATGACATAATACTATTATATTTCCTTTAAGAGCAACCTGTTTTAGGTTGATTCATGGCAAAAAATCGCATTTTATCGATAATAAACAGCCCATTAATGTAAAGAAAAATTACCAAATCAAGGCAACAAAAACAAAATCTAGTAGCAAATATTTATGCAGGCGCAGCACGTGAAGCCATTAATTAAATTGTATATCGTTTTTTTTCCTCCTAACCCGAATGCCTAGTTTAAGGTTTATACATAAAAACCATATACCAAGCCCTGAACCCCAAAAGAAATGGAATAAGAAAATTATTTATGAGCTAGTTTTTTTTTGTGGTTTGTTGCGGCATTTGGCTGCAAACAAAAACCAGACCAAGAACAAGTTTGGCTAAAAACAAAATCAATAGCTAGAAAAATTGGGCTTGTTGGTGGGACTTTGTAGCATTGCCTGGTTGACTGACTGACAAGTGCGCTACATTGACAAACATAATCAACTGGCAACAATTTCCAAAGAAACTCAGTTGGTTTGATATTAAATTAGGTTGCGTGCGGATTTAATTTTAAAATGTATCTATACGTGGCAGTTGCATAAGGTATTAAACGACATTGAGCTACTCTGCAGTAAACTCGAAACTTTGGTATTAAAGCGTAATTTTATTTTGACTAAAAAGCAGCTTCTAAGTTCTCAATTAATAGGTATTGGCGTAAATATTAGAAGGTGATTCAAGGAAACGAGCGAAAACTGGTTCAATTCTTTTATTTTCTATTAATGCGTACCTACGATCCATTATCCAACGCTGGTCCAGTTTTTATATGGCGCCTATATGAAATATTGCACCAATTTTGATCAAACTACACATAAATGTGTAGCCAAAAATAAAATTCAACTGACATAAATTTTGTCTCAATGTTTAAAAGAAATTATCTAACGCATATATTCTGTGTGTTTTATATTAGTTTTCACACTTGTGTGAAGTTTGATAAAAATTGGTTCAATATTTCCTATAGCTTCCATATAAACCATTGCACCAGCGTTGGATTATGAATCTTAATTACGCCTTAATAGAACATAAGAAAGACGTTATGACTAAACGGCAATATCTTTAGATTGTCGCTTACAGAGGAATCATATCAATGCTGTATTATTAGGTTCTACGTCAGGTTTTAGCTCTTAACTTGGTTCAATTTGGTATCATCTAATTTGACTCAAAAAAGTTTTCTTCTGCCTGTTACATATAACTAGCTGTACTAAATATATCCCTCTTCCTCTATGTGTAGGTATAAAAATTGCTGAGAAATGTTTAACAAAAAAATATAAAAAAAAAAAATGTGCCAACATCAAAATAAAAATGTTATCAGTGGCAGGCCGCATTGGTAACAACGACAACAACAAATACACTGACAGAAACGACACAAGAAAAATTAGTTGCGTTTTGGTTGAACAACTGCAATTGAATTGAAAGCCAATCAGTGCGCTACAATTTGGCCAACCAACCAACTAAGCCAAAGAGTCAACCAACCAAACAACAACTTGGACGTAAACCTGGACCTGGATCCAGATGCCATCAAAGTGGCACAATTTGTTGTTGCTGTTGTTGTTGTTGCTGTCCAGTTGAAGTGGCTGCGTTGTTTGATCTGTTGATGTTGCACTTGTTGTCTCGATTTCACATCAGTTTGTTTTTACGAGGGTAGGCTGAAAAGTTTTGAGTCCAGTAAGGAGTGTAAATTAGTGGGAAAACTTTGATGTATTTTACAAACTTTGACGTATGAATCTGATTGAGTAATTACATAGGTCTAAAAATACCGGGATCTTGTCAGTTGTTGGAAAGCTAAGGGTCGTTTGCGAAGTAATTTGCTGCGTATAATCCGAATTCGGGGTCACGATTTTGAGATATTTGAGGTTATGTTTTCGAAAAACGTAGTTTTTTTCCGACTATTGAGGCTATGTACACGGTGCAAAAAATTTGTGGTCTTTATCTTTAGTTTCCCCTTTAGTACCACACTTAGCCTTTTATTTAAGAGTTAAAGAGATCAAATAAAATATTTTTCAATATTATTATTATTGTTATTCGAAATTACGCCGTCTTTCGGCATTTTATTATTATTACGATTTTTCATCGAAAAAAAGCTTTGACTTTTAAATACGAGTTCAATATGGGGCTGTCAGATATGTTAATGCCAATATAGTCTTGGATGATCGTTTCACAGTATCACTGACTGGGGTAAGTAAAAGGTATATTTATGAATAATTTAAATAGTACTTTTCTCAATAAAATTTTGCATTCAATAATTGTTTTCCATATATCTAGTTTTAAATGGAGATCATTTGTAGGCAGAACTTTGCATTAAACATATTTTAATTATTTTGAAAATGTGTTTCCTTATTGACTAAGGCAGTATATCTCTTATTGCTCAGGTAATTACATCCACATTCTCCAAGGCCAAGATATCGACACAAATCTGTTGGTTACACTTTATTTTAAATCTGTATACAAGAAGAAAGTTGTATTTAAACCAATTCAGAATATTTTTATCTGCGATATGTGATTCGTTTTTTTTAAATAAAATTGATAGTTTCGATGTTCATTTCTCTTTTATAAAATGAGGGCAATTCAACAAACGTCTGAGTCATACAAACTAGGCTTCAACAGTTCTTTAACCTATAACAAAGCCAGGAATAATTAATTTTTCGATTTTAAATAACTTTTTTTTCTTATAAGTCAAAAAAGGTTATTTTTCTACAAATGTTCGCAGTTGATTCCCAATCTACTATATTCCCTAGACTACTATAAATATCGGCTTGGTAGAAAAATAATTCCTTTAATTGAACAATCTAGTTAAAGCATTTATATTAAAAGAAAAAAATTTCATTTTTGACAAAATGCTTCCTGGCCCAATACTTTTCAGCCTGCCCTCGCACACCTCACTTTTTATCCGTTTTTGTATTGCCTACTTTTCAACGTCTTGTACTTTCGATTGGTTAATTGTTAAACAAATTTGAATTGTGCATGAGCCAAATGCAAATCAACTTGGGCTGTGTAAGAGAAACGAGTTAAAAGTTGATTTTGTTTTGGTTTGTACGTTGCACATCCCACATGCAATTTGCAACCACAACTTTAACAGTTGGCAGCTGCTTTTAGCCAACTTGTTTGTTAGTTATATATGATTATATGTATGGCTTAAAGTGGGGTACACACTTTGTGGATTATGTTTTTTGGTTAATGCAATTGGGTAATTTGCAAGTGATTATAAAACATTTTGCAACACTATTTTAAGAGACTATTTATATTACTCTCGTCGTGGAGTTGCATATAAATTGATGGGTCTTTCAATAACGAGGTGTATATTTTGTCTGACGATAATACTGAGTATGTTATACTGTTCAACAATTTAGGATGATTGTACTGAGATAACTCCAAATTTTAAGTTTTAAGGAAATTATGGATATTTTAAGTGTAATGGGACAACACGAGCAATTTTGGGATATTTTTTTTATGAAGGGACATTAGTATAGTAAACAAGAGTTTCAGGTGGAAAAAAATAGTTAGTTAAAAAAACATTCAGGAATTATTGCGGTCTAAAACCAAGTTTTCATATTTGTGGGAGGGACGTGTACCCGTCCCAGGCAATATAATTTGGAAGGGCTTTTGCATATTATCTTTTTTTTTCGCTTTAGTGCCTTTGTTTACTGTACTGAATTTGTTTTGAGATAGGTACAAGTTGGGTTGGAAAAAATTTGATTTCAAAAACTTTCTGGCTAAAAGAGACAAGAATTAAAAACCATCACTCATCATCGACCTTTTTTGAAAGTCTGCTCATTTGGTTCCAAAAAGAGTGCATTTTTAGCGGATTAGGTATAAGTACTTTAGTTCTTACTATGTAAGACTTTTGACGTGAGTCTTTTTATTGATATTGATAAATTTAAGTTTTATACAAAAAGATACTACTCAAACGAGCTCAAACATAAAATTTCAAGAATTCTAAAAACGTAATTAAAAAATTTTAGAATATCACAATAGTGCCTTCAGGACTCTAAAATATCAAAACTTAGCAAAGGAGCTTTAATTTTGTAATTTTTAACAATTACTCCCGAAGTTTCCATTGGCTATTAATGATAATATAGATGGGTAAGGGATAATATAGAGGGAAGATGGATATAAAAAATAGCCGTTGCTGGGGGAACTAAAAAGTACAAATAACCTTTATATTTATACATGAGTCTACATACTAGTTTTGGCGTCTGAAAATTCGTCGCAGAAGCGTTTCTTTGTTTTTCATTTAGAATGGATCCTCCGGCTTGGCTGAGACCAAAACTCTGGCTCTGGGTCTAATGGGGACTTCCGACCAGTCCACAGCCACTGTCTTAGCTCCTGCATATACCTCTCCAAGAGCTGCTATTGCTTTCTTGTAGGCCACAGCCGAGCGACTGTCTTCGCACGCAATGGTCTTAATTGTGCCGAGATGCGTCGTTGCAGAGTGGTGGGGGTCTCCCACTTCTCTCCAATTCATCTAGGAAGCGATCCTGCAGCTCATTTTCCACACATTTCCACAGATTTCGAGGTACAAAATCATCCTTGTTGCCCTTGTCTAGGACACCAAGGAGAATCTTGTCCCTCGTAACCTCGGCAAAGGAGAGGTTGAGGTGCTGCCGTCGTGTCCTTTTTGGCGGAGGTGCAGGTTCCTCTGCAGATCTCTGCCGCTTGACCTAGGGCTTAGGTTTTCCTGGGGCTGCTGGCTGGGAACCTGGCAGGATATCTTTGACCCAATCTACTAGTTTCTTACCCTCCGGTGAGACTTCCGGAGTGGTAAGATTTATTTGGAGAATTTGTCCTGCCCGTCGTCTGTCTTGGTAAGACGGTTTTGTTGGTGATGGCATCTTAGGAGTAGCCGGCTCTGAATAGTTAGCGGCCAGCCCTACCTTCGACGAAGAGACGAAACTCTCTTGTGTCAGTTTTACGTCCGAGGATGGGTTGGATTGCCTACCCCCAGAATCTAGAGAAGACGGTGGGTTTACCGTGTTACCCTTGCCGGCACAGTTCGGGATGGAAAGGACACCTGATGGTTCCTTCCTCACCGCGCATTTTGCTATATTTGTTTTTGTTTGTTTTGTTATTTGCTGAATGCATAATTTTTGGACCCACGAGTATGCAGGAAGGGGTGAGCCACCCGCGGCGTAGCCCGAGTACCGCAGGAAGCCATTTATTTAAATCGGAGGTCAGCAGGTATCCAGAGTTCGCAAAGTGATGCCTGAGACCCCCTCAGCCATGCATCCATCAGCCATTGCTGTTCCACCTTAGATTTGGGATAATTTTATAGAGTTTTCTTCTCTCGCCGGAACTACCATTCGTCAGCACCCATGGCAGAGACATGGGCCTGCTTCCAGCCGCCCTCACGTGGAGAGTATAGTCGCACCTCCATAAGTGTCACAATTACGGCGCGTACCCATGTACATATATAGTTACACGTAATTCCTCTTGTGACACCGACTGGCTGACGGCCAAAAAGATTACAAAAAGGACATTTTTTTTTTCCAAATGATAATTTTTTTGCTTAAGAAATTAGTTTTTCTTTAGGACGCGTAGACGCTTTAAAATATTTTAAAGGCATATGATAAATTGGATCTTTGAAGGTATTTTACCTAGAAATTAAACAATATATTTCCGAAGACACTGACGCCCGTCTTCTGTATTCGTGATGGTGCTCCTTCTTAGACTTCCGCTTATACTGTCTTCTCTTAAGAATAATAATATACTGGATCTTTTAACATTGAATTTTTGTTACTTTGCGGCATTCCAAGGCAAACGTCGATAGACACCCGTTGTTATCCATAACAAAATCGATCCAGTTTACGATTTTCTTTTGCTGACATCAATTGTCGCATATTTGCGCATATAATTTTATGCAGTAGCCTTATTATTATTATGTTCCGCTTTTATTTTTTGCTTCTTAAAGCAATTTTCCACATTTTCTTTGCACTAACAACAATGTGGCTTAATTTTAAAGCAAACCTGCTGCACACTGTAACACAAAGAAATGGATTGTACAACACTTAAAGAGTTTACCAATTAAGTGTTGTGTAATCGATTAACAAAAATCGTTGACACGTGCCAAGTGTTTTGAGCTTAAACATCTTGGAGATAAAGTTACTTTTACAAATGAAAAAAAAATAACTTGAGCAACAAACTGCAGTTGCAATCAAAGTCTAAATACTCGTAACTCTTTTAAAAAGCAGCTCCACCCATTTCAAATATCTTTAAAGCATAAAATATTCATTAGCTGCAAATGTTGTCGTCATAGATCCTTGTCCACTTTGTCATTTCAAGTTTTGTTACATATAAATACAATAATTAAACGAAACACTTGTAAACACAATGTTTATTTTAACTAATAGCACAAAAACTAGTTGTAAAAACTACCCAAGAACTGTCATCGATATAAAATTAATCGTTATAAAAGAAAAAAATGAGTATTTTGTATCTCATAGAATACACGTTAGCCATGAGTTACAATTACGTATTGTATAAATCTTAACAGCAAATCAAAAACTGCGAACAAAAACGTTTATTGGCCACAAAAATTCACACAGATACGAATAATTTCAAAATACGTGATGAATGTATTCGAAGAAAAAAAAATTTTGGGTTATGGTGCAGGGCCAACCGAATTTGGTATACCCTATAACGGCAGTCTTAACAATTTTTTTAGACTTTAACTTTTTTTTTCGAAAAAGTGTTCCACTGCGACCAAAAGGTCTCTTGTACCATACCCTTAAGTAAAAACAAAAGCTTTCCGCATGAATAGCATTAGGTCTTTTGTTGGTATGGACCTTTGATGGAAGGGAGCAATCCATTCCAGTCCTATGTTCTTCTGCAGCCCAATTGTTCATCATGGTTTTGATTGTGGACCAACCAATACCACAAAACGGCGCAGGAGATGTAGTCAGGGTGGATGCACCCTATCGTGCTAGATCGTCAGCGAGCGTGTTACCATCCATTCCCGAGTGTCCAGGCACCCAACAAAGCACGACTTTCTTCTGGGCGGAGAGGGTTTGGAGGTAGTAAAGGCATTCTTTAACTATCCTGGAGGAAATGCTCCAAGTTGACAATGCCCTAATAGCAGTTTGGCTATCTAATAAAATGCATATGTTCGCTCCCCTAGTTCCCTTGAAAGGGATGCTAAGGGCGCAGATCTCTATGGCATGAATCTCCGCTTGAACGACGCTGGGCCAGATGCCCATTGCGGTAGAGATTCTGGTGTTGGGTCCAACGATTCCAACACCTACACCCTGCTCAGTTTTGGACCCATTCGTGAATCATTGTTGCCACCGGTTCCACAGGGGCTGCCATCAGCTCGTCTCCCGATTTGGGAGAAGAGATCTAAATTTCTTGTTATGAAAAAGCTCCGCGATCATAAGATCTGATCTAGCGCAGATCGATACGTCAGGAAGGGAGTGACTTTAACTTACTGGCACCCAAATTTGGTAATTATTTTTAACTACAGTATTTCTAGTCGATTTATGGATTATCTTACAGGAAGATAAAGAGACTTTTAACTTGCTGCAATAAGAGAAAAGTTTGATGGATATTGGAGAAAAAAATGTTTTTGCGGGAGCTGGGAGACCAATTGTTTCTCTTGACGTGTTCTACAAAAACTTTTATTTTTCCCAAACTTAATAAACCCGTATATCCAAATTACAGTGTATTAAAAATAAACCAAATGCCAATCACAAGACTTGAAAACATTTTAAGCTTTAGTAAAAATTTACAATAAATTGCATAGGTACGTTTTATAAGCATTTGTTATTGTTGTTGTGGCTTTGCCTAATTCGCATAAATTTACACCTTATTGGCCCCCATAGCGCCCATAGCCCCAAAGAAACCCGCTTTTGGTTCGTACGTGCCAAACACACTAAAAAACGAAAGACTCGCCTATGGAAGCAACAATATCTTGTCTACTTGATTTAAAACTCTATAATTAAAGTGGTTTTGACTTAAATTGGTTAATCATATTTGTATGTTTATACTTACAAAAAAGAATCGAAAATAATGCAATTTAATTGTGCATTAAAAATATAAAGAATTTAAGGTATTGCCCAAATGTGCATAACTCTAAATGAATGCAAAAATTCTAAGCAATTGGTAAGAAATACTTCTGTGTACGTAATTCATTTTAGTTAAGTGAGCGAAATTGAGAAGAGAATTTTTTTCTTAAATAGTTCCTATTAGCTGATGATTTCTGGAGAATACTTGAATACCATGATTTTCTTTTATGTTGCATAGCTTAGTTAGATCTTTTTGGAAGATAGAGTTAGCTGATTTTTTATTAAAAAGTTCCTCTCTTCTTCACAAAGTTAAGAGAAACGTTAATTATTGGGTGTACAAATAGAAAACCACAGTTTTAACTCATGATTTGAGGCTTTATTGTAAAAAAAATTTCTCAACCTTTTGGCAGCTTCTGAATTCCTGGTCGGAAAAAATTTTCTTCTTTTGACGCGATCCACGAATCGATCCAATTTTTGGCTTCTTCGAAAGAACGAAAGTGCTGTTCGGCCAGGTCATGAGTCATCAATCGGAATAAGTAAAAATCAGAAGGGGCTATGTCAGGAGAGTACGGCGGGTGGGGTTGGATGTCCCATTTCAAAGTTTCTAGATATGATTTCACTACCTTGAAAACATGTGGCCGAGCGTTGTCATGCAGAAGTATGACCTTATCGTGTCTTTCCGAGTATTGCGGGCGTTTTTCCTTCAGAGCTCGACTCAGGCGTATTAGTTGCGTCCGATACAGGGTTCCTGTAATGATTTCGCCTGGATGCAAGAGTTCATAGTACACTACGCTGAGCTGGTCCCACCAAATACAGAGCATCAACTTCGAGCCATGAATATTCAGTTTCGCTGTTGAAGTTGTTGCATGGCCGGCAAGCCCCCACGATTTTTTCCTCTTCGGCTTGTCATAGTGTATCCACTTTTCATCGCCGGCCAGGATTCGATGCAAAAAACTCTTTCTGTTTTGGCGTTGGAGGCTTCAACTCGTACGGCACCCAATGTCCCAGTTTCCGAATCATTCCTTAGCTTCTTAGGTGATGAGAACCGGCTTGCTGAGTGACGCCCAATAAATTTGCAAGTTCCTCTTGCGTTCAACAACCATCTTCATCCAGTAAAGTCTCTAATACTGTATCCTTGAACTTTTTCACGGGTCCGGGACGATCCTTGTCTTCGTCACGTCATATTCGCCATTTTTAAACTTTTGAAACCATTTCCGACATGTTCTTTCACTTCCCGCAAATGACCCTTGTTCGCCGCAAATTTTGACATTTCCACGCACGAACAAAACAAAGCACAGTAAAAATAGACATGCGAGATTCTGTGGAGTTGTTGACCAATGCCGCAGCTGGCAATGCATCGATTCTTTTCGTACTTATCGACCGATTTGCAATGCTGGCGCCACCTATGGGAAAACGGCGGTTTCCGATTTGTACACCCAATATTTGCTGATGATTTTCTTGTCTTTAATGTTGCATTACTTAGTCAGATCTTCTTGGAAGATAAAATTAGCTGATTCTTACTGAAAAGCTCCTCCCTTCTTCACGAAGTTGAGAGAAACGTTAATTATATATATTAGAGAATAAAACTGAGGTGATAATCTTCGCCTAAATTTACTTAAGAAAAATTGTTTTGAACTGCGATCCCCCAACCACACCGTATGGCGTAAAATCCTCATTCATATTGGTCAAATTGTTAGTCTAGCATTTGTGCCTTCATTCAAGTTACTCAAGTCATCATTCGGGTATTCTTGCCCTTATGCATTTATACCCGCGAAAGTGTCATTCTCTTTAGAGCTTTTGGCTTTCCCTCTACAAAATTTTGACGTTTGCGGTTTGCCCGATACCGATTTCTATACTGGATTAATAATCGAGTCGTGGATCTGATAATATCATAGGAAATTATAAAAACTAATCGAAATCCTCTATATTGAAAAATTTTGTGTATAATTTTCTACTCGAATTATCTGTAGTATCTTTAGTATATATGCATGTATGTTACGTGCATACATTAGAAGTGACTTATATTTTTTGAAAATTTTTTAGAGTAAATGTAAAAGTAAATGTTTCAATCTAGGATTCCAGCTGTCTCATTCTTCTTTCGTTCAAAGACTTTGTTTTTTTAATGTTTTTTATGTGCATCCCCAATATAGGGCAGCTGTCTAGCATTGTGAGGGTTGTGCCTTTAAATAAATGTACCGTAAAATTTCTTAGGTTTTTTCAAGATTTCGTTAAACCCTACATATGTGTAGATGGTGTCAATATCACACATGTTATGACTAATCTGTGGTTTCTGGGGTGTTTTTTTTTCACAAGTGTGGCGGTACTAAGTGAATAATTTGAATTTTTGTCCTTTACCAATCCAAGTTCCGGTATGTTGCACGCTGGTAAGCAACAGGAAATACGCATTGAAAACTTCAATGTCAATCATATACTTACTGCTACGGATAGTGTCCGTAACCAGTGTTAACTAGGGATAAAAATGCGTTAGGCGTAATTTAAAATTCTTGCGGCATCGTTTCGGCCCCTGACGCCAACAGCAACTAAAGGCATTGAGAGAGAGAAAACAGAGATAGACAAAAATCGTGGTATGACCGACCAACTTATAAAGAGAGACTGGCGACAACAAATCATGACAACCAGCGATGTACAAAAGGCCGACGACAGCGCTAACAATAACAACTAGTTCAGAGGCGGAGGCAGAAATAAAAAATTCAAAGGGGTTTCGAAACATCATTTACAATGTTTATAACTATTATAATCGAATTATTATCATACAAATTATCATGCAACAAAGTTTAGAATTTGAATTGAGACCCCTCTTGTAGCCTGTCTCTGACCAAGTCGCTGCCAATGGCGACAACCAACCAAAGTCGCGGCTTGCATTGCAACATATCATCAAATGCAACACGCGGACGACCTGATGATAATGAAGATGGGCGACAATGCCATTGGAGGGGGGCAAGAGACCCAGACAGATCCAGACAATGTTAGAAAGGTATGCCCGCAACGACAACAATCAGAAGGCAAAAAGTGCGATCAATTGCAATGTGCACCGAATTTCAATTGAGGGGAAGACCTCAGCAACAAACCAAAGAAGCAGTCTCGGTAATGGATGGCATCAAGCGCATGTGCAGCGATCCAGTATATATATATAGTATATATATGTGCTAGAAATACAGTTGCTATTGACGACAAAATAGCAACAACTGCTATATAGAAGAAGAAGAAGAAGCAGTAGAAGAATCAAATGCCCGGTAGGCACTCAGTCAAGTCTATGAAAGGAACTGGGTTATGACCTCGAATGCGTGTCGTTGAAGCTATGCCACAACAACTACACGATTAATAGGTTTAGAGAGTATACGAACTTGAATAGTTAAAAATTTGTACAACTCATTTATAAAAAGTAGATATTGCAGAATTGAGCCGCATATTTTGGACAGAGTCTTGGAGAAGCCAAGAAGTAGCGTAATCTCGACTTACTGTTTGGCTTAAGATTAAATTTTTTATTTATAAGCGTAAGTTGTTAATTTAGAAACCAAAAATATGTCAAGCTTGATTACTAGATTTGTGCAATGTATGTAACGGACAGACGGAGGCGTGGCAGATCCCTAGTCCTTTATACCAAAATGCTTATCATAACCTCGGCTATGTCCGTCTAGAGATACGCAACGTGACGCTTATTTTCCTTAAAAGTTGAAGTTTGTTGAACCGTGTCCATATCTTCCCCCGTTTCCCCGCAGTAGATTTTCAGAGTTTTTACTCAAACCGTTTAATATTTTGATCTAAAATTAGGCAGATGAATCATGAACCATGCATCGGAATGTCAAAAATGAGCAAAATTGAACAAAATTTATAGCCATAAATGTACAAATTTCACCACAAATGACTCTATGTAATTATCCAATTATGGTAATAAGCGACCTGGAATCACAATTTTAGGTAAGCTGATTCATGGCTCTATTGAACAAAGCCACATCCAAATTTTATCAATGCGGACCACCCACCCCGCAATAGATTTGTCGTGTTTTCTCCTACATCACGACATATCAACTTGATATTCACCCCATATACTTAGAATTGATTTTTTGACGCAACTCTCAGTTCTCATAAAAAAAGTACGAATTTGCACAACTTCAAGGTATGAATATAGTTTTTTCCCAAAAAATAATCTTTCAATTGGAAATTTCTTAGAAGGAATGTACAGGAAAACACTTTTTTCGAAAAAATAATTATAGCCTTCACCGCCTCGAAGCTATCCTGGGGTAAAGGGGCTAGATATAGACGGGAATCGAAAAAAACTTTTAGGAAAACCATTTTTTTTTCGTATAATTTGGTGTGTTCAGCCTTTATGATAATTGAGATCCAAGTTTTTAAACAAATGGATGGGTGAATAAGAGTATTTTGGTAAAAAACTTGTGATGTTTAGTCTTTTGGTTTTATGTTAATAAAATTTACGCAGATCGCGGATTGCAATTGAAAATTATACTTGTATTGATGACAAGGAAACCTTTAATATAGAGTGAACTGAACAGATCTGTAAGATAGAACAGAAAATAGGTTCAGCCTTAGCTTAAAAACAATATTCTTGAATAGAACATCATTCTGTATCTTGAACAACATATTCAGCGATCGGCGGTGACTATAGTAGGCCGTTAGTAAAATCTTATATGGAATTAGGCCATTATTCAACCAGGTTGAGTTGCTGGCGATGCCCAATTAATCTGATGGACGCCGATTATTATTTCCATAAATTCAAGACGTTTTGATAGTTCCATGCGATTGTACTATCTGATCATCATTTTTTATAAAAACTTAGGCCCACAAAAAAGCGGCGTGTTCTTAAGATAGGACTTCAAATCCGAATTCGGGTTAAAAAAAAAAAAATGTTAATTATACTCGTTTAGTACGATAATAATATTTGGTTCCTAAAGTTATTATGTAGCCAGGGGGCCAGACTATGTCTTCTATATGTTTTTGGCTGTTGCTAAATGCCCATCCGAGCAGAAAAAACCCTGAACACACCAGGGTTTTGGCATAACATCAAAAATTTCAGCAATTATGTACAATATATTATCTTATACCCTAACGTGGAGGTGGACATTGGCCTCTGTATTCAATAACAAGTTTATGTTGTATCTAAGTACTGCTCTGCAAGCCGTGGAATCCGTTGAGCACGATACTGATCTGATAGTCCTTTCTCTGAAAAAACTAATCTACGTTAATTGTAACTTGGGTACGACGAGATTTGTAGCTTACCAAGAAGTCAAACCCTTTTACTAGCAGCGCTTCGCATTCCGCAAGTATAGATGACTGCATTTTTCACTGAGTTTACAGAAACTACATTTCCAGAGTTGGTGACGTCACGGTAACAAAGAAAATCCACACCAGCAAGCCGTTGAAGCAGCATTTCACTTTTTTTTTAAGAAACCGATGAGTTGCATGGACTTACTACTCCTAGAGTGTATAAGAATCAATAACACATCGGTATGTCTAATTTTCATTTGACATTTTTTTTTCTACAACTTGGGTGCTCTCTTGTCTCTTTTTTTTTCTACTCGGTGTGATAATCAAAACCCAAAGTGTGCGGTTAGTTTCTTTAATTTTGGTGCGTATTGAATTTTTCTAATATTTTTACTGAAAATTGACAACTTCTACAATGCTAGGACAAAAATATTGGAAAAACACAAAAAATTATTAAAGAAAATAGAAATTCAAGCGGAAAATTTGGCTACAGCAATTTATTCAAATAAAACCTTTCGACCGTTTACATCCACCCAAGAAAATTATCAGTACAACATGTCAAAAAGTCCAGCCAACTACAGCTACCGAAACTACCATAGTGGCTCATCGGAGCAGTCGGAGCGTAGGTACTCCACCGCAACGCCGTCCAGAAAATTCCAAAAAGAAGAAGATTCTACACGCTGGAAAAGGCCAGGACCTATGAACCGTGATGATTGGGTAAAATTCTACAAATGGGCCATGGTGAATGCTGTGCCAACACAATTAAAAAGTTCAAGCAGCAATAATTCAAATAACCTACGAAATTCGAAACCCGTTAGGATTTCCACGGAAAGCCTGAGTAAATTGAGTGAACCACGTTGGGTGCGCGATAAATACGATTCGCCCAATCGTTTAAGCTTTCCATATCGACCGCAATTGAATTCACAAAAATCTTATCGTAATCCAGAGCGTGGTCGACCGACGCCCAAACCAATTGTGCCGAGTTGCTTTCAACATGATGACATAAAATACGAATATTGGTCCAAGGTGCGTTTTCCCGTCTCTCTAAATGCGCAATATGCTGTGCCCTCTCGTAAAATAGAAAAGCTCGCTGAACCACGTCAATATCCACGAAAATCTCATTGTCCTTTGCCACCAACTGCTGATGACCTGATGCCAAAACGACAGAAAATGTCTCCAAGCCAGTGGCGTGCACATTTGCTACGTCTAGAATTTCTAGCCAGACCGACCCCACGTCTTCTGGCTGGTATCTAATCTGGTTGACTGTTAGGATCCGCTGCAGAGCAATAATTTTGAACAAACCCATTCGATTGTTCAAGGCAATAGCTTTGTTGAGGATTCCTGAGTCTGACTGTGAAAACTGTGTTTCCAAATTTGAACTTAAAAATTATTTTTTTTTAAATTAAATGCAGACGGACATAATAAACAAAGCATATAACTTTCAATGTAAGACTTTTATGATATGATCTATACTGTTTGGGTAACGTTATTATCCCGATCTAAATTGTAGCCAAGCTCTTTTGGTTAACTGGCCACCCTGGCATATCTGGTAACATGCCACTGTAGAGATCAGACCCAGGGCAAAACAAGAATGTCATACAGCGTTCGGTCATCACCAATGGCCATAAGTACGCCTTTTCCCCACCGAGAACTCTTTTGTAGCTGCTATCCGAAAACTTTTCTTTTAAATCAAAACATCAAGCAACCTTTCTAACCTAACCCAACTCTCTTTAACTAAGCAGCCGGTTGTACCCAAAAAATTTTACCTTCTACTGCTTTGTCACTTCAAATTTATTCAGATACTTTTAAACTATTGTTATGTAAACATCACAACACAAAATTGTTTCTACATTAATAATAAAAAATTCGCAAAATTTAGTAGAGCACAAAATTTGTCGTAATCTTTTTAAATATAAAAGGAAAGTCACAACATGAGCATTCTTGCAAATCCCCAACCCGTTCTGCCGGAAGATGAAGAAAAGCCTCCCCCCTCTTGGATGGAATGGGTGGAGCGCAATGCAAAGCCAATTAAACGCAAGCTACCTCCCAAGGTGGAAGTAGAGCTGACGCCCTGGCAAAAGAAAGGTCCCATGAAGAAAAAGGACTGGAAGCGCTTCTTTGCATGGGCGGCAAAGAATGCTGAGCCAAAAGAGCCACCGGAAGTGGAAGTCCCTGCAATACCATGCGATGAACCTTATCTACCTTGCGCAAAGCCACCGCGCGTGATGGATTGGCTGGATCTCAAGGAGAACTCGGAAAAACTTGCTGTACCACTAGAAAGAAAAACACGCAAGAAGTATGTTTCTCCCGATCCAAACATCACCTTCATGCCGGCTATTGTGTATGGTCAAACGTCCGATCTAGAAAAGGGTCGTCCATTTGTGGTGCCTAGAGTTCCGAAATGTTTTGCAAATGATGATATAAAGGGTGAATTTTGGTACAACTATCGCTTTCCCCTAAGTAAAAGTGCTTTGACAGCTCGCGCATCTCCGCGCATAATCAGTTTATCCAAACCAAGAGTAATGCCACCATTTCCACATTGTCCCATACCGGAGCCACCCCCGGACCCTGACGATGAGGAGCCACCAAAGCGTAAGAAGTTTACACGACGTGGCTGGCGTTTACATCAAGTACGTTTGGTATTCCTATCTAAGCCGGTCACCCGACCAGAATACAATTATTATTACTTGTAAAAAGATTACGTCCAGTAGAGGTATATGCATGTTTGACGTCATCTTGTTTAGTAATTAAAATTAAATGCAATGCCCGAAGCGTAACTTACTATGATACTTAGACAACAAGGGGAGGTTGAAAAGTAAATGGCCTTATTAGGAAACTGTCATAGCGGATTTCTCTGTGTAGTTTTGGCAACTGGTTGAGAACTTATTTTACGTCTTCAACGTACCAACCTTGTGCTCCGACACAAAGCTAATAAAGCTAGTCCTACTGCTCGTGCGCTTTCTGGAACTCTTTCCAGGATCGTCATTACCTTGTACGGAGCTGTATCGTTTTTTTTTTCTTTTTTTTTTGTTCGAGGTCTCGCTTGAGATGGACGGAGCTTTGCTTTTTTTTCATTACTCAGTATACTTGGTAAAATCTTGGCTGCGGCTATCGTATAGCGAAATCTCAAGCACTCGACCTTTTCGGAACAACACCCGTTTGTCCAGGCGGCCGAATAAAACTCTAATCTCTTCCGAAGGTTTCACTGGTAGGCCCAGCAAGACCACCCGCCCTCCACCGATTTGTTCGCGCTATAGAAATTCACTCCTACAATCAGTTTGAATGAGGAACTCCAGGCTAGCAATAAAAAGTTCACGATTCCAAAAAAATTACGGTCATGGATGATAGACGACTGATGTTCTGCCGCATACGAAACGAGTTCAGAATGCATTGCACCAATATTTGGATATGGGTGGATATGGTCTGTAGGATTTCTTCGCGATTTAGGTTGACAATACTACAGGGTCCGGCACTCGAAGTGTAACCAAATTCAGACCGCTCGCGCAGCTGACGCACGGGCATCAGCTGTCTGTAAGTTAGCTAAATGACAGTTTAGAGTATTGTTTACAAGCGCACGAAAGCATTTTGCCGTGAGTAAACGCGAAAAAAAATCAGTAATGGATTTCAAACGTAATAGTGTAGTTGCATTATATTTAACTGGAAACTCACAACCAGCGATTGTTCGTGAGCTCGAACACCTTAAAGTAAATAAAGTTTTCGTTTATCGCACCATAACTCGTTACAATGATACTGGTAGCATCGCAAAACGTCATGGAGGTGGTCATCAAAAGACTGCAACGTCACGTGAGATGGTTCAAAAAGTGAAGAAGCGACTTGAGTGAAATCCCCGACGAAGTGCCAATCAAATGGCGAAAGAACTGAAAATATCTGACCGTAGCATCCGTCGCATACTGAAAAATGATCTCAAGGTCAAGCCTTACAAGATCCAAAAGGCACATGATCTCACACCGAAGCAGCAACAAGTCAGACTTGAGAGAGCGAAGGAGTTGCTTCGCTTGGCCGAAAGCGGTCAATTGCCGAACATTGTGTTTTCTGACGAGAAAATTTTTACAATTGAGCAATTCGTAAACTCTCAAAACGATAGGGTTTACTTGAGGGACCGTTCATACGAGAATTTGAGTCATCGATTGGCCACCAGGAGGCAGCACCCGCCACAGATAATGGTTTGGGCCGCTGTAACCGCAGATGGGCGCTCTCCAATCGTTTTCATCGAGCCTGGCGTCAAGGTTAATGCGCAATATTATCGGGAAAGTATTCTGGAGGTTGCTTTGAAGCCGTGGGCAGACAAACATTTCGGTGGCAGACCATGGACGTTTCAACAGGACTCGGCACCGTCTCACAAAGCTCGAGTGAACCAAGAATGGCTGAAAAACAACGTTCCGAACTTCATAACGTCCACACAATGGCTCTCGAATTCACTAGACCCGAATCCGATGGATTATTCTCTTTGGGCCATTTTGGAGAGCAAGGTCCGAACTAAAAAATACAACAGTCTCGAGGCGCTGAAAAAAGCCATTGTCCACGAGTGGGCCAAAATACCTGCAAGTCACATTCGGGCAGCTTGCGATTCATTTTTGGACCGTCTCAAGGCCATAGTGAAGGCAAAAGGTGGCCATATTGAGCGAAAGTAAATTGTTTCTAAATTTCGTATTATTTTTACACATTTTGTACCTTGAATTGAGTAAAGGTAATTTTCCAAAATGAATTTATGGCCTTTTTAATTGGTTACACTTCGAGTGCCGGACCCTGTAATATAAAATAATATACGGGTATACATGGTGCTGTTTAAGCGTAATAAGTTGGAATTTTCATAACTTCTGAAGCGTAGTGAGTCCTTTCCATACATTGCAGCCTGCCCTCGTATGCTTTGCAGCAATTTCCATTACGAATGGCCAAACAATGGTCTTACGCTTAAGAATCGCAACAAATCCGCTAAAAAATTAAGAATTTCACACAGATAAAAATCACCATAAATTTTTCTTACTCTCTGTCTTTTGGCGAATTACACACACGAAACGGTAGCCAAGTTGGCTGGCAATCGTAATCTAAGCGCCCAAATCTGCGGCACCAATCTGCTGTAGAGGAGGGGCACTTTTTCCAACCCAACCAACAGACAGACAACCCTGTATGCTACCAAATACATTCAGTCATGGCTGCCACAGCCACAGTCAAAGGTGAAGAAGCAGTCAAGAAATGCTCGTAAGATGCATTTAAGTATCTACCATGTTTCGCTTGGCTGCTTATCAAGCGTAACAAACATGCGTCACATTGACTTTGCCTGGCCCACGTCTGGGTAGGATCAAGATCAAGGTTCAGTACGACAAAAAAAAAAAAAAAATGATCATCAGTCAAATCAATTAGATAATTGAATGAATGATTTGTAAAATCCGATTATACGGCCAGCAAAAGAAAATCTCTTACGTGTATTATGTGCATCTTTAAGATCTTAAAGCCTTGCGTATCTTTTGTGGCCTACAGTATTAAGTACAATGCAGCAAATTTTTGTAAATCGGGAGTTATGCGCTGCCTTTCGTGCTAATGGGCCATAAGTATAAATAAGGTAGCATAAACTTTGCAAAAAATAAAGCTTGCAACAATTCGTTATTGCCAATAACAAACAAAAGCGAAAATAATATTTATTAGACATAATCATAAGAACAGAAGCAACATAAAAATATCATTGAAATAGTTTTGGTATTAAATAAAAAATGTGCTAATTTTTTCTTTTGTACTATAGAACTTTGGTCTCTGTGCTATTTACTACACTTACTAAAGATACTTCCTATGATGAAAGATGCTCCCATCTCTAATAAATTCATGCCCCACAGAAACTACATTTCAACCCCTTTGCAACTACGCTTCTGTCTGCACTTAATGTCCAATATGCGGTGTTGAACAATTTTGTATCTTGCTATATTATATTCACGATATTCACAAAAATGCGTATATCTCACGAACCAATACACACAAATACATCGCAATAGGCTTTAAACCTCCGTATTGACAACCTCTAATACATGCAAAAATCAGATTTGAAATTAATCGACGCGTTTATGAGAACACTCATAACACTTAAAACATAAGTTTCTTTTATATTATACTTTATTAAAAACCTTTTTTTCCCTTTATATTAAATTGCAATTGAACTATTTAGCATTTTTTCGTTTTTCAATTGTTTAAATTTAAAAATTTGGTTTTCTCAAATTGCCAGTGCGCTTTTGGTATGTTTGTGCCAATTTCTTTTTAGTCTAAGACCAGATAAAAACTTTCCTAAAAAAATGACTTTTTCAATAAAATTAATTTATATCATTTAGTTAATAGATCGCAGATTATTTTTACTATTTCTCATTCTTGATTTACGAAGAAATTTTTTTAAAGTTATAGATATACGAAATGGGATCGGGACGGAATATTTTGTAGCATGCTCGAAAAAGTTTTTCAAATAAAAATTCCTATTTATCCTGACGGATGGAGAGCTGGAAGCGTATACTAGACAGGAATTACGTAAAGTCTACACAATTAGCTAAAAATAATCCACAGCGTAGAGAAGAGTTGGCTATTGAATTTACTGTAATGAACAGGCTCATAAGGAAACAAATCAAAAAAGACAAGAAAGCTTACTATAACGATCTGGCGAAGAATGCGCAGATAGCGTCAATAAAGGGGATATGAGAAATCTCCATAGTCTTGAAAAAACTATTGGAGGTAGGATACACTTTGCAACGACTTGCCCTATAGAAGACGAAAGTGGCAACATGGTTACTGCTCAGAATGAAGTTTGAAGTTTGGAAGAGATACTTCGAAGCAACACTAAATTCCTACAATAGCGCCAATGAGAATCTCCCAATCCGAAGGAGACATAATGTAAACAGGCAAATAAAAACTAGCCCTCCCACACCAGAGGCAATTGAGAGTGCAATTAACACCTTGAAAAAAGGCACAGTTCCGGAAGCAGATAAAATCGCCTTTGAATGCTTCCAAGCGAATACTCACATAATGGCACAAAAGTTAACTCCGATCTTTCTGGCACAGCTAAGGACCAAAAGGTCTAGTTAGGCTGCACTCTGTTGGGGCCGGCCAGTGTAACCTAACCTAACCTAACTCCTATTTTGGAAGCTGTTTGGAACTCTGAAAGTGTACCTAAATCATGGAAGGAATCGGTAATTATCAAGATTCCGAAGAAGGGAAACCGACAAATATGCTCTAACTGGAGGGATATCTCTCTCCTGCCAACCATCATAAAAATCCTTAACCAGATCATACTAAGCCGCATTAGCGAGCCACTCAACAACGTTCTACGTAAAAATCTAGCTGGCTTTCGGCCTTAAAAATCTTGTATAGATCTTATTAACACTGTACGTACTATCGTCGAGCAATCCGAGGAATTCAACTCTACGTTATATTTAGTTTTCATAGATTTTTTGAAAGCGTTTGACACCTTTGATAGGGAAGCAACTTGGTAGCACTTCGAGCTAGAGGGACTCCAGATAAAATTATCAATATCATAAAAGCATCGTATACTAAGTCCTCAAGCCGAGTTATGCACGGCGGACAACTAAGCGATCCTTTTGAATACAATAGCGATGTGAAACAAGGATGCACAGGATGCTTGATTTGGTATTAGAAGCAGCTGAATTAAATAGTTTTGGAATCAACTGGAAATTTAACCGTAAACCAGGAGATCTAGAATATGCGGATGATGTTCTACTATTTTTTTCCCCTTTATTCGGACCTTCAAAACCAGTTAGATAGACTCATCATAGAAGCCTTAAAAATTGGTTTTAAAATCAACTGCGCAAAAACGAAAAGTTTGCGGGTAAACACCACTAATAAAAGCGCCCTTAGTATCGACAACTTGCATTTTGAAATTCGCGATATCGCATGCAGTTCTGGAATGGGACTCACAAGGCAATCGATCCAAAAGCAAACCTAAAATGACCAGGCGCAGGACGCTCAACCGTGAGACCCGGAAATCAATCATCGAGCTTCGAGCAATGGCGGAGATCATTGGAAATCCTATGTTAATAACTTATGTGATTAACTACGTTTGTAATTTGTTTAAATTATGAATATGTCCTTAATAATAATAATTTATCCTCTCGATTTTCCAGAATTTGTGTCTGGATGCATCTTTCACATAGAAAGATTTTTAGATTAGTAGCCCGACTTTACATATTCGCAATCCTAGAATTAATGCTCGTTTAAAAATTTTTAAAAATGACGAAATCCTTTAATTTCTTATTCTTAAAAAAATTAAAAAGTTTTCGTTTTTTTTAAATATGGTACGAAGTTGGTTTGATTCTTACCTACACTATATAAAGATGAAATTAACAGTAGAAAACATTTTTCTGTATCCTAAAAATAAAAATGAAAATATGGGAGTATTCTATAGTCAGGATAGCATGAACCAAATGATCAATTGTTTTAGGTAAAAGTTATAATACTAATATATAGCAAATCACTAATATTATTGCTTAAAGAGTATCCAAACCATAGCATAAAATTATGCTACTCCTTGGATTTTCGGGCCTACTTATGTGCCAAATAAGTGAAAGACCTTTGGGTTCCCCAAAAGCCCACCCTAACAACTTCGTTACTTTATCATTTTCATTGCATTTGCTTTTGCCTTTTTCCTTTTATGCTTTTGCATTTCGATGATGACAGGCAAAATATGTTAAAAAGCGAAACTTTTGCCATATTCTTTTGTTTGTATGTTTATTGTTGTTGCTTTTGTTGCTACTTCTGCTGCAATGCCGCCAAATATGACCGAAATACATAAAAAACGAAGCACAACAAATTGCCAAAAATGTTGAATATTTGTAACTGTGTGTGTGTGCGATAAAGGATTGACTTCAATTGAATATTATTGATAAAACTTATGGCAAGAGCAAGAAATATTCAATAAAATGGAGCAACGTTTGTGCTTTCATTTTGAAACTAAACGTAACTGTAACTGCAATCGAAAAAAAAAAGGTTTCGCTTTAGAAGTCTCATTAAAAATTGCGCAAAACAAGTCGTTGACAATTCCTCAAAGACCTGCCACAATTCTCGTTGCAGTTGTAGTTAGTTATTTATGTTTGCGCTGGGCTTACATGATCATCTCTGAGCTCTGACTTGGCTAACTGATGACTCTGTCGATCATGATGCTTTGAAGACGTTTGTGAAGATGATGATTATACTAGAGATGATGATGTAGCCGATGACGCAGCAACTGCAGATGATGATGTTGTAGCTAAAGATGATGATCTTTTTGGTAACAATAATGTTGATACCGTTGATGCTTTTGAAGATGATGTGCTTGCTGATGAAGATGACGTGTGTGATGATGAAGTTGACAACTATAATACAGATGATGATGTCTAGCTGGCTGCACTTGTGTTGCATACCAAAATAGCTAGCGCCAGGCAATGTCACCAATGGCAACAAACAACAAAATTGTTGTCATTGCCGTCAGTCGGTCGTCGCCATGTTGTTAGTTACTGGCTTTGATTTTTTTTTCCTCTTCTTTTTTTGTTCGATAGAATCATCTGGTTGACTTTGTTTTATTTATGCAATTTACAGTTACGAGCTAGGCTATGTAAGCCTCTAAGGGAACATAACAAGAACAAATCAACTTTAGAAGGTTGCTTCATAGTCGAAATAAACTATATCACAGACATTCCCATTGCAAGTGCAATTTTGATGACTTGTCCGTAAGACTTCTGAGTTGGCTTTTGTTTTCAGAACCCTGCACGATAGTTGAATTTTTTGTCTATTTCGCTTGTTAGATGTTTTGTATTTTGTTGTTCTTATGGCTTTGTTTGTTAGAAATTGTAACATGTTAAAACAAATATGGTCATGACACACTTTTTATGAAGAATTGATGCATACATTAGGTAAGGTTTTGGGTGAAAAGTGACGAGTAATGAGCGTTTTGAACAGGCGAAGGACAAAGTCGTACTTCTGAGCTGAATTGTAAGGATTATATTTTGGATGAACCAATTGTATATTTTTATTCATGTTGCCTGTGTCGAGCTAACTTTTTCCCGCTGCATACCAGGGTATGATAATATGAGGTTTTACAAAAGTTTAAATAACACAAAAGGTTTTGGATATCAATGAAATTCTTTATTCCTGTGAAAGTACATTCGATGCCATTATGTATGGAACTCGATTTCTTTTGCATGGCCACCACGGGCACGCTTGCAGAAGTCCAGACGCTGAACCCAATTTTCTACGGTTTTCAAGCATAAATCTACCGATACACCTGCAATTTCACATTCGATATTCATACGAAGTTCATCAATCGTCGCTGGCTTGTTGGCATAGACCATAGACTTGACGTAGCCCCACAGGAAATAGTCCAACGGCGTCAAATCGCACGGAAGAAGTACGGCCCAATGACACCGCCGGCTCATAAGCCGCACCAAACCGTAATTTATTCGGGATGCAATGGTGACGTGTGGATTGTTGCCTGACCAATAACGCATATTTTGCTTATTGACGAAGCCACTCAGCCAGAAATGAGCCTTATCGCTGAAGATGATTTTTCAATGAAAATCCGGATAATTTTCAAGTTGTTGCTCAGCTTCTGGTGGTCAAGCGGCTTCAGTTCTTGCGTCAATTTGATCTTGTAAGGATGTAGGCCAAGATCTTTTCGCAAAATTCGCCACAACGACGTCACAGATATGCGCAACGCTTGAGAACGACGTGTGAGAGACTGATTTAGGTCTTCCTCAATTAATGCGCTAGCGGCAGAAATATTCTCGACACTATGGGCACTTTTTTGTCTCACTGGCACGGGAACATTTTGTACTGTGCCTGTGGATCCAAATTGTTCCACTAGATGCTCAATTGTTGATCTGGCAAGACAATTATGACGACCATAAATTGGACGTAGCGCTCTTAAAGTTAAGGCCACTGACTCCGAATTTCGGTAGTAAATTTTAATAATTTCGACTCGTATCGTATAAATTTCCATGATGAAATGGCAAAAAAAATATGGCGTCGTTTGCTGTCCCTATTGGTCTACTTTTGTGGCGTCCCTATTGAAAAACTCGTTATATATAATATACTATACTATATATAGGGTGGTCCATCTAGTGTTTGGAATTTGAACTACCGATTATTTGACTTTTAAGACGTGAAATAACATTCATATATTGGTAACTATTTAGTAAAAACATTGACATTTACGAAATGGGACGCTATACGCTTGGATAAAGTTGAGAAATAATAAAAACTTATTTCCAAAGTGGTGAGTCTTGAGTTTGGCCGAAGATGGCGAATTTTATCGAAAAGTCATCTTTTCGGAGGAAGCTCATTTCCACCTCGGTGGTTATGTTAATAAGCAAAATTGTCGCATCTGGGGCAAGCGTGAGAAGCCAATGCACCTACAACGAGTGACTGTTTGGTGCGGAATTTGGTCTGGTCGGCCCATTTTTCTTCGAAAGTGAAGAAGGAGCCGCCGAAACCATCAATGGCGTGGGCTACCGCGCAATATTGACCGACTGGTTCTTGAAGCTTTGGACGAAATATGGATTCAACAAGACGACGCCCCGTGCCACACAGCGAACGCCGCAATCGATCTTCTGCGCACAATCTTCAGAAATCGCATAATCAGCTGAAATGGCGTTGTGAATTGGACTATTAATCTTTGGGATGCGGTGAAAGATGTATGCTATGCCAACAATCCGCAAACAAAAGATGTGCTGAAGGACGAGATTGGAGCCGCTATTGTCAGGATAAGGCCCGAAACAATCGAAAATGTGCTCAAAAATTGGACTGATCGAGTGGCATGCTGCCAAGCCAGCCGTGTTGGTCATTTGACCAAAATTTTGTTTCATAAATAAATGTCATGAACCAACCTTTTAAATAAAACTTTGAACATTGACAAATATTCAGCCGTTTTGTTTTTATTGCAAAATTAAATTAAAAATTAAATTCAAATAGGAGTTCCAGGAGATCGCAAATATCTACGGTACAGGTATGACCCCGAAATTCCTTTTTCTTTCGAATATTTTGTTGTTTCCTGTATTTTTATTTTTATACTGATAATGGCATATTTTTTTTACTTATATTAATAGACATGCTTGAAATAGAAATTTCGTGGGTTGTTATTTTATTAATTTACCGGAAAACTTTTTTCACTATACTTCGATTCTTTATTACTATTTTATTATTACCTTTTTGCTTGTAAGAATGAACGTCGCTTTTCTGAATGCGACGTAAGATTTGTTCACTTTTACTTTGTAACAGTTTGGTTTACTAAGTGAATTTTGGAGACATAAGCATTACCAAATTTATTAACTAAGGTCTTCAAATACATCAGCAATAAGAATTTTTACTTTAAAATTTACCGCACAAGGACATTGTAAGAACCCACACCTTGGCATGTGCCATTCTTATCAAACATAAGGCGTTCTAACTGCCTAACACATCACCACCAACGCATCCTAGACTATTCTTGACCTTGCACATAATTACACGCGTTGATGTACAATTTTATGGCATTTTTTTTAGAGCATCCCCAAACCAGAAACAACACCAAATTAGAAAAATATGCCCTAAAAATGCAGAAATGCCAACAAAATTGTTACAATTTCCAGCAATAAGTCGTTGAGTTTTTTAGGGGTTTTCGGACTTTACTATATTTGTTTTTGTTTTTTTGGGCGGCATTTGCTGTGGCCAGCTGTTATACCGAACCACAAAATGATGTGCCTAATTAATCAATAAACCTAACCTATAATTCTTTTAACATTTGCAGACTTCCTCAATGACTTTAGCGGCATTTCTCCTATCAGACGTCGCCATCATCCGCGTGGCACAAAACGCGGTCGACCACGTGGCAGCACTCGCCGCGGCGGTGGACATGGTTCAATGCAACGTGTGCTGACGCCAACATCGACAGGAACTTCACCATTGCCGCCACAGGAAGCGGCCAGCGCTGAGGCGGCCAGCCCTGCCTTGCCTCTTAACGAAGACGGTAAGAACGTTTTAATATTATATATCGTATTTGGTATTTTTTTTGGCTTGTGTCTTGAGTGTCACTTGTCACTAATCGCCGTCATAATCACGTTTATGACGGCGTCATTTAGTGTTGGTTTTCTTACATTTCCGGCACGCCCTCACAGCGCCACTTGGAACAATCAAATACTTGAGATATGCCTTGCCCCCTTCTTTTTATTTTTTATTTGTCCTGGTGGTTGCTACATTAGCTGCCCGCATTTCATTTTTTTTGGGGGTTCTTATAGTATTATGGAGTACGTGACAATTTTAGCGCATGCCTTTTTAGTATCGTCAGTTTTCCCCTTCAATTTTTGGAATTTTTGTTTTGCCCCCCTTTTAAGCGCTCAAGTCAAGCCAAATATTTGTTTAAAGATTTACATCTGGCTTGTTATCAAAGATTAAAGCAACCCCAGAATTGAAGTCATTTAACTGTATGGCATTTTGATAATTGCCTGCCTTAGTGGTATAATAATATCTCTAATAAAAAATGTCGGAGTATAAATGGCAGTTGAGGTGCCGTGGTGCCTTTCTTAAATAATATTCAATCTTGCTCAATCAAACTCAATTTTTTAAAAATGTAACTGAACTTTAGAAGGATATAGAGATTGGGTACACATATACATAAACAAATTAATTTAGAAGGACTGGTAACACAGGCGCTCAAAAAAATTTAAAAACTGGTCCTCCAGACCATACTTCGTGGCCATTTTCTATGATTTGGGGTAGCTGAAGCCGAAGCTGCCTTCCGTTGGTTTTGAAATTAACTAAAAAGTTCGAATACGCTAAAATTTGTGTTCTAAAGGTGAGGGCGAGGGTCGGTAAAACCGAAACTGCCTTTTGTTAGTTTTGAAATTAGCTAAAAATTCGAATAAGCTAAAAATTGGGTCATAAAGGTCTGAGCTTGGAAATCGATCGATGTTTGAACAAGTGGGATTCAAACATTATTTAAAATTGGCGTGATTTGGTCATATGACCTATTTACAACATTTTTTAGGTTGTATCGACATTATGTTATTAAGAAACTAATCGAGGCTTATCCGTAACACGATAATGGAGCTATTCCGGCTTACTAACAATCAATCACCTCTGCTGTGTACCGGGGCACTTCGGTGTATCTGGTAACTGGGGGAAAAGGGGCAGACAAGAGGGCCAGGAAATGATCAGTACAACCTCAAGACCTCATATCTTAAAATAAGTGAGATAGTCCGAACTCAGGCAGAACAACAATGGATCACTTCGCCCGGTTGCCACAATTCCCGAGTACTGTGTCAAAATTCTAACCCAAAGCGAATCTGATAACCTACGATCTCTCAAAAAAAATAACGTTGCTGAGAGGATGCATGTTCTCTGTCATGACTTCTTTCATAGTTTTGGGAATGAGGAGGAAATGAAAATTATGCCCTGAACTTCTAAGAAATCGCATTCACCTTCTGAGAAAAGTTCACACCTGACATACACTTCTTAAGAGCAGAATCCACCATCTGGAAAAGCTTTTTTTCGAAGATAGTAGTCTCTCAAATTTTCCCATAGCAAGTCTTGCCACTTTCATTAAATTCTTAGAATGACTTAGCAGGAAGAGAGATATAAAGGATAAGGAATGTCCACCAGCCTTGTCATTAAACCTTTCTATCTTATACGCCTTCTTTACGAAAATTCGCGATGCTCTATTTTTTAATGAAAATTTATAAAATTTTGTGCAAGATCAGCTGCAATCTCTCTTTGAGTCATACGAATAATATTTGTGCCTCCAAATTCGCTATCAGAATTACCCAAACAGATCTTTGTTTTATCGTAACCTCAAAAAAACAACATAAAACGAAGGAGGTATCTTTAAGGTTACTTAGAGAACCGACATGCTGGGTCTTTTTGATTTCGAATTTGAATTTTGGGAACCCAAAAAAATCGGGGTTTTTAAGGTTAGTGCAGAACCTTGACCCATTAGACTAACTGTGGATCGCATTCGGAGTCGGATTAATCGAAATATAATATATATCCCTCTATTATAAAAAAAAGTTTTTTTCTCATCTTTTTGAAAGTGTAGAACATGTTGTGTGAATAGCAGAAGATTTTTGTTTCTCATGATTTTTTCTCATGTTTTTATAAAATAAGGAATTTAGCGAAATAGGTAGAAAGAAGTTGAATTTGGCTGAAGAGTAAATAAAAGAGCGCAATCGAAAACAGATGTGTAGAGCATCAAAGAAGAGGTTTAGAAGAATAAAAAGTAATTAAATTTCAAGTGGGCCCCCCTGAGCCGCTTGCGGCGATGGAGGGTTGGGGGTTGGTGAGCAAAGCGAGCAGGGGTCGAAGCCCTAGTTTTAAAAAAAATATATGTATAGTCTCCAGATCACTTTTCACTTTTTTTTTGTGTGGCTATGGTATCGAAAATAACTTTCTTTACTTTTTTGATGGTTTCTTCTGCGATAAGATTCAAATACTCTAAGCGGATTTTATCATGTTATTCATGTTTATACCAAAGTTTAAAAGATAGGAAGATGGTAAATGATAATTACAAAAACCCAAAAATAAATTTCGCCTAGCCACAAAAGACCCTATTCAACTATTCGCATCGGCGTTAAGTACATGGTATGCCGAAGTCCGGAATAACCAAGTATAGATATTTTAAAACGGCCAACATTTCAACCCATTTGTTATGGAGTGAAATTTAGGCAAGAGACTCCCAGCTTGCCCTATTTCCTAAAGAACCCTACAAATTTTACATAACACCTAACTAATGTATCCTACATCCTAACTAATGAATCCTACTGCTTAGTATAGAAATCCAATCTAGGCCCATATTTTATAGAATATATTAAATAAATGTTTTTTACATACTGATAGCTAGCAAAACTCACAATTGCGTATTTAACCTTAATTTATGCATCTAATGCACATCGTATAGTCCGTGTCACGTAGTACTAAACGAACTAATAGGCCGGTCAAATTTTTGCCGACAATTATCAATATTTATCACTTATCGAATGATTTAACACAGCTGTCAAATGACAGATTATGCAAACATCTGCACAAATTTTTAAAGCTGCATCAATTCTCTTTTTTTTTTGAGAAAAATTTAAACATTTTTCGCTTAAATATTTCCGTATACATAATAAACACTACATAGCGCACATGTCAAATTTACACGACAAATGATAATTGCATAAATCGGCTTAAATGCTCAGACACAGTGTTGTCAAATGCTGCGGGTACTTGTACCAGGGGGTTACTGCAGGGGCACACTGGTGTGCCATGTCGTATGTTTATGAGCATAACACGTGACAGGAACAGGAGTACTATACCCCAAACACTTTGCCACACGCCTAAATGGAGACATAATCGCAATGACAAATACGCAACGTTGCATAAATGCCACTTAACCACGACGTGAATTTCGTTGTATTACGAGTACACTCCCCGACTATTACGGGGAGTTGCAACAATTAAAAACCACATTGTGACGCACAAATGTATGCAACATTGTTTGTGCCGTCCCCCACCAAAGTAAATCCTTGCAGCAGCGGCAACGTGTGGTTGCAAATAATGTCGGAATTAGCAACATTGTTGCGCTCGTGTTTGTTCGCTACTTTAACGACTTTAGCGTATGTGGCAACTCTAATTAACTTTCTCTATTACTCATTACAGATATGCCGCCAGTGCTGTTGGGTCCGCAGAGTGTGAGTCCTCCGTCTGCGGGCAAGCGTGGACCGGGCAGACCACGTTCCAAAACTGCTACGCCGGTTAGTCGTGGCACTCGTGGCGCACCACGTGCACGTCGTCCAATGGGTCCATTGTTGGTGCCGTTGGGATGCAGTGCGGATGATACACCACCCGGCAACAGTCCGGTCACAAGTCGTGCGACAAGTCCTAGCTCTCATGGTGAACGTGAACGTCTGCCCAATGCGGTGGATAACTAAATATAATACACAATACTCGTTTTACCTTCAACAATTCCAAAAAAATGAGACCAAGTTGTAGCGTACATCAATTAGTTAAGCTTAATTTTGAGAGTTCCGTAGTGTACCATCCAAAGGTAGTGCACGGTTCCACAAATATGTAAAGTTGAAGCGGCAAGAGTCTGACCAGACCATCATTATAAATGTTTTTGGGACAGCTGAATCTGATATAGGTTCAGGATCGTCGTGTTTTTTAAAAATTTAGTTAAAAACTTGAATCTTCAATTTTTAAACACAAAAATATTGTTAGCCTAAATTTATGCCTCTTAGCCTCTAAATAATTAGCTCCCTTCGGCACAAAATTCCGAAATAATATCTAACTTTTAAAATTTCTCAACATCATAACTTAGCACTTGAGTTCCGAAGTCTGGTGACGTCACACTAAACCTTCTTTCATCATAACTCGTAAACAATAAAAGTGGCCGTAGAAGGCTTTTATTCCCTTTTAGTGAACACACGATAAGTTCTTATACGAATAAAAAACGAAGTACAGTCACCACAAGTTTTGGTATGCTTATTCGTAAACCAATTAAATTGGTGAACTTTTTCTTAAACTTAGTTAATTTGCAATCTAGAAAATAAAGCTGTGCAAGAAATTTCCTACAGCATTAAATGAGGATGATAATGGGGGTCAAGAATTCTAAGGTATAAGAATTAATTGTGTTTAAGAATCTAAAGAATCGTGGTTTGAGGTTAAAAAAAGCATTAACGTGATGAGGTTGCCCGACCACCTAAAAAATTAGATGCGCTTGGTTTAATCAACGAAATCCTTTTTTTTTCATACTTTTATGTGGAGCCTTGTTAATTAACTTTTGTGGTACAGGTATATTTATAGATTTACGCAATCCGTCATTTATTGACAAACGCATTTTATTATTAGTTAAATTTTGTGAAAATATGATGTAACAATCGGTTGATAAATAAAGAATTTCAAACAACAATGTACTTCATTTAAAGCTTGAACGAAAAATACTAATTATTCGAAAATGGTATGACGTAAGGGATCTTAGGGTTTACTTGTCTAAAGGTCATGTTATTTTTTTAAATATTCAGAAAAAAGCATCAAAAGGTTCCGCAAGGTTAAATATTTGCCTTATGATAGCTGACATGTGCATGTATGCATAATGCCTAATGAAGCCTCTGCTGGTCACAGTACTACTATAAAAAAATAAATACATTATATAAAAGAACGAATTTTTTAAAGGTTTAACTTATTTTAAAAAATAAAGAGTTATTTAAATCGGTCCATATGTTTATGAGTTGTACAGATTTTTAAGACAAATTTATTTTTATTTTAAATGCATACTTCCCACCAACTAGAAAAAATAATAAAAGTAGAAAATAATAAAAAAATACAAATTAATTTATTATAAAAAAAAATCAGTACATTTAGAAATAAATTTTGTTTTATTGAACCAAAAGGTAAATTTTCAACAAAAAGAAAAAAATATATATTAAATTTCATTGATTTTTTTTTTTAAATTTCATATTTTTTGAAAGTTAACAAAGTCATACAAAAAGAAACATTTTTTTTTGCATAGGGAGATTTATACAAGATTTTACTGATTTGATAAAAATCTATGCGGTAAGTTTTAAGTTCATCTATTTTGTGGTGTGGGATAAACACAATCGGTTTTGAGAAGGGGTCTTGGTAATAAAATTGGGATGTGGATTTGTTCATTAGATGAATCGGATTACCAAAATAGGTGGTACTAGACCACTTGCTACCATAATTACGAACGGATGTATGCTCAGACAGACGGACATGGCTCAATCGCTATCCGAGGTAATGATAAGCAGTTTGCTATAAAGGATCTGAAGTCTGCCACGCCCCCTTCTGTCTATGGGCTTATCAAAACTATTAAAAAATATTTTGTTACAAAAAAATAACTAAACGATTAGAAATGTAATTTTGTAATCCATTTAAATTTTAAAAAATAAAATTTACATTGGTGGTTCTTAAAAATCGTTTGGATCATTTTTATACCCTGTACCGTATGGTACCAAGGGTATATTAAGTTTGTGCAAGCCGAAAATGTATGTAACATATAGAAGGAGACGTCGGAGACACCCCAAAGTTACCTAAAATATGATCAGGGTGAAAAGAGAAGTCGATATACCCATGTCCGTCTGTCCGTGTGAACGCCTAGATCTCAGAGATGGTAAGAGCTAGAGTTACCAAACTTTAGATCCCATATTATTCCATAGGAGGCAAGTTTATTTTATTTTTTTGATACCGGGGATAAATTATATAGCTCCCATGTTGGTGTTTGAGACGACCTCGACAAAAAAAAAGCGTTTTAGATGAATAATTCGTCTGTTTATGAAGATATCGTAACCAAATTTGGTATTCGAAATTTTTTATAGTTCCCAATCACTGTACCAAATTTGATTGAAATCGGTTGACTATATCATATAGCTCCCAAATAACTTTTTTAAAGAAAAATTGGCTATATTTCGTTTTTTAATAAAGATATCGTAACCAGATTTGGCGTTTGGAAATTTTTTAGACCACTTAAGCAATGTGCCAAATTTGAACAAAATCGTTTGACTATATCATATAGCTCCCATAGGTCCGATCTTCCAAAAAATCGATTTTTTAACAAAATTTGTTGTGTTTCGTTTGTTTGTTAAGATATTGGGACCAAATTTGGCATTCGTGAGTATTTTATAGTTCCTAAGCACTGTACTAAATTTAATCCAAATCGTTTGACTAGATCATATAGCTCCCATAGGACCAATCGGTCCAAAAACACGTTTTTTATACAAAATTCGATGTGTTTTGTTTGTTTGTAAAGATATTTGAAATAAATTTGGCATTCATATCTTTTTAAGGTATTTAAGCACTGTGTCAAATTTTATTGAAATCGGTTGACTATATCATAAGCTCCCATAGGAACGATCGGTCAAAAAAAAATTTTTGCTTAAAAATTCTTCTGTTTTTGGTTTTTTGTGGAGAAATCGGACTTTATTACAAGCTAGTGGTACAGGGTATCCTAAAGTCGTCCGCGCCCGACTTTACGCCCGCCATTTTTTTGTTAAATATTGGATATTTTTAAAAAATTCATTAAAAAAGCTTGCAAAAACTAACGAAATAATTTGATAAATATCTGCAAAAAGACAGAAAACTTAAATTAAAAAAAATTAGCAAGTTTCGAAATCAGAGGTCAAAATGTTTTTGAGATCGATCGAATTTGAATACAAGGTCAAATAAACCCCAGCATGTCAAGGTTCATAATATCAAAAAACGACATAAAAATATTTATATTTGGTTTCAGCTCGGATTGGTGGGATTCATACGCATCGACTTAAAAATATATGCAAAAAGTGGATACCCTGTACCACTAGCTTGCAACAAAATCCGGTATATTGCTTCAATCAAAGGCAATTGATTGACAAATTACGTTCCTTCATAAAAAACCAAAATCAGAAGAATTTGTATGCACCAATTTTTTTTGACCGATCTTTCCTACGGGAGCAATGTGATTTAGTTAACTGATATCTTCATAAACATATCGAATATTCCGAAATTGGTCCAAAATGGTTGTTTTTTGGAAGATCGACCCTATGGGAGCTATATGATATAGTCAACCAATTCTACTAAAAATATGGTACAGTTCTTGAAGTTCTAAAAAACTGTTGAATGGCAAATCTGTTTACGATATCTTTATTAAGAAACGAATTTTTTTGTTTTTAATGTATTTTTTCAATTGCAATCTGTCATATCAGCTTATTTTATAAATAAAAACATAAAAAAAATTACAAGTTTGAGTGTACCCATTGAGTCACAACCGAACTATTTGGTAAAGATTATTATACATTATTATACAAATCGATCTGAAAGGTCCAGAATATGAAATCTATTCAAACGTCTATCATTAATACTAAAGGGTTGTCCATATAGTGTTTGGAACTTGAACTATCATACTGTGAGAAATTAAAAAAAATAATTTGGCAAAAAAACCTTCCAAAAACTCAATTTGTTGATCTATTTCTTTGATGCGAATTTTGCGCAAAGATCTCGCCACGAATCCATATAAAATTCGATTGGTGCACCAGCTAAAGCCAGTGGTCTATCCGAACCATCTACGATTTGCAATTTGGGCGGAAGATCGTTTGGCCGATGATACCGAATTTTACCGAAAAATCATCTTTTCGGACGAGGCTCATTTTAACCTTGGTGATCAATAAGCAAAACTGTCTGCGGCGACAAAAACCCACACATTGTTGAGGAGAAGCCAACGCACCTAACAACTAGTGACTGTTTGGTGCGGATTTTAGTCTGGTGGCATCATTGTTCCATTGTTTTTCGAAAATGAAGAAGGAGCCGCCATAACTGTCAATGGTGATCGTTATCGCGCAATGTTATCTAATTTTTTTCGAACAAATTGAAGAGAAAGAGTTGGACGGTGTTTGGTTTCCAACGGAATGGACATACAGCTAGCGCTACAATCGATGTTTTGCGCCCTATCTTCGAAAATCGCATAATCAGCAAAAATGGTGATATGAATTGGCCTTCGAGTAGCTGCGATTTGACACCGTTGGACTATTTTCTTTGCTGAGTGGTTAAATATGAATGTTACGCCAACTATCCAGAAACAATTTAAGACCTCAATCATGAGATTCAAGCTGCTATTGCTGACATAAGGCTCGTAACAATCGAAAATGTACTCAAAAATTGGGTGGATCGAATTGGCTACTGCCAAGTCAGCGTGGTGATCATCTTGACCGAAATTGTTCTTAATAAATAAAACACATAAAACAACCTTTCCATAAAAGTTGCAACCATTGAAATATATTCAGGGTTTGTTTTTATAGCAAATATGAAATTCAATTTTTAAATGGATTACCCTGAATATATATCAATCATTTAAAAACGAGTTTTTGGTTTTTTAAATTATGCATAAAAAAATTTGCTGTAAAATTGAAACTTATGATTTAATTTGATTTTCGTCAGCTTCTTAATTAAATGCACTAAAGATGGCTTTCAGCATTTTGTAAATCAATTAAAATGCAGTATATAAAAGCAGTAACTTACCTATGTATAATTGGCCATTTTATATATGTATCACATATAATTTTTCGCTCTTACGACTCGAAAACTAAACGAAACGCATTAAACGATACCACGCACTTGCAATTAACAAATTGTAGTATTACACAAACACATAAAAAACATATAGAAAAAAATATATATTGAACTTTACACGTAGAATATATATGAGATATATAACAACAGCTTTGCCGCCGGCATTTGATTAAATAAAAATCAAAACAGCTTGCACTATGCACTTGTTATTACATATTTATCACGAACACATACTTACACAAACACACACGCGCAGCGCAAAAAACCCGAACCCGAGACCGCCCACGCACTTTGACTTATCACGAAAGACTAAACTCATCTAATGCGTAATGAGTGCAACGAGCATGCGCATCAATAAAAAAGCTCCGCCAAATTCTGGAGAGAAAGCAAAATGGCCAAAAATTACACAAACAACTTGAGTGCATTTTGAGAGAATTTTAATATGACAGTTGCAACTGCGTTGAGTGATATTTTAGATGAGCTAGAATTAGGCAATTAAAACTGTAAAAGCAGTTAAGTCATTTAGTTTGGTTCTGAACCTTTTTGCATTTGGGCAGTGGCTGTTTATTAGTGGATTAATAGGTGAGTAATATTTAAATGGGCTAGACTTAGGCAACTTAAACTTTAAAAAAATGTGGTACATTTTTATTTTTATATGAGTTTATATGGTGTCTATATTATTTACATTTTATTTGATTAACAACAATTTATATGGGTAATTTTATGCCAAATCAGTCACACCCTCTGCACACTTTAATTATTAAGACAAAGGAAAGTTTTTGCACATAAAAATTGATATTTTATTTTTATACCCTGTACCGTATGGTACCAAGGGTATATTAAGTTTGTGCAAGCCGAAAATGTATGTAACATATAGAAGGAGACGTCGGAGACACCCCAAAGTTACCTAAAATATGATCAGGGTGAATAGAGAAGTCGATATACCCATGTCCGTCTGTCCGTCCGTCCGTGTGAACGCCTAGATCTCAGAGATGGTAAGAGCTAGAGTTACCAAACTTTCACATTAGATCCCATATTATTCTATAGGAGGCAAGTTTATTTTATTTTTTTGATATCGGGGATAAATTATATAGCTCCCATGGGGGTGTTTGAGACGACCTCGACAAAAAAAAAGCGTTTTAGATGAATAATTCATTTGTTTATGAAGATATCGTACAAATTTGGTATTCGAAAGTTTTTTATAGTTCCCAATCACTGTACCAAATTTGATCGAAATCCGTTGACTATATCATATAGCTCCCATAGGACCGATCGGCCAAAATAACTTTAAAGAAAATTCGCTATATTTCGTTTTTTAATAAAGATATCGTAACCAGATTTGGCGTTTGGAAATTTTTTAGACCACTTAAGCAATGTGCCAAATTTGAACAAAATCGGTTGACTATATCATATAGCTCCCATAGGTCGATCTTCCAAAAAATCGATTTTTTAACAAAATTTGTTGTGTTTCGTTTGTTTGTTAAGATATTGGGACCAAATTTGACATTCGTGAGTATTTTATAGTTCCTAAGCACTGTACTAAATTTAATCCAAATCGTTTGACTAGATCATATAGCTCCCATAGGACCAATCGGTCCAAAAACACGTTTTATACAAAATTCGATGTGTTTTGTTTGTTTGTAAAGATATTTGAAATAAATTTGGCATTCAGATCTTTTTTAAGGTATTTAAGCACTGTGTCAAATTTTATTGAAATCGGTTGACTATATCATATAGCTCCCATAGGAACGATCGGTCAAAAAAAAATTTTTTGCTTAAAAATTCTTCTGTTTTTGGTTTTTTGTGAAGAAATCGGACTTTATTACAAGCTAGTGGTACAGGGTATCCTAAAGTCGTCCGCGCCCGACTTTACGTCCGCCATTTTTTATATTATTTAAGGTCATCGAAAAATCATTTTTGTGACTATAACTCCAGTTGGATATGCGAAAATGGGTTTCGTGGATCGCTTATCACGAATTTCAAAGTTACAAAATGGGTGAGTAAAATTATTTTATGGTCGAATTTTCCCTTATTTTGGGTTGAGTCAGAAAAAAAATAATTCTTATTAAATAATCAACTTAAAGTTTGCATAAATAGAATCTGAGAATATCAAAGAATATTTAAAAAATTGTTTCAGTATAACATTTATGCTTTTTTAATACTATTTTGGCGATTCGATTTCATTCCACTTGCAACAAAACATTCGGTTCCAAAGCTCATGAAAAATTCGGTTTGGTAGAACTGGGAGCACCAAACATTCGGTTTCAAAACGAATCCGAATAAAGTGTTTTGATTCGATTCCGGAGCCCGGCTGTATATTTAGTAAAACAATGGAGAACAATCGGCTCCATTCGCTGATAGATATAGGCAAAAAAATTGGTTTGAATATCTATTTGAATTGCAGATTTCTTCTCTTTAATTTTCAAATTAAAAAAAAGACAATTTTATCTGTAAAGTTGATAATTTTTCATGTACTGCATTGAAAAAGAGTGATAAGATAAAAACTTTTAAGAACCAGAGAAACCTAAGCAAAATTTAATATTTGTCAGATTTCTATTTATCTTACAGATATACTGTACTCTTTATTTTAAAAATTTTGAAATATTTCCCTTTAATAATACAATTAGGTATAAAAAGTTTTCTTAGTTATCTTTTAATTTTTCGTACGTATTCAATTAAATTTATGTTAATTCATTTGAAGATCTCTTAACATTATTTACTGAATTAAGTTATCAGTCAAGCAAATTAATCTATATAGTTAAAATTTTTTTTTTAAATTTCATATTAAAAAATGGCGTAAGTCAAGTCGGGCGCAAACGACTTTGGGATACCCTGTACCACTAGCAATAAAATCCGGTTCCTTCATAAAAAACCAAAAACATAAGAATATTTAAGCAAAAATTTGTTTTTTGACCGATATGTATGATATAGTCAATCGAATTCTATCAAATTGGACACAGTGCTTTAATACATTAAAAAAGATCTGAATGGCGAATTTGGTTCAAATATCTTTACAAGAAAATGAAACAACAAATTTTGTTCAAAAAACGATTTTTGGAAGATCGGCCCTATGGGAGATATATGATATAGTCAACCTATTTTGTTCAAATTTGGTACAATGCTTGGGTACTCTAAAAAACTTATAAATGCCAAATGTGGTTTCGGTATCTGTTTTAAAAAATTAAATAAAGCGAATTTTGTATAAAAAAGTTATTTTGGCAGATCGGTCCTATGGGAGCTATATGGTATAATCAACCGATTTTGATCAAATTTGGTGCAGTGCTTGGGAACTATAAAAAACTTCCGAATACTGAATTTGGTTACAATATCTTCATAAACAAACGAATTATTCATCTAAAACGATTTTTATGTCGAGGTCGTCTCAAACACCCCATGGGAGCTATATAATTTATCCGATATCAAAAAATAAAATAAACTTGCCTCCGGAATAATATGGGATCTAATGTGAAAGTTTGAAACCTAGCTCTACCATCTTTGGGAGCTAGGCATTCACACGGATGGATAGACGGACCCGGTATATCGACTTCTCTATTAACCCTAATCAATTTAAGTAACTTTAAGGTGTCTCCGACGTCTCCTTCTATGTGTTACATACATATTCGGCTTGCATAAACTGAATATACCCTTTGTACCATACGGTGCAGGCTATAAAAGTCACCAAATTCTTAAATCAGAGGTCAACACATTTGTTTTTGAGATCGATGAATTTGAATAGAAGGTCAAATAAACCCCAACATGTCAAGGTTTACAATATCATAGAACGACATAAAACGATTTGTTTTTGGTTCTAACTCAGAATCCTGACGTGATGGAATTCATATGCATCGTCCCCAAAAATATATTCAAAAAATCATCTGACATTATGAATCTAGACTAGAAAATGTTTGTTATGGGTTGTTTTGGGGTTATGAGATTACAGCTAGATAGACTATTCCCCTTGTAATTTCAAAATGGTTTACCATTTTTACTGTATTCCTTTAATGTCACTGCATTCGAAAATCCCCACAGTTTTGGAATAGCCTGAAAATTTATTAGATTACGATAGACACAATTCCCATGGGGCCTTATCTATTGTTGCGCGATGAATTATCTATATGATGAAAATTAATACGTACCAATTTCCTATTACGCTACTTTTTTTTATCACATATTCATTTTATAAAAATCCTTATTCAATAATTAATTTTTAAATAAATAATACGAAATTTTGTTTATCTCTAAAACTCCCTTTAAATGACGTTACAATGCAGCATTATTATTTAAACATAAATTAGTTTTTCTCTCACGGACCTCCTATGGATCCATGGATGCTGTGTATAGTTCACTGTTTCTTTCAGTTTAAATACTTCAGAGCAGTGTATATCTTTATAAGAAACTTAAGTGCAATAGTTAGAATAAAGGAAAATATTGGCATCAATCCTTGCTAGCTATTAGTAACCTCCAGTACTTAGTAAAACCTCATCATCATGGTGCTATAAGCAAATCGTTTCCGCATCATCGCACGGCATCTCTTAAAGAGACAGCCTTGACAATGACAAGAACGAAATAAAAAACAAAATCAAAGGACAGCTGCTTCGCGGCTCAGGCCAAGTTTGCTCCGAAAGCATAGACAGGACTAGAGTTTCAACTAAGACAAGAGAATATCTATCTTATAGGTTGAGTGAAATCCATTATATCCATTATGCCCCAGAGTCTGCGCATGCGCCAACCAACGATGACTTTGTCTAAGATAAATTGAATTAGAGACGCCGAACGCGCACATTCATCATCACCAAAGACAGCGGCATCATCACGGGACATATGATAGATAGTTGGAGGGTTGGAGAGTGGCATTTAAAAAACTGAACCCTCGCAGACAAATAGTAGGAGTAGACATTTTAATTTCCGAAAAATAGCTGCAACAAAAATAGACCGAACTGAAAGATGAATGGTGTTGCTCTCACACAAAAGGATCCTTCGAGTGGCAAGATGATGTTGAGGGGGGTACCCGAAATAGAGCACGCGGGTATTAGATCTATTTTTTAGGGAAAAATGCTGCTGCATGGCATTGCACACAGCTCTAAGATTGTTTCGTGCTTTGTTTTTTAGGGTCTCAGTTTTCTTAGGTAAAGGTTAAGCCGCAACGGGCTGGCTGGATGGATATCTTGTCTGTGACCATGTGTGTGTAGGCAGCGGATGTGCGTTGTCTCAGTGCAAAGGACTTAAGCCTTAGACAATTAAATCGAAAGGAGTATGCAAGGACTTGTGTATTCTTTGCGCCAAAAGAAAATCTAATCCTTTTGCTTATTTTTTCAAGGTGTGGCCTTACACAAACGTTCTACTTATTGTTTTGATTTATAGACCGAGCAGCATTTTTGGTAGCACATTTTATTTGGGGAGCTGTAAAAAAAGGATTTAAGTCAGCATTTTGTGGCTTATTAGTTGCGCTGGATTTAATCACAATGAAGTTTATGTATTTACGGAAGCAGCTGCCTTTGTATAGAATTGCTCAAAAGGCGCTACTGGGAGCAGCTTATGGCGGAGGCATTGGAAAATGGCCAGAAGCTGCGGTGAATGCGGTAACCAAGCAGCTGGCTAATATAAAGATGATCCATTAATCAGCCACACAAAAAAATATAGATTTTGGCGTTCTAAGATATGACTATGTTAACAGATTCTTGGGGTCGCTGAATCCTCCGAAAGCAGTATCTCACAAGCTACATAAATTATCAATTTCGGTTGTCCGATGGTGATTGTTTTCCAAAAAAGCCCCGAAAAGTCTTTTAAAACCCTTCCTTTCAACGATTTTTGGAAGGTTACGTTAGATCCATGGATTAATATGAGCGACTCTAAACCTTTTTAGAAGTATGGCATGACCCAATGTTTTGTATTATGGGCTTTTGGGTGCCTGGGTCCGAATACTAGATCCAAAAACCCCATCACGTCAGTGTTCAGACAAAACGGTGGGGAGTTTTTTTTGCTCGTAAAAGGGTTCTTACAGAGAGGTGGGGCCCTACGACCAACAGGTCTTTTGTGCCATACCCTTAAGTTAAAGCAAAAGACTTTCCGCCTTC